>CM070100.1:12197743-12554613 GCA_036178185.1 Liparis tanakae
TGACCATGTACGGTTGGTGACCGCAGGTTAACATTAGAAGAGGAACATATCGCTGAGACTCAGTGAGAGCAGCGGTACCTCAGAGTTCTGGTTTTCGTCTCTGCCCAAGACTTCGTGGAGCTGCAACATCTCACCCACACCTCAGATTGTCACTTTGTGGATTTTAAGCCCGAGCAAAAGAAGCGCCGGCAATATGCAAAACCTTCCACTGGAATATGACCAACAATTACAACTGAGCCACAGGAATAAAACATCAAAGACATGACTAAAGTAGTTTGATTTCATAGTTGTTTTTAATTTGAATTCACTAAACTGACTTGCTGGACTGGAACTTGCTGGTCTTGATTCTTACTATAGGAAACAATGACTTAGTTACTTCTGCTTCTTAATAGGAATACATGTTACAAGCTCTATCTTGTCACATTAGCCGCAGCAGTGGAGATGTCATTATGAAGGAGTAGATACTGTCATTAATATATTTCACACATTCACACATTACATATCACCATGCCAACCGGCATCAGTCATTGGTCAGCTCCAGCTGACCAATGACAGCGCTTTTCGTCTCCAGGTTGCATCTGTGTAGAAACAAAGTGAAGTCAGCTGTGGGGTATATTCACACATACCCACTGAAACTACGCAGTAATGACAAAAGGCCCTTTTGTAAGATAGTTAAATCAGCGGCATTTAATATGTTCTTTGTTCGTAATGAAGTCGACTGGGAGATGGGTGAGAGATTATCGACACTCCCCAGGAAACGACTTCCGAAACACACAACGAGCCCAAGCTCTCCAACCACACCATCTGTTCCAAACATACTGCAGACACACACACACACACACACACACACACACACACACACACACACACACACACACACACACACACACACACACACACACACACACACACACACACTCTTCCTCACCGCCTCTCTCTCTCTCTCTCTCTCTCTCTCTGCAGTGAAAAGCTTTTCTCGCTCCAAATACTTTTGACAGAGAGACTCGGCGACCAGTCAGCTGCCAGTCCGGACCAACAGGCCCCGCCTCTCTCTCCCTGCCTTGTTAAGCCACTCCCTCCCAAAACAAACTCGGTGTCTGATGCCGTCACCAGCGCCGGGACCCCTGCAGGTTCACCCAGAGACAACAGCAGGACCGGAGGCCCCTGCTTTCTCTTTGGGAAACCCCTCACCAACACCAGGTCCCTCCCTGCCCTGTGCGTGGATACCTGGGATCAGAGCCCCCTGGGAGACTTGGCTCCACCCCCTCCATCTGAGGAGGCGGAGCAATGTGCCCAGTGGACCAGAACGCACCCTATCTCCATCCCCACACAGGCCCTGGCCCCACCCAGGCTGTATCCTCAAAGCCCTTCACCTGTTCATCTGATGATGGAGGAGGCGCCTA
The DNA here is from genome assembly GCA_036178185.1 of Liparis tanakae. Taxonomy (NCBI): domain Eukaryota; kingdom Metazoa; phylum Chordata; class Actinopteri; order Perciformes; family Liparidae; genus Liparis; species Liparis tanakae. The sequence continues at coordinate 12,199,147 of CM070100.1, forward strand.
ATTTCACCCTACATGCACAGACCACCCCCCCTACCGCTAGCCCCAGGGTTGCCCCACTCTCATCCTCTTTCCCACTCAGGAACTGGTCCTGCTTGGATCCACGCGATGTTGTCGATGCTCCCGTTGACCCCCCAATCAGCTCCCCTCTTTACTCAACCCCAGACCCCCCCTCCAATGCCCTCCCCCCGCCGGCTGTGAGCTGGCCTGATCCGCCCTCCTCCACGCCCCCCAGTCAGGACTACAAAGCAGCCCTGCCTGTGGAGCGCTGGGCGGAAAATGTCAACAGATACTACGGCTCCCAGAATGCAACAGGAGGAGGAGCGGGCATGGCGGAGCCTGATGAGGAACTCTCGGAGCTGGACTCTCTGTACCAGGCCAGTTTGCTGGCTCCCAGCATACAGCGGGGCGGCCGTGGCGTCAGTCCTCAACCAACCAGCAACAAACCAGGTAGTTACTGCAGAAAGAGGAGGAGAGTTCATATTTTATACATTATGTTTTAAAGTATCTTCAGTTATCTCGATGCTTTTAATTGATGCCGAGCTACCGTCAACATAACCTGACACTGATAACAGCGGGGGGGGGGGGGGGGGAGGAGTCAGGATCACTGTCCCTTGAGACATGCAGCTCCAGAAAATTAATCCAGTAGTTGTGTCGCACTGCTGCGACACAACCTTTACACTTGGTGCTGCAGCCACTGTTAATAAAAACGTGTGTGTGTGTGTGTGTGTGCGTGTGTGTGTAGGTGTGAGGAGGATGCCACCAGGATCTGGACGGTCCAAAACGCCAACGGCTGAGATCGAGAGATGCGCCTACAGAACACCCGTCACAACTCATAAGGTATTCATTTGCACAATGGCAGTCGACACGGCTTCAGACTTGTGTGTGAATAATTTGACACGTTTCACATGAAGTGATTTCACGACTTTCTTTTGTTAATGTCATAACATGCCTCTCTGTGGTCTTGTTGGCAATTTGTGTTTTAAGTTTAATTATGTTTTAGGTCTTGCCGGGGTACTTCTAAAACGTTTAATAGGTATTATTAAAGATCAAAGGGATACATATATGCCACCCAGATACAAACACACACTTAAGAAAGCGTTTCCCAGACCTCGGCTCTGACCTGTGCTGCAGCCTGCAGGCTCCACACATGAGTTTCTACAATAGACTGGACATAGGAAGTTGACAGACGCCACCTATTGGTTAGTGGACCGTGGTTTGAATTAATTTTTGGGGCGGTTTCCAACTTGTTTTTGATTTTTTTGCAACTAGAAGTGACTTGAGAGGGTGGAGCCAAGTCCAACCGATAACGCTGAATAAGACGTTTTTAAAGCGAACGTAAAGGACACAAATTAAAAACAAGCTCGAAAAGGTTGATACCCAGAGCGCACAACCATACCCTGCTTTGTGGTCGATAAAAATATAAACATCGTGCTGTATTGAAGAAAACTTTAAACTAGCAATTGAGACGATAATCTCATGTATGCAACGTTTACTGAGGGGAAAAGTGAGAAGTAGACTAACTTTCTCATAGACTTCTATACAACCGGTATTCCTTATGCAACCAGAGGAGACCAATGACTTCCCTGCTGCCCTCTTCCTCTGTGCAGGTGCCGTCGGGCGAAGACGAGAGCTACAGCGCAGCAAACCTGCGGCGCATCGCTCGCTCCCTAAGTGGAACCGCCATCGGGCCGCGTTCCCAAAACCTCAGCTCCTCTGACAGCTGTGTAAGTTACACACACACACACACACACACACACACAGTCGATTGGTTTTCATTTAACATCCTGCTGTCGTGTTTACGATGTAACGACGCCGGGGTTCACTTTCTGAGCAGCAAGACACTTTAATTAAAAAGGGCCACCTGTGGACATTTGTTCAGAGCAATGCTTTATTACTTATTAAGTTATTTAAGGAAATGCTTCCTATATATTATTAGGTCTGCACAGAGATGTTCCATCAAGTTTTACCATGGATTTCCACATTTTGGCAACTAATGTTTGTTTGTTTTATTAGATGATAATATTTCTACCAGGGTCATTATTCAGTTGAAAGATTTCACACATTTTTAACCATCAACTTTCCTTCTTTTTAAATTCTGAGGAACATCTAAAACTTCCTTTTGTTTTAAGGGTAAATAATCCAAATGGTGAGTAACAACGAGCCTGTCCACTGCCGAGTGCTGAGCATGTTTCATACACGTCTCTTCTCTCTCTGAACATCCGTACCGCGCTGCCCCTCCGCAGAACCTCCTTCCTCTCCGAGTATCTCCTCTCAGTTGCCGCTGGCGTTCATCCATCCTGTGCTCGGCCCTCGGGGACGGCCTCGGGCCGGCGCATTAAAGATTGATCGCTGATTTAACTCTTCCATTAAGCTTTTAACCTCGCCTCTCGCTGCGAGGCGGAGACGATCCCAAGCGACGGCTGAGGCTCGGCCGTCTAGTCCTCCGTCGGTGGGAGTCTCTATTCCTCAGCGGCGGCGGGTGGGTTGTAACCGCGACATTGAACTCTTATGAATGGAGTATTTAACTGGGAACCGGGCGAAGTCCGACCTGCAGTCAGGGAGCCTCATGAATGATTCAACCGCTCGGCATGAAGAAGAATCAGCTGTGCTCAGGAAAAGCATCACTGACAGAATTAAAGCTCTCGCTTATCTCCGTTTACTGCTGACGCCACACACATTGGCCCGTCAGTCCATCAAGTCCTCATTAAGATACTTGATACATCATATTAACCAACTTTATCACATTTAGCTCGCCACAAAATGTACTTCATCTCAGAGGTATGGGGGGGGTTTCACACAAGATTTCAAAGAGCGGGACGAGAACCAAAAGAATGTTTTATTAAAACTTTAGAGCTGCAGTTTTTTATAAAAAGTATAATATAAATACAAAAGTTTATTTAAAATATATTTTTTCTGAAATTACCCCACAGCTTTGAGTTCTGAGCCAAAACAAAATGGCCACATTAGTAAATATCTCCTCCTCCACCTTATTTTTCCATTTCCAAATATATAAACTTGCATCTTAGCGATACAAGGATTTTTGTCTGGGTTTTATTTTGTTTGATTTGTCACAGTTTTCCCTCCATGTTAATTTTTATTATTCCCCCTTCTCTTTTTTTCTGTCTCTCCAACACCTTCATTCCCCACCATCTTTATTTTGTGTTCTTTTTTTCACTTTTCATTCTATGTATTTCTTTTTCTTTTCTCTCTCGTGTTCTTATGTTTTATCCTCCTCCTTCTTTTTCTTGCCTCATTCCCTTCCTCCTTTTCCCGTGTTTTTACCCCTGCTCCGTCTTTCTCCATCACATTCCCTCTCTTTATTCTACCTCTTTTATCATCGTGTTCCTCCTCTTCACCCTGAAGGAGACCCTGTCCAGGCCCCCCCTCAGACACTCTTGCTCATCCTCCTCCCTCCCCCGTCGTCCAAGCACCTCCTCCGTGCACGTCCCCCCCTCCTCCTCCACCTCCTTCACTTCAGACCAATCCTTCCACCAACACCACCTCCTCCAACACCACCAACCCCGACACCACGGCCCCCCTGCTCCTGCACCTCCTCCACAGCACCCTCCCTTGCAGACATCACGGCCCCCGAACTCGGGCCTCTCCTCCTGGGGACACTCAGGTAACATACTGGCCCTTCACCTCCACGCTCCACCAGCACCATCAGCTCCACCAGCACCACCAGCACCACAACAACCACAACAACCACAACAACCACCACATATCAGTGATGCCCGAGCATTAAAACATCACTTCACTTATTTTACTTTTTTTATGTTATAATATCATCACCTCTGTGGTGTATTCAAGGAATGTTGGCATTTTAGCACCCAAAGGTCAAATAAATAAATAAATTACTCCGCAGAACTTTATTTTGGCTTTGTAAAAACATTTTTGTTGGGAAGATAAAGTTAAACCTTATCTCAAGATAGCGAAAAACTTCAAGTCATTTCTCAGCATGCCTGGAAATAACAAATTATCTGCTACAATTTTAAATATGGTTCCGTCAAACTTATTTACAGTTTATTGAGCAGTTGCACGTCCTTGAAAGTAAAGCTTCATTTAAATAGACGTTTCTTTCTTTCAATTATTTTGGCTGCAGCACCAAGTTTAACGAGTTCAGGACATGTGACTATTTAATTGTTGGTTTCCAAAACCGATTTTCTACATTGTGTTCTAATCTCCTCCTCCTCCTCCTCCTCCTCCTCCTCAGGACCGAGCGTCCAGCAGCCGTTTCTGGTTGTGTCTGACCGGCACCCGACTCTCTCAGGTCAAAGCCTCCACGGCGTCGCGTTGAGTTACGGCACTTTGCCCCGGGCTCCTCGGCGAGCGCCTCCTCCTCCCTCCTCCTCCACCGCCTCCCTCCCTCGACCCAGAGCGGGCTCCGCTCCTGCCCCCCCGCTGCCAGCTCCACAGGGTCGCTACGCCACCCTCTGCCACCCTCGCCGCTCTGCCAACGCCACCACTAACGGTCACTACCGGCAACCGTCGCTGCCCATTAATGTCAACGGGTCCAACCGCTACGCTGCACACCCCCTCAGGGGCCCCGGCCAGCCCCCCGGACAGCCCCCCGGCCAGCCCCCCGGACAGCCCCCCGGACAGCCGCTCCGCCTGGACATGCCCCCTGAGACCGACTGGCGTCGCCATGCCGACTGCAGGGCCGTGGGCTCCTCCTGGGACCCCCGCGCCGCCCGCCAGCACCAGCCTCTCCATAGAGGCGCCTCCCAGCAGCCCCCCCGGCCCCGCAGGGACCCCCAGCTCTGCTCGCTCTGCCAGCAGCTTCCCGCCGAGCCGCCGCGCCCCTACTGTCAGTCCTGCGGCGCCTACGTGGCTCGCTTCCGCCCGGTCAGCTGATCCAGCCGGAGGTTCGAGTCCAGGCGCGCTCCTTAGCATTTCTTTAACTATTATTTAAAATGTGCCAATGTTTCTTTAAATCCAACGCTGCCCATAATCTGGTCCTCCATCTCATGGTGGATATCTCTTAGAACTCTTGGGTCTCTGCAGCTTCACCTGGACTACACCAATCGTCCTGCAGGAATCTGCCACCTTAAGAACTTCTCCCAACAGTCTCTCATTTAGTTTCTTCTCTTTGCTCCTGTCTCCTCCCGAGAAGCGGCGACTTCACACCGACTCGACCTCCATCCTCCGTGTTTGGTTCCCGCCTCGCAAGGCCACGAAACGAGACATGAGTCACACAGACGGATCTCCGTTATATAGACAACCTATGAATGTCTGCTGGATTCAAGCACATATTGTAGTTCTGATCAAGACGAAGCACCGTGGGACGAAGGCTGAGGATGAGGATGGAGCACATGAGCAGCAGGGTGATCATGAAGACATTGCTGTGAACCTACGGTCAGTTAGAACTGATGACAAACTCACATTAATAACACATAAAGAGTTATTAGTCTTCATCAGCTGATGGATAATATACATGAACGGCATGTTTTATTTAATTCTAAGAGAAAAAAAACATGAGCGCAATTTGAGTTTTATCGTTGAAAAGATAAATATTTAATTTATCTAAAACTATTTAGATAATTAATTAACCACTTTTAAGTTATTTTCCCAGTAAAAATACCAAAACAACTGATTCCAGGTTCTCACATGTGAGAGTTTGCTGCTTTTATTTGGGTCTTGCATGACAACAAAACATTTTTTTAATTGTCCAACAGCCAGAACCACCTTTTTTATTTAGTAATGTATTACTTTTAATACTTATTAATTTAAAATGAAGTGATTAGAATCTGCACAACACAGTTGGTCATCAGCTGTGGATCACATTTCACTTTCTATTAAATGTGCCAAAACATTTATTTTGAAAGGTCACAGGCATGTTGCAGATGTGGTGTTGTTTTTTTTGTTTTTTTTAAACCGATTACATTTCTTTACATTCATCACAATTTCTATAAAACTGAATTGGTGTTGCATAATCCCCAACGTTCACTTTGATGAAGCAACGTCGTCTGAGCTTCAACTGACTCGTTCATTATTGATCGAATTATTTCCCAAACTAATCGTTTAATTTGTTAAGTCTCTAAAATGTCAGAGAACCAGCCGACACACATAAAGCTGGAACGAGAGAATCATTTGACGTGTTTTCTGTTTTATATGAATGACCTAAAACATATGAAGGGATTATCAAATTGCCGCCACTTTATTTCGCCGATTGACGTCTTGAAGTTGTCGATATTCAACCGATCAACTCAGCTTTTCGAGAGAATAACCGTCTGAGACATCTCGGATGCAGATGGACGTGTCTGTGGTCGTGAGGCCGATCTCTAACGCAGCCGAACGGACGTCTGGTTTTTACAGGAAGAACACGGGAGTCACGACAGGAAGTCAGGAGAAGTCTCAGAATATAAATCTACTCTACTTATTACTCTATTTATTTTTGTAGGCTTGTCAGACTGCGTTGTGCATAGATGAAACTATTCTACCTGGATATACTCTACTACTATAGTCTAATTTTCTAAAGGTAGCTAGTCGCCTTGTTTGGGATGTGGAGCCTTCTTATACCGTACACAAGGCCGTTGGTGATTAATAACTAAAGCTTTTATTTTGACAGCTAATATTTAGCATGATGTTTTATTATAGCCTTGAGAGACTTTGGTGTACATTTGATCGTCACAACGATAGATGCAGTTCTTTCTTAGCGCAGCCACTCGGCTGCATTTAACTCCTCATCGCTCGTTAGTGCACTTCAGAAGTGTCGGCGGTAGATTCACGTGCGTGTCGCCGGTGTGTGTTGACATCCTCCCGTTGTTAAGGGAGACGCTCTGCGTTGCGTTTAGGGTCTTGTTTTTGTACTCCGGTGACTTTGGATCGGTTTGGTAGATTAATAAAGGAATACCTTTACACAATATGCCGTTTTAATAACAGAGCGAATATGTCCGACTGCCGAGGAAATACATTAAACATTCATTTAAAAAGACGTTTGGTAATTATCATTTAAAATTCACATGAAGATCCAAGGAGCTAAATATATTAATTGATTAGTTAGTACTGATTTATTGATTGTTTGACTGACAGGATGTCTAGTTTACAAAGTTAGACCTTTTAATTAGAGTTCCGACCAGTCCTGAGTTCATCAGTCATGAAGTTATTTTTTGCTTTGCCAGATTTTATTTTGTTGATTTTGTTGGTATATTTTTTTATGCTTATTTTTCTACATTGTAGACTGTAAGAGAGACGATACGATGATTAAAATGTTTAAAGGAAATGTTCTGCGTCTTTGAGATTTTATTTAATTTCAGAGGGAAATCTTCGTCTGTTGATGCTGCCGAGCCACCAACACATCCAACACCTGGAATATTATTATTAATGATTAGATATTATTACCGGTATCTGTCAATAGTTGGATCATTAATTTACAGTTTGTTTAACTCCTCCCCCTGGAAGGCAATTTCCCCAAATGCAGCTTAGCAGCAGGTGCCTCAACGTCGATTTAAAAAAAATTATGAAGTCATAATAAAGCTTATTAAATAGTCTTCTTAAGTAAAAATAAATAAAGAGCCATGCTACTGTATGGCGAAAATACTCATTGTATAAAAAGTTATACTTTAGCTTTTCTTTTTTGTTATAACATCAGTATATACTGAAAAAAGACTTTGTTACGTCATACTACACATACCATGTCTTATCACATCGTTCTTCACATAATATAATATAAGACTTATGACAGAGACTATCGCCATACACTACCATGACTTTTACTCTTTTTCTCCATTATACAAGATATTTTTTTTACGGCTTACTGCAGTAATATTTTTATGACCGTTATATTGAATCTTTGTCATGACATTTTAATGACATATACTTAGACTTATTTCCAGCAACATTATTATTTTATTTGTTTTTGGCAGCCTTAACTAATACCATGACTTTTTATTTAAATGTTTCTGTATCTATATTACCTTTTTTATGACATGAAAAGTTATATGAAGAGTTGTTTTAGAAAATACTACACGGCGCCATTGTTGACTTTTTATGTCATAGTACAGATATGACGATATACCTGTGCTATGACGTTTATATCACATTTTTATAAAACTATTCTTTTATAAAAGCTTTATTTTTAACTTATCAGCGACACAGATCCGGGATAAGCTTAAGCTAAATGCATCTCAAAGCATAGACATTCAGTCTTTCTGTATCATAGATAATAGATCAACTTCTGTAGGTAAAATATTTTTATTAAGTAACAAACTGACTTTGGATTAGAATGTTCCACCAGGTGACGTTTCTAAAAAGACACTCATGACTTTGTTCACACCGACCAACGGCTCAGCTGTTCCTTTATATAAATATAGATATCATATACTGCTCTGTGCTTTCTCCTTACTATATATGTACTTTACAAACATTACATATTCACGTGACTTTAGATACAAACATGTCTTTATGTATAAAATAACAAAAAATCCCTCAAAAGACACAGGCGATGTGAAGACTCTTACAGACATGTTTAACTTCTCTCCTCGGAGAGAAAACTGTCGGCAGAAGCTGATCCGTGGTCAGATTAGTGTCTGAAGATGAAGATGAAGATGAATCTGGACTTCAGGTCAAAGTGACACTCGGAGTCGAGTGGGACAGCAAGCAGACGCCAACCAGATGAATCGAACACGTGTGACTTCTTATATCCTCAACCGCTCTGTCTTACAAACAATAAGTAGCGCCATTGTTTTGGAGTTTGAGTTAGCCTAGCTTAGCATAGGCACTGAAAGCAGGGGGAACACTTAGCCTGGCATTCCCTAACGTTATAAAATACAACTAGCAGCTAATCTGAGGATGTTATGAGGGTTTTCATCTTGTTTTGTGCAACACAACCAGAAACTGAACCTTTTGTCTGTCTTGTTTTGTGGTTCTTTTGACCACAAAAATAATGAACTTTTTTTGTAGTTTTGTGCTGGATTGATTTCTTGTTTGTCCTCATTTAACAAACACAATCTAACATTTTAATCCGTGCCCTTCAGAGGTGCTAGTGTGTTTTCTAATGTTGGACACACCAAGGCTAACTGGTTTATAGGCTACCTGCTTCTAGCCGCTATGCTAAGCTAAGCAAAGCAACACGTGCTTCAGTTTGAGGCTTCGATTGAAGTCGGTGGCACTGGGATTGGGCGAGTTGGAAGACACCAAATTCAAAAATACAACTAGCCTACCAGTCAATCTGAGGATGTTATATGAGGGTTTTCTAACTCATTCTGTGCAACACAACATACACTGAACCTTCTGTCTGTTTTGTTTTGTGGGTCTTTGTGGTTGTTTTGACCCACTTTGTAGTCAAATAATTAACTTTTTTTGTTGTAGTTTTGAGCTAGAGTCATTTCTTGCTTGTGTTTTCATTTAGCAAACAGAATCTAACATTTTAATCAGTGCCCCTCAGAGGTGCTGGTGTGTTTTCTAACATTGGACACAGCCAGGCTAACTGGTTTATACCTGCTTTTAGCCTTGATGCTAAGCTAAGCATAAAAACTGCCTGAATAATGTAACACGTGCTTCAGTTTGAGGCTTGAAGTTTGTGGACATTGGAGCGAGTTGGAAGACACCAACGAGGAATCTGAGAACACACATTTGTATCTCAGTTAAATTGTTTCTTTGAATTCCTTTCAGACCTTTTCTAGTTTGCCAAGTTTTGAAGTTTGGCGACGTAGATTTATCATAGCGTGTTGGTTTCAAGGTCCAGGGCGATTTGGATTAATTCCTCCTCTGGAATATGCATGAATATGTGTGACTCCCAGAGTCTGTGACGAGTGTCTCTGCTGCAGCCGTCAGTCGGTCCGGTGCAGCAGCAGCACGGTGAACACGTTGTCCTCCGACTCCGTCCATACCGCTCCGTTCAGTTCCAGCCTCACCTCCTCCCCCGCCCTGAGTGGCAGGAGGCCCACGGCGGTGACCGGCCCGGCGACCGCGACCTCGCGGCGGTGCAGAGACACCGGAGCTCCGCCCGACCCCCTCCTCAGGACCACGTGGGCGGGGCCGGGCCTCAGGTCCAAGGTGAGGACGAACAGGTAGACCCCGTTCTGCGGAGCTGCGAAGGTGCCGGCGTCGGAGTAAAACGGACCCCGGTTCAGCGACGCTCCAAACGCGATGACGTTGTTCGAGACGCTCAGAGGGGATCGGGCCACGAGCAGCAGGGCGTCTCCTGATAGGCCGGGCGGGGCGGGAGCAACACCTGGAGAGGACAGGAGGACAGGAGGACAGGAGGTCAGGAGGTCCCTTGAGGACAAGCGACAACTACTGGGATCAAATGCAAGAACACTCCAGTAGATTCTTTATTAAAAAGTTTAATTGCGTGGTTGTTTTGACTCTTTTTAGTAGTTTTTTTAGGATATAGTTTTACTTTTTAATGCAACTTTTATTACATTTTTATGGCACACTATTATTTTTTTGCCATTTCACAAAACTTACGACTACTATGATTTATTTTATAGCTTTTTTTTAACAACATACAACTTAATACGACATTTATACGGCACACAACAGTCTGAATTTTTTTTCTGAATTAAGATGTGAAATTGTTACGACATATTTCACAATCACAAAAGAAAAGTTACATAATTTTCACCACAAAAAACAAAAACATAGATTCTCCTCTCACCTGACGTCTCCCTCCTGCTCCGATGGTGTCCTCCTCCTCCTTTTCCCTCTGATCCTCCTCCTCTCTTCTTCTCTTTCTTGCCGTCTTTGTTCTTCACCAGCTGCCACAGCTTGTCGAGCTCCAGCGTGGCGTCGGATCCCGCCAGCACGTCGGCGTTGCTGAAGACGTTTTTGAACACCCTCAGATGCTCCTCCAGGCCCCTCTTCAGCCTCATCACCTCCACCTGCAGCCTGGCCTCCACGTCACCGGGCGGAGCCGCCGCCCTCTTGCTTGAAGTGTCGCCGGATCTCTCCTCCAGCCGGAGCACCTTCAGCCTCAGCTCCTCCACCGTCTTCTCCAGGTTCCACAGATCGCTGCCGTCTCCTCCGTGCTCCGGACGCCTCCCCTCGGGGTGGAGGAGCAGCTGGCGCTCGCGGGCCGGAACTCCATCGCTGCTCCTCCTCATGTTTACGGGGAGCCGGTCATCAGTGAGAAGATGGGTCGAGGAGGAGGAGGAGGGCTGGTCAGCAGATGGTTTCTCCGCTTTACCTCCTGGGCCGCAGAAGGAGAAAGAAAAGAGGCCTTAAGGTTTAAGATGCTGCATCAAATCATCCCTTTTTAATCTACATCTCCTCTCTGTTGTATCTAATAAAGGCAAAACGTTCATTAAATACTGCAAATGTTACTTGTATTTTGTGTACATCAGTATTTCCATTTGATGTAACTTTGTACATACTACATCTCAGAGGGATCCTTGCTGTACACATAGTGGGAACACGACATGAACCAAATGTTTTCACACCTTCGGTTCAGGATGAGACGTTTAGCTTAAAATAAATATATGTGAAGAAGATGTTGCCCAGCTCCATTGGGTTCAAAACGCACCTTTTTCAACTATATCTGGATTAAACACAGACTTGCACTTGAATGGCTCTTATTATGGTGCTTTTGTAGTTTGACTATGTTGAGGAAATGTTACTTTCTGTATTCTTGTTGTTCTTAGTTTGTACTCTAGGTTGAAATGCACTTATTGTAAGTCGCTTTGGATAAAAGTGTCTGCTAAATGACATGTAATGTGTGAGTGTGTGAGTGTGTGTGTGTGTGTGTGTGTGTGTATGTGAGAGAGTGTGTGTGTGTGTGTGTGTGTGTGTGTGTGTGTGTGCATCTGTTGCATCTTGATACTGTGACAGTTTGAGCAATTAAATCAAGCTTTAAATTAAACACGTGAAAGTAGATGGGAGACAATATAAAAACAAATATCCTGATGCCTGTGAGTTTAGGAATGAAAGACATAATCTGAATATGTGTGTATCAGTGAAGGAGTCGATACACTGAACATTCATTTAATCTGGAGCCTCAGATTCTATTTCTCCAGTATTGAGTTGTAGTTCCTCCCAGCCGCCACTAGGTGCTGCTAGAAAGCTGGATTTGATTTACAATGTTCAGACTATTTTCACAATATACTCCCATAAGGTACATTCAAATATGGTCGTGAAGAGACCAAATAAACGCATTTATTTATTTTGTTTATTTATATTCGTCGTATGTGTATATATTTGTATCACTCTGTGTTGTTTGCCATCCGTTATTTTGAGTGTAGTTGTGTTTGTGTAAGTTCTTTGAAGATATAAATGTCTTTTGAATTTGAGCAAAAATACTTTCCAACCTTATTGAGATCCACCTGATGAAATAAAGGTTAAGATAAATAAGGGAATTTGGTAGGAAGTAAAAAGCATTCACTTTAAAATATACTTAAAAAATTACATACTATGCAGAATGACCTATTTCAGGATAATATTTGCACAATATTATTAGATTTTTAATTTTATAGTTGATCTTGTTCTTTGGGGTCTTAATGTAATGTTTGTAACATATTTTGGTCAAAATACCACAAGAATCATTTCAAACAGCCTTTGTACCCTGTCAAAAACACCTCCCCACAGATTGACCTGTTTTGAGTGGGCGAGGTGCTCCGTGTTGCCAGGTTGGAGATGGTGAAGTATCGTACCAAAGGCTCAAAATGGTTGTATTATTTGAAGGGTAATTATCGTGTATCTATATAGTCAGGAACGTGAAGATAGCGAAGCCGCGGACCAGGGTAGTGTGCCTCCCGGGGGCCAGAGCGGGCGACGTGGAGTCTTGTTTGAAGCTGCTGGCTAAGGATGAGCGTAGGTACAGTCAGATTGTAATACATGCCGGTGGTAACGACGCCCGAGCCCGTAGGTCGGAAGTCAGTAAAATGAATGTGGAATCGGTGTGTGCTTATGCCAAGACGTTGTCGGACACCGTAATTTTCTCTGGCCCTCTCCCAAATTTGAAAACTGACGAATTATATAGCCGTATGTCGTCTTCAACCGCTGGCTGTCGAAGTGGTGCCCAGCGAATAAGGTGGGCTACGTAGACAACTGGAAGACTTTCTGGGAAAACCTGATCTGATGAGGAGGGACGGCGTCCATCCCACGTTGGAAGGAGCGCGTCTCATTTCTGCGAATATGACCACGTTGATCACCGGACCTAATCCATGACAATCCGGGTTCAGATCAGGAACCGGAGCAGAGTTGTAGTTTAACACCCTTCTCTGCTCTTCTTGTCAAGCAGTTACCCATCCATTACTCTAGAATAGAGACTGTGAAGACTGTGTCTGTCCCACGGCCACTTAAATTAAATAAATCTAAAGTAAACACAAGAGGAGTCGTACACAATAACCTTATACAAGTTAACACCATTATTTCAGCAGTGCAACAAAACAGGACTATTAAATGTGGTCTCCTAAATATTAGATCTCTGTCATCTAAAGCTGTGTTACTAAATGATTTAATAACAGATAATCACATTGATTTATGTTGTCTAACTGAAACCTGGCTGCGCCATGAAGCATATGTCTGCCTAAATGAGTCGACTCCTCCAAGTCATGTTAATACTCACATTCCTCGAGACACCGGTCGAGGAGGTGGAGTAGCAGCCATCTTTGACTCGAGCCTTTTAATAAATCCTAAACCTAAATTAAATTACGACTCATTTGAAAGCCTTGTTCTTAGTCTTTCACATCCAACCTGGAAAACATTACAGCCGATTCTATTTGTGATTCTGTACCGGCCACCCGGTCCATATTCAGAGTTTATATCAGAATTTTCTGAATTTATATCAAGTTTGGTTCTTAAAACTGATAAAGTTATTATTGTAGGAGATTTTAATATTCACGTGGATGTTGATAATGATTGCCTAGGTGCTGCATTCATCTCATTGTTGGACTCGATCGGCTTCTGTCAGAGAGTGCAGACACCCACTCACAGCTTTGGCCACACGCTTGATCTTGTTCATATATATGGCGTTGACATTGAGCATTTGAAGGTCTTCCCACAGAATCCTCTTCTGTCAGACCACAGCCTTATAACTTTTGAGTTTATACTACCGGAGTGTACACCGCTAGTCAAAAGTTTCTACACCAGATGTCTAACTGACAGTGCTGTAGCTAAATTTAAAGAAGCGATTCATTCTGCACTTGATTCAATACCATGTCTCAATATAACAGAGGACTCCTGGTCTAACTTTAGTCCGTCCCAGATTGATCATCTTGTTGATAGTGCCACAGGCTCACTGAGAATGACACTGGACTCGATAGCCCCTCTGAAGAAGAAGACAGTGAGGAAGAGAAGGTTTGCTCCCTGGTATAACCCTCAGACCCGCACATTAAAGCAAACGTCACGAAAGCTTGAAAGCATTTGGCGTTCAACTAATCGGAAGAATCCCGCTTAGTTTGGCGAGATAGTCTTAAAACTTATAAGAAGGCCCTCCGCAATGCCAGAGCAGAATATTACTCATCAGTAATAGAGAAGAATAAGAACAACCCCAGGTTTCTCTTTAGCACTGTAGCCAGGCTGACAGAGAGTCACAGCTCTGTGGAGCCCAGTATTCCTATAGACCTCAGTAGTAATGACTTTATGAACTTCTTCAATGAGAAGATTTTAACTATTAGGGACAAGATTAATAATCTCTTGCCCTTAACCAGTGCCAATCTGTCCTCAAGTGGAATGGCTTTGGAAACCCCTGTATGTCCTGGTATATATTTAGATGGCTTTTCTCCCATCAACCGTGACCAATTATCTTTAATGGTTTCTACTTCTAACACGTCTACCTGTCTCTTGGACCCTATCCCGACTAGGCTGCTTAAAGATGTTTTGCCTTTAATTGGCAGCTCTCTTTTGGATATTATTAATGTGTCTTTGTTAACAGGCCACGTACCACATTCCTTCAAAGTAGCTGTAATTAAACCTCTCCTGAAGAAGCCCACTCTGGATCCAGAGGTTTTGGCTAACTACAGACCGATCTCTAACCTCCCTTCCTCTCTAAGATCCTTGAGAAAGTGGTCGCAAATCAGTTGTGTGACTTTCTACATCAGAATAGTTTATTTGAAGAGTTTCAGTCAGGATTTAGAAAACACCACAGCACAGAGACAGCACTTGTGAAGATTACGAATGACCTCTTAATGGCAGCAGATAAAGGACTTCTCTCTGTACTGGTCTTGTTAGACCTTAGTGCTGCATTCGACACCATTGACCATAACATCCTATTACAGAGACTGGAGCAGTCGATTGGTATTTCAGGCACCGCCCTAAGTTGGTTTAAATCCTATTTATCAGATCGATCTCAGTTTGTATTTGTAAACGATGAAGCCTCAATGACCACCAACGTTAGTCATGGAGTTCCACAAGGTTCTGTGCTTGGACCAATTCTATTTACCTTATACATGCTTCCTTTGGGCAATATTATCAGGAAACGCTCTATAAACTTTCATTGTTATGCAGATGATACTCAACTATATCTATCGATAAAACCAGAGGAGACTAACCAACTCACTAAAATTCAAGCATGTCTTAGTGACATAAAAACATGGATGACCGGCAACTTCTTGATGTTAAACTCAGACAAAACAAAGTAATTCTACTCGGCCCTGAGCACCTCAGAGATCAATTATCTGGTGATGTGATTTCTGTAGATGGCATTACTCTAGCATCCAACACCACTGTAAAGAATCTCGGCGTTATCTTTGATCGGGACTTGTCCTTTAACTCCCACATAAAGCAAATCTCAAGGACTGCATTCTTCCATCTACGTAATATTTCAAAAATCAGGCACATCTTGTCTCAAAAAGATGCAGAGAAATTGGTTCACGCGTTCGTTACTTCGAGACTGGATTACTGCAACTCCTTATTATCAGGCTGCACTAATACATCTCTTAGGTCCCTCCAGTTGATTCAGAATGCTGCAGCTCGTATTCTCACTAAAACTAAGAAAAGAGATCACATTACTCCTGCACTAGCTGCTCTGCACTGGCTCCCTGTAAAATCAAGAATCACTTTTAAAATTCTTCTCTTAACTTACAAAGCCTTAATTGGTGATGCACCATCATATCTTAAAGAGCTTGTAGTACCGTATCGCCCACCAGAGAGCTGCGCTCACTAAATGCGGGGCTACTTGTAGTTCCGAGAGTCTTAAAATGTAAAATGGGAGCCAGAGCCTTTAGTTATCAAGCTCCTCTTTTATGGAACCAGCTTCCACCTTCAGTCCGGGAGGCAGACACAGTAACCACATTCAAGAGTAGACTGAAGACTTTCCTCTTTGACAGAGCTTATAGTCAGGGCTGAATCAGGTTTGCCCTGGTCCAGCCCCTGGATATGCTGGTATAGGCTTATAGCTGCTGGGGATGTTTAGGATGCACTGAGCACCTCTCTCCTCTTTTCTTTCTCCTATGGATGAATCTTCATCTCTCCATCACACATGACTAACTCTGCTTTCTCCCGAGTCCTTCTGACTTCACGTCTCATGGGGTCATCGGACCCTATGAGACGGCATAGATTCCATCTGCTGATGGACCTTCGATGGTTGGATCGTGAGTTCCTGTCGCCAGCTGTGCCACTGCCCTGCTGGGACTCCGCCCACTCCTCCACTTGGGAGGTCTCCAAACTCTCCATCGTGGAATATGCCTAAATATGAACTATTGATAAACTCTGTCAGATTCCTTGAATGTATTTTAACTCTAAATATGTCCTTCTGTACACATTACATCTATTGCATCTGTCCATCCTGGAGAGGGATCCTCCTCTGTTGCTCTCCTGAAGGTTTCTTCCTTTTTTCCCCTGAAGGGTTATTTGGGAGTTTTTCCTGGTCCGATGTGAGGTTTTGGGTCAGGGATGTCTATGTGTACAGATTGTAAAGCACTCTGAGACAAATTTGTAATTTGTGAAACTGGGCTATACAAATAAACTGAATTGAATTGAATTGTATCTGGCAAAATCCCGGACGTTTTTGGAATCTCTGCCGGACGCATTTTTTAGGTCTCAAAAACAGGATATGTCCGGGGAAAAACGGACGGCTGGTCACCCTAACTTATGGCGCCAGGTCACCGAACCGTCTTTAAACTGGGGGGGTCGAGTGGTGGTGGGGGGGGGGGGGTTCCAATGCCAAAATCTACTTAGACGTTGGTGGTGATCCCATTTGACGCACTCAAGCATAACGTTTCTGACATAGAGGAACCACAACAAGCCGTGTGAGTTGTTTTTTCCCACAGTTTTGGGGTTGGAAGATGTGCCAGATACCCAAATGAACGTATAGAAGCAAAGAAAAAGGGGAATTTTCATAATATGTCCCCTTTAAACTCTTTTTATGGGTTACAGCTGAAGTACCAGCAGCTTCCTCCGGGCGGCTCCTACCTGGCTGCTCCTGCAGGAGCCTCAGCTGCTTCTTCAGAGCTGGGATGGAGTGGGCCTCCTGATCCTGGACGGGCCACTCCAGGAACTCCAGCACCTCCTCCCCCAGCAGCAGCTCCAGCACGTCGCTGTGTCGTATGGCGTCCGTCAGCAGAGACCTGAAGGAGGCGGACAGGTGGTGCATCTCCCCCAACAGCTTCCGGTCCGCCTCCTTCAGAACGGAGACCTCTGCCACGGCGACCTTCACCGAGCTGCTCAGCCGGTCCAGGCTGTGATCCAGAGTCGTGGTCCTGTTGCGCTCCGAGGCCACAGACTCCTTCACCTGCAGGACGGAGGGGAGGGCCCAGAGCGTGAGGTTTCATTTCAATTAGAGTTATTGTTGTATTATTAGTTGGAATGCTTCAGCAATCCAACTGTTGTTCTTGTAATCTTTAATAAACGTAATATTCTATTTCTTCCATACCTTTATTGTCGCTCTTCTAGTCCTTCATATATTCAGCTATTTAAACTATTCAAATATTAAACAAATCAGCTTCTTCAGGAATAGGAGGGGAATGACTTTTCATATTTCTTCAGCTGTTGATATAAAAACTATTTTATATGTTAACTTTAAAAGCTTCTAAGATCTTCATACTTTCAGCTAGTGTCAATTTTTTTTGACATAACCTTCCCCTTTTACTGTATATTTTCAGATATTTTGTATATTTCCATGTCACAAAAAGAAAACAGGCTCCGCCCCGATCACGGAATACAGGCTCCGACCCCGTCACAATAAACAGGCTCCGCCCCCGTCACAAAAAACAGGCTCCGCCCCCGTCGTAGGAGGTTCTCCACATTTAGGGCCTTTGCTCCTTTACTATAAACAATGAAACTCAATATAAAGCTACTTTTATAGTCATTTACTTTCTTAGAAAACTACCAAACTATGTTTATTTTCCATACCTGCTGGAGGCCATGTTGGAGCGCCTCCACTGCCGGCTCCCAGTAGCCGGCTTCGCTCCACTGGCCCCCCACCCCGTCGCTCTCCTCGTCCAGGGCTAGTCTGTTGTCATTGGCCAGCTCCGTCACATTAGCCACGCCCCTCTCCAGGCGAGCAACAGCGGCCCTCAGGCCCTTGCAGTCGCAGTCCGTGCTGGAGTTTTGCTTGTAGAAGACTTCGTACAAATAGTCCACGTCCACGTCCATCTCACGCAGCCGCTCGCCCTGCCGGCTGAGGTTCCCCGTCAGCTCGCCCAGCTGCCACAGCACCACCTCCCTCGCCGCCTCCACCTCCAGCCCCGTCTCCATGAATTGGATCTGACTGGTCCGGGCCGTCCGGTTGATGTGCTTCTCCAGCTCCTTCAGGTCTCGCCTCAGCAGCTGGACGTCCCCCAACGTCCCCTCCATGTCCTCCATCAGGCCGTCCACCTGCACCAGGAGTTTATTCATGCATCTAATTCGGCTTTTAAACCTTTTTTCTCATTTCTTCAGTAGCTTGTTGTCTGTTTGTTTGATTTCATGTATCATATTATGTATTATATCATAAAAGCAAAAAGTACAGGCACAAAAACAAGATACGTACGAGTCGTGACACTTACTGCTGAGCACCTTTATCGAGAGATAAATAACTCATTTTGATGACGCTTAATGTTGACTTCAGTCACTCTGAGTCTGTGAGTCCAAACACACGTTCTGCTGTGGATATTATAGTCCTGCTGGCTGACAGTGACTGTGAACAGAATTATGGGGAACACAGATCCCGAGGGAATACATGTGTTTTGGTTTGACCCACCTTCACTGTGTTGTTGACCACCATGTTGTCCAGGCGCTCGATGGCCTCCCAGAGCGCCGAGGTGTGTGAGGGCTGCAGCGGCGGGCTGGGGGTAAGCAGGGGGGGAGGAGGGGGGTGATCAGTGGTCTGATCCTCCAGCGGAGCCTCAGTGGTCTGAGCCTCAGTGGTCTGAGCCTCAGTGGTCTGATCCTCAGTGGTCTGATCCTGGTCCAGCTTCAGTTCAGTTAGTGTCGTATTCATGGCCTGCAGGCTGAGCTGGGATCAGAGACAGCAGTTACACGGCTGTGACGGTGTTTAATCATTCTTATCAAATACAGATATTAAAAGAAACCTGCTGATAATACCTCTGTGAGCATTAAAAATGCTTTAAATATTAAAGAAAAATATTCATTTTAATAATTTACTTTGAGGTTCCCTTGTCTGCTAAGCAGAGAAAGATAAGACCTCTTAAATATTTAATTTGGTTTTATTTTCTGGAAGATAGGATGAAGTAAGATTGAATTAATTGCTTTAAAAATGTGTAATGAAATACAAAATGGAAACACGTATAGACTAGAGGATGCTCCATAGAGAGCGGCCCCGGTGTCCACCGACCTGCAGCATCTTGTGGTGGCGTTTCAGCTTCACGTCGATGTCCGTCTTGAAGCTGGTGAGGTTGAAGTGCAGCATTGCATGCTGGGAGTGCAGCCCGTTCTCCATGTCTGTCCGCTGGCGCTCCACCTGCCTCTGGACCTCCCTGACATGCTGGAAGGCCTCGTCCAGTTTGGCATCCAGGCGCTCCTCCGCCGCCTCGTCCAGTTGGGGGCTGGCCGGCGGTCCGGCCTGCATCTCCGCCTCCAGCTGGCCGCTCTTCAGCTCGGCCACGTCGCGGACCAGCTCCCTGACCTGCCGGCTCAGGTGCTCCAGTGAGCGGTTGAAGCCCAGCAGCACCGGCTGCAGCT
Source organism: Liparis tanakae (assembly GCA_036178185.1). Lineage (NCBI taxonomy): Eukaryota > Metazoa > Chordata > Actinopteri > Perciformes > Liparidae > Liparis > Liparis tanakae. Next base: position 12,219,145 of record CM070100.1, read on the forward strand.
GGGACATTAGCTGGGCCATCATGTCGGGGGCGGAGAGGGCGGGAGGGGGTTCTGGGTGTGGGAGGGTGTCGGCATCTAAAAAATAAATTACAAATGACAGATTTTTTTTTATTAGAGGTTGCTCACCAACAACCATCCACTGATCATCAATAACTATATACCTCTCACTAAAAATATCCACTGATCATCAATAACTATATACCTCTCACTAAAACTATCCACTGATCATCAATAACTATATACCTCTCACCAAAAAACATCCACTGATCATCAATAACTATATACCTCTCACTATAACTATCCACTGATCATCAATAACTATATACCTCTCACTATAAACCATCGACCATCAACTAACTCTCAACAAAAAATGACCCGCTGCCCACATCCCCAGCATCAAAATAATGTAATTTTACTCTAAAAATTACTTTCTTTAGTTATCATATTTATTAATAAATATATATTATGATCAAACTAAAATATTGAATCACAGCCATGCCAAATGTTCTATATTTTAATATTTATAGGAATTAATACTACCAAAATCGTACCGGTCAGGTGGCATGTTATGTTATTGTTTAATCTCTTGATGTCGCAATACACTGAAAAGCACATCATATTTTTTGGAGGATTCGTCCACTGGAAAAATATATACCAGACTTTATCATTTTTAGAAAAGCTAAAAAAAAGAAGAATACAAGCTTTTTATGCACCCACCCACGCTTACAAAAACACTATTGTAATCAAGAGAGAACACACACACACACACACACACACACATGAACAGTCTGGTTATTCATGGCTCTCTGGGGACGGGTAGTTGGTCGGCTTCACTTTAAAGTGGAACCAGTGGAACCTTTTTTCCAAGTTGGAATATAAACACAGCGTAACCATCCACGCGGAAAATACCCGCTCCAGCGGGGAAACAAAAACACCTAAAAGCGTCTCGGAGGCCTCCGAACACACTGACGGTGTCACACAGACCGACCGGCGGAGAGAGGCCGAGTCCAAAATGACAGCAGCCCAGTTTCCATCAGAGGAGGGGAGATAAGAGGAGTTTTCATCCGGTTTGTTCCTGTTGGTTCAGTGGAAGCCAGAACACACAGTGACCGCGGGACGCCGCCGGTCCTCCAGCTGGACTTCGTTCATCGGAGGCTTGAGAGGCCTCGAGGGTGGGGGGGAGGAAACAAACCCAACTGTGCTTACGTTTCCTGCTACTTATCAGCCTCCTGATGATGTTTGAATCATTCATCTCCTCCCAGTGGACGAGCCCCCAGATTTCTATCACATCCACTGTTTCTGGCTAACTGGCAGATGAAAGCATGAAATCCTTTTCAGCTTTCTGATATTATTATTCAGGAATCCCTGTTTTTACAACCACCAGCAAATAACAACTGTGAATACAAAGTAATGTCACGTTATGTTTTCCTTTTGTCTCATTAGACTTGATTATGGGATATATACAATTAAAAAAATACTCAATTATTGTTCTTGAGTATATATATATATATATATATATATATATATATATATATATATATATATATATATATATATATATATATATATATATATATATATATATATTAAATACTTGAACCTAACTTGAGTATTTTCCTATTTCATGTGATACTTTTACTAACTGCATTTAACTGATAGTGGGTAGAGAGCCAACGTTTTCTTTGTTTTCTTTGCTTAAAAAAGATCCTCAAACAGCCTCCAACCAGCTTCATCCAAAAAAGGCAGATGCCTTTCACTGTTAAGGCCCTGACACCGGTGCCATTCTATTACCCCTAAAAGAAGTCAGACCGGCAGACTCCACGCGTAACTTCTTTTGACAGTCACGTCCAACCAGACACAGCAGATGGCCGCCCACCCAGAGCCACGGCTCGACCCTTTAAAGGGGAGCTTTGCTCATGCCACTGGTGCTCGTTGGCGAATGTTGGGTCTCAGTATGTATATATATATATATATATATATATATATATATATATATATATATATATATATATATATATATATATATATATATATATATATATATATATATAGAGCATGGTCTAGACGTACTATATATATATATATATATATATATATATAGATATATATATATATATAGATATATATAGAGCATGGTCTAGACGTACTATATATATATATATATATATATATATATATATATATATATATATATATATATATATATATATATGAAAAGTGTCTGACAATAACTTCTGTAATGATTTGACTGAACACACTTACACAGTGTTGTTTCCCTGAAGATCTTTAAGTATTGGGTATATTTAAGTCCTTCAATAGAGGAATGTGAAACCACCTGTTGTATGTGTATATAGATATAGATATAGTCCATGGAATCAGAATGGTCAAACATGTCATGGGACAAAACAAAAGCAATGTTTAACTGACACAGCTAACGCTAACGTCGGAGCATGTTCTTTTTAAAATTAAGAATTTTTAAAGTGAGGATATCTATATGTTTCCAGTCTTCACTTCTTCGAAGGGCCGACTTGGTTCAGTTTTGGGTGAAGAGGGTGACGTGTGTGTGTGTGTGTGTGTGTGTGTGTGTGTGTGTATGTGGGTGTGTGTGTGTGTGTGTGTGTGTGTGTGTGTGGGGGGGGGGTTAGGAATGCATCATGGCAATGAAGGGGTCCCCACAGGTATAGAAATACAAACGTGAGTGTGTGTTTGCCTTGGGTCACTGCTGTCGCTGTCCTCTGGAGACACAGTCCAGACACAACCATCTTAAACACACACACACACACACACACACACACACACACACATACATAAACAGACGCTTTTTAACACAACCTGTTTTCATTACAACTGACCCATCTCAAACACATGCTGCAGTGTCCTGAGAGGTCAAAGGTCACAGTACAGTGAGGCCACGCTGCGAGGCCTTTGGAGGTTGAAATCAAACACACCCCGGTCAGCTGGCAGTGTTCCTAGCTAATGATTATGTGATTTACGAACCCGGAGACGAGTCGACTTCCTGTCCGCACAAAACAACTGTGGTTCTGTTTTCTTCTGCTGACGTTTTGTTGTAAATGTCACAAAAAGGTAAGGCGATACTTTAATGAGACGTGTGGGGAAACGAGACAACACAGCCGCTAATGCAGCGCGGGACGAGAACACTGGAGACAATGGAAACCTCTGTTTTTATCACCTGGTCGCCCATAATGTTTAAAATAGATTTATGCTTTTATGACAATTTGTTGAAAGATCTGTGGCTCATTATCTTGCTGCTAAACTTCAATAGAATCATAATGTTTTTTAGGCCTTCTTCAGTATCAAAGTACTCCAGTGATAGTTGTCTGTACAGCCGTGGGTGCGTCGTGAACAGGAGCGACTCACACGGAATTCGGCATACTTAATATACTTAATATTACAACACACACACACATTCAAGTACAAGATTATCCTACAATAAACATATATTCAGGGTTTTCCGAACAGTCTTGACGGGTAGGAAATACATCAATATAAAAAAGTGACGACGGATTTAAAGGGACTGATGGAGCTGCAGAATGTTCCTTTAAGGATGATGTAATGCTGGCCAGTGGGAGGTTAAAGGTCAGAGAACTGAGCACTGTGGGAACCTGAGAGCGAGGCCGATCCCCAAACAAGCTCCATACAGGACAGAGGAAGTGGCATGTGTGTGTGTGCGTGTGTGTGTGTGTGTGTGTGTGTGTGTGTGTGTGTGTGTGTGTGTGTGCATGTGTATGATGTAATGCACATGCTGGTCTGGTGACACAGGAAGTGTAATACAGTGTCATCTTATAGTCCACGAACACACAAGACAGAAGAAAGAAAGGATTTCCTGTGGAGGAAGTGTGTGCATGTGTGTGTACGGTGTTTGTGTGTTTTTGTGTGTGCATGTGTGTGTGCGTGTGTGTGTGTGTGTTTGTGTGGTTACCGGAGGTGTCATTTGCAGAGGGATGAAGCTCAGTGTTTATTAGTCATAGGATATGAAGGAGACATCAGGATTATTATCAATTCCAACTGCCTTCACACACACACACACACACACACACCTTAATGATCATCATGTAGTAGTTGGATCATCATGTGTATGTGTTTGGTATGTGTATGGTGGATCTAATTTTGATTATGGATTATTTGCGCTGATTAATTTCTTCATTAATCGATTGATTGTTTGGTTTGTAAAAATAGAAAAAATATAACCAGAGCCCAAAATGACACTTTCACAATGTTTCAGTCTCACAATGTTACAAATACGTTAGAATACGTTAGAATTATTGACATTATCTAAAGAAAACATCTGCAAAAACATCAAATGTCATCATCAAAATACAGCTAAATGTTTCCCCAGAAGCCGTTTTGATTGGTCAAGCAGCAACAGTGTTGCATAAAAGTCACATTGGATCAAAACTCACCAGGAAGAGGATGGTGCTGGATGGGCTGGTGGGCGTGATGGGGGTGGTGGGGGTGGTGCTGGATGGGCTGGTGGGGCTGGTGCGGCTGATGGGGATGGTGCTGGATGGGTTGGTGCGGCTGGTGGGGCTGATGGGGCTGGTGGGGGTGATGGGGCTGGTGGGGCTGATGGGGCTGGTGGGGGTGATGGGGGTGATGGGGGTGATGGGGCTGATGGGGCTGGTGGGGCTGGTGGGGGTGATGGGGCTGGTGGGGGTGATGGGGCTGATGGGGCTGGTGAGGGTGGTGCTGGATGGGCTGGTGGGGGTGATGGTCGTATGTGTCCGTGGGGTGCTGAGGAGTAGGATGAGGGTTTGGGTTGTGGTGCTGGTCCAGGTCCAAGTCCAGGGCTGAGTCCAGGGCTGAGTCCAGGGCTGGGTCGAGGTCCAGGGCTGGGTCCAGGGTTGGGTCCAGGGCTGGGTCCAGGTCCAGGGCTGGGTCCAGGGTTGGGTCCAGGGCTGGGTCCAGGGTTGGATCCAGGGTTGGGTCCAGGGCTGGATCCAGGGCTGGGTCCAGGGCTGGATCCAGGGCTGGGTCCAGGGCTGGATCCAGGGCTGGGTCCAGGGCTGGATCCAGGGCTGGGTCCAGGGCTGGGTCGAGGGCTGGATCCAGGACAAGGTCCAGGTGCTGGATGGGCTGGTGGGGGTGATGGTCGTACGTTTCCGTGGGGTGCTGAGGAGTGGGATGAGGGTTGTGGTGCTGGTCCAGGTCTAGGTCCAGGTCCAGGTCCAGCGCTGGCTCCAGGTCCAGGCCCAGGTCCAGGGCTTCGTCTGTGATGTTGTGCTGGTTGTGCTGGTTGTCTTGGTAACCGGTGTCATACAGCGCCTGGTGGTCGTTCTGTTCGCTGTTTGGGTCGACGCGCCGCTGCTGGAGCAGCTCCTGCAAATCTGAAACACACAAAAGAAATGTGAAGAAAATAAAAAAGAACAGAACAGAAAGGATCATCATTCTTCTGCTCTACCCTCAGAGTGAAATATGGATCCGTCAGCCTTTGAGGTACACCACCAATTAGCGACGCTTCTGCTTTGAGTGTGTTTTTACGAGACCGCCCAAAGGTGAATCACACCTGTCAACTGATGACATCATCAGATAAGAACCAAACCACCAAAAGAAAGCTGTACGGTCGATGTTTTTAGTTTTTAATGTCAAAGACCTGAACTGCTTCACCATGACACGATACACATTGGCCCATGTGGTCTGGCAGTAATACAACCTGAAGCTCTATAACAATAAAATCAATGAGGAAGTTTATGTGGATATAAGAGGCGCCCGGGGGTTTGATCCCCTGATGTGTGGAGCCCAATTATAAACAAGTTATCTTAAAATGTTATGAACACATGAATTCAGAGGCAGCCGTGGATGTTTCCCATAAGATGAAACAAATTAAAGTTAATAATACATTTAGTATTAATAGCTGCTTCTTTCTTGTACTTCCTTTTTACTTTACTGTATTTATTAATCAGGTTTTCTGATCCAAAATTAACAGAGAGAGTGAGATCGACAGGAAGTCAGACAGACGCCTAGAAAGTGAGACAGAGGGGCTGATGGGAAAATAGACCGATGCATTTGGGTATTTCTGAATTCATTGTTCAAACTTTCAGTCTGAGCGCCAGCCGGAACGAGGAGCTCCTGCAGTGACCTGCAGTCCGCGCGCAGGGCACAAATACCCCACGATGCCTCTGCAACACCGGAGAAGAAACCAAAGGAGGAGGACGACCTGCAAAGTCGTCACATCCGAGACCGAGTGGAACGATTCTCACGGCAGTCGCTCTTATTTTGAAGGCTTAAGCAATCAGTATTATTATTATATTATAATAACGATGTTTGAAAGACAATGTTTTGTGAGAGCTGAAGGTAGTTTATGTTAACATCAATAAAAATATGCAATACCTCCCTCCTTATCTGTTGAGTCTCATCAGTGAGCATTAATCCACATTAGCATCCTGGTCTGGATTAAGGATATAATATTTATATGGAACATGAGAAACTTGGTGCGACTTCTGAGAATGAACACAGTTTGGTCTTAAACTCAAAAGATGTCAACGTCTATTGAAGGTTTAGAACTTTTCAACTTTGACCGTGTTTGTTGGTGATCTTTCTGAGCACAAAATACGAGGTGACATCTTCCAACCAATAATGGACAGATGATAAGACATTCACTTCCGAAAGCTCCAGATTATATTCAAAATTGCCCTGTTTGGTTATTATCGTCACTCCAGCTCAGCAAAACCCCACTGGAGTCTAAGCCAGAATACGAACGCTTCATATCAGCTTCAATTGAACTTGAATACATTAAAGAAACCTTGAACAATGGAAATCATACACAGAGACGATCAAAAAGCATTCTTTTTTATTTTAAAGTTTAATGGCAGAACATTTCATTGTAACTGCCACTTCTTATGAATTTAATATCTCAACTTCAGACACCGATTAATTTCCTTTATTATCTTACATTTTTATTTGTAGCTATTAAAATGTTTCAACTGCACACTTCAGCAGTATGTTTCTGAACTCTCTCGACATAAACACATCCATTGTGTGTGTGAACAGGTTGTAAAGTTGATTGTGATGACTCACCTCTGAGGTGTTTGTATTTTAAGGTGTTCCTGTTATTGTGTCCAGTCTGTTTCTGCTGGGCCGCAGTTCTGTTGATCATTTAATTACGTTGACTTCAGCTCGCAGGAAGTCGGTTCAATCAAAGGCGTGGTGGGAGCGGACTGTACCATTGGAGGTGTGTGTGGTGTGTGTGTGTGTGTGTGTGTGTGTGTGTGTGTGTGTGTGTGTGTGAAACTGCCTCTTTGTTTGTCTTTCTTTGTTAAATCAAGCCCCTAAAGGCCAAAGATCTATTTCAGTCTGAAAAACACACTGTTTTGATTCTCAGAGTTCTCGGTGGAACTCATGCTACAAATATTTCATGTTACGCACACGGCCGATGTTATTTAGTCCATGGAGGACAAAATGCTGCACGATGCTTCCACTAGACTCACAACTAGAAGGGCAAACGAGACAAATCCAGTTCGATGAGAAGAGAAGAAATCACCAGTCGTTGGTGCAGATCTCCATCAGGTGCCGTATGAATACAACTCAGAGGCCTAACTCCACGTCCAGACACTGACGGTCCCCACTTCATTTAAACTCAAAAACAGAAATAAAAAACAATGAATGCTGGTAATGAACTCGGAGTCGTCGTTAAGACATGTCACACAATCTTGCCAAGAAAAACTTGTGTGACGGCAATGTACACAACGGTGTGTTTGCTAGTCGTTCGGTTAGCCGTTAGCCGTTAGCACCTTTGGAATTGGACGAGGGAACATCCGCTCAACGTATCCTCATACAGCCGTTCGTATGATATCTCTCGAAGAGTTACTCCTATATTTGTTTTTGCTTTCCTACAAGAGCCGACAACGCGTTACGCTTGTTACGCACACTTGGTCTTTTCAAAATAAACTTCCATTTGCAATCTAAAATCATGAAAAGGCCATGGAATCCAGCGATCATCTCTTTAAAAAAAGGTCAACATAAACAGCTCATCATCATCCGCTCCTCATCGTCTGAAACGTCCTTCACCAGGATCCTGAGCACCGAGCGGCCATCTAACCCCCACCCGCCTCCGGTCCGCTCCCGCTTCCTTTACTTCATTGGGTCACAGTAACATTCATCCACTGTCAAGCTGCTGTGACCTCTGACCTCTCTGTTGTGTACAATGCGTCACCGTTTCGGTGCACTCGCCCACTCTTTCGGTGTGTGAGTCACCGTGTGTTACAGGCGGAGGATGGAGGGGGTGGAGGGGTGTGGGGGGGTTAGCATCACTCTACTGTTTCACAGCTTCCTCACTTTGTTAAAGAAGCAGGAATGAATCAGACATGTGTGTGCGTGTGTGTGTGTGTGTGTGTGTGTGTGTGTGTGTGTGTGTGTGGAAGGTGGGCGGCGACCTCGTACCTCGAGCGAGGAGCTCTGTTCTCACGTTTTCAGATCCTTCATTCGGAGCTGAGCTTCCAGAATCCAGTTGTGCATCAGAGACTGAGAGTCAAACACAACACACTTTAAACACACTGGAAACATAAACATATTATATATTTATGTATGTATATGTGTTCATGATAAAGGAAATACTTTTGTATTTTCATTGATACATTTTGAGTTTCAGAACAAACAAAAAGGCTGAGAATAGAAGAGAGGACGTCCTTCTTTAGATAACACTGCAGTTTCCCACCCGCACACACACACACACATATATATATATATATATATATATATATATATATATACACACACACATTCAAAATCTGGACTGAATAAAATTCCTGAGCGATAGCAAAGTTTAGCTTTTTTTTGTTAAATTATAACAGGGAGAGCGAGAGGTCGGGTTTCTATTCAGAACCACCCTGAACCCAGACTGTGGACCTTTTCCCACGCACGTATCTGTATTTATGGCGTGAATGCTGACTCAGGTCGTTCACCAATGAGAGAGTGTATATTCCTACACCACATCTGACCTGAGAACTTCTTCTTCCTTCACAGGTGACAACAAAGCGATGGCCGTGCTGACCCACCTGCGTCCTCACAGTTGTGTCCTCCGTGTCCCGGACAGCAGCGCCACAGCAGAGCCGTGGAGATCTGCTGCCTCTGCCTGTAGATTGGCCGGGTGGACAGCTTGTAGCTGCACACACACACACACACACACACACACACATACACACACACACACACACAGACAGACACACACACCCACACACACACACACACACATGCACACACACACACACACACACACACACACACACACACAAAGACAGAGAGAGAAATATGCTGCTGAAGCCACAACTCACATTTGAAACTGAAACACACCTGAAATCACAACATTGATGAGACAGACAGCAGCTGGAACAAGAGGATGGAGATCTGATCTCAGATCAGTGCTCTGCTGCTGTCGGGGGGGAAAAGAAAACCCCTGAAACCTTTCCAGGAACTGGAATCCAACTGGAATCTGTTTGAGAGTGTGGATTCCTCGTCTGAGGGCCGCTAAGTGCAATAGGTTTGTATAAACTGCGCGTCATGTCCGTCTGATCCTTCGGCTAAAGGGGACACAAAAGAATGCGGAAAATCTAATTTAATGTGTTTTAATGAGATGTTGTGACTGTGGATCAGATTTCATGAAATGTCTCTTAGGCTGGTCATTATATTAACTGTTGCAGTGAGTTGTAATGCAGGCACACTGTATTAACTTCTTCTCCTGTACATTAGATTTCTTTATTCTTCCCCATATTATGGATAATCAGCGATGAAATAACTATTCAAATAGTTTCTTTCAGTAAAAGTACCCACACAGTAAAAGTACTGCACAAGGGAAAGTATAGTATTCTAAATGATTGTGAGTAGGTGTAGTGGAGTAGAAATGTAAAGTATTATTAAATAGAAATTATGAAAATACAATCACCTTGAATGTGTACTTCAGTAAATTCACTTGAGATAAACTACAGATTTGGTTATCCATAAAGGAGATCTGAGACGTTTAAGGATTTAGAAAATGATGGTTTGTATTGGAGATATATCCGAACACATTCCTCCTTTAACTGAGAAGGTTCTGTTTAGTCCTCCTTCCTAATGAGGATTTGATCCTCTAAAAGGCTTCAGGTATAATTTCCTCACTTCACTGGATTGTTTTTATTCTCAAAAAACAGGAATTACTGAGAATAATTATAATAAGAATTCCAATGAAAGGAGGGACGCGTTACAGCCAGCGCAGGAACAGGAACAAGGCTGTATCCTGTTGTTTGTACATTTAACATCTTAACAGGAATAAAATCGTCAAACTCATGTTTTTATTTCACGAAGCAAAACATGAAGATTGATTGAACAGCGCTGACTGACCTGTAGCGCTGAAATCACACATATTACTTTCTGCTCTTTTTTATGTCTTGAAATCTCATATTTGGATGATTTTCTTTTCAATCCACCGACTCCTTCTCTGAGTGCATATGAAAAATAAAGGAATTTAATTTGGTCTAGTGCAAATAATACAATATTATCTAACTTGTAATTATTATTAAACTCATCTGTTTTTTGTTGTTGTTAGCTACACTTTGGGCTTTTGGCCATTGTGATGGGATTTCTCAATATTTTCACTACTTTTAGAAACCAAACAGTTAATCAATTAATGGAAACATTAAGACATTAAGTTATAATAATCTGATGATGTATACATGTATATATAGCGGTCACATTATATGACTATTTTATTCTACTTCTAATACTTTAACAACATTTTCCCAATTACAATTACATACTTTTACTGAAGTAACACTTTCAATGCAGGACTTTAACTTGTATCATAATATATTTATGAATCGGAATCAGAAAGTTTTTTCTGTTACCCCCAGGACATTTACTTCTGCTTACCCTCCTGCACATCACTTAATTCTTAATTTAAATAAACTTAAACACACTTAAACATACTTAAACACACTTAAATACACTTAAACATAATTAAATACACTTAAATACACATAAGTCTTCACCTTAAACACACTCAGACTTGTTAAATGTCTGAATCCTGCCCGTCTGTGCACTTCCTCATACTTTTGTAATTATCGCACTGTGTTTATTGTTGTCAATGTCATTGTCTATTGCCCTGCACCACCCGCCATGACACATTTCTTGTATATGTAAATATACATGGCACACACACAACTAAACACTCCAGAATTGGATAATAACCGGGATACTCCAGTGTCTGTACACACTTCATACACCACTGTAAAAGGGTGACTCGTGACCTCCTCAGGGTCATTCCTCTAGTACTTCCTCACTCGCCCACTGACACGTATCGGTGTGTACTCACATGATCAGCTGACACTCGGACGTCCCACTCGGACATGGACTCTGAGACTTGATGGTGTACTTCTCTGTTCCACACGCCACCGCCATGGTAACCACACGCTGTTGCACGAACGCACACCAGTTCCTGCACAAGGGTCAGTCAGGAAGACGGATGAGGTCACTCGGAGGGAGAATTTGCTTGTTTGCAGTTTTGTTGTTGCCTCCTTCCTGTTTGGGGTCAGGGGTCAAACACGGTGTCCTCTCATCGTAGGCCCTCAACATTTAGAGCCAGGCTATCTGTTTCCAGTCTTAATGGTAAGCTAAGCTAACCCGTTGCTGGCCGCTGGAGCCTCAAATCTACTGAACCGACAGTGAAAATGAACATAGGACTCTCAGAGAAGAAAAGGATTTGTATTTTATTCAAAATATCAACTATTCCCACAAAACAATAATGTTGGAATAAATAAGAGGAAATAGTGCATTCTTTGGGTACTACTTTCAGCAGCGGAGCCCGGTGGATTTTGAGGTCTGAACATGAACCTTAATGACAAGAGGTTACACTTCAATCTAAATATAATGAATTCACACACATACACACACACACACATACACACTCACACAGACGCATAGTGTGGTTTCAATCAGAGTCAATGAGCAGCTGTCGTGAATGAACTATCAACATGTGTGTGAGATGAGGTCATAAGGTTACAGACATGAGATAAGGTGTGTTTTGGGGCACCATAGACCACCTCTGTGTGTGTGTGTGTGTGTGTGTATGTGTGTGTGTGTGTGTGTGTGTGTGTGTGTGTGTGTGTGCGCGCACACACTCGTTCATTTATTACCACGGCTTCCGGTTTGCTGATTAAAAAGCATCATATTTACCTGTATTTATTAATATATTTATATACAGTATATGTATTATAGACAGGGAGCCCGTCTGTGAGCGTGTGAGCTGCCTGACGTCCGGTTGGCTAAAACAAACCTCATCCACCCTCCATCTAATCTGTTCTGCGTGGTGTTGATGTTTACTGTGATGTTGTAATGTTAATGTTGAGCTGTTTGTCTCATCACTTCCTGTCTGCTTAATTCTGGTTTCTCCTTTTTCTGGAAGTGAATCTTTATACAAATCCATTCATTCGGTAAACAAACTCACAACGTCTCAGTTCTCATTTATAAAACAACATCCCTCTTTTCTGATCCTTTAAAAAAAAGAAATCTGTTTATGATCTCGACCCAGTGTGTGTGGACATTTGTGTTGTGCGGTTTGGAGAAACATATGAAACCATTAATGTTCCAAAAGAGCTTAGCTTCGCTTCTACATTTCCCCCGGGACCTCCTCAGTGGGCGGACCACAAACCATTTGTATTTGATGTTGTGGTGGACCGGGGGAACCAAATGTATTTGTTCTCCACATATTATCAGTACACTGCAGGGTAAAGTTTCCCAATAATCTGTTTCCAGGTTCTTAAACCATAAAAGCTTTGGTTCAAGCTTCTTCTTTTTTACACCAACAAACAACAAAGTCTTAATACAGAGTTAGTAAATAGTGAGAAAACGCTTACTCCAGACAAAACTGATACCGTTGTTTGCTAAATAAATAAATGAAAGAAATACACGGTGTAACCCCTCTGCAGTGTATGCTAAATGACATGTAATGTAATGTAATCTGTGCAAAGACTTAATGTCCTGATGAATGCTGTGTCATAGAGTGACATAAACAAGTGTTTTAAATGTTCCTTATTTTTTGCCATTCAAATTCTTGACCGGCGTTGCGAGCCGGCAACATGTGGTACATTGTGTCTGCTCCAAACGATAACACGCATGTCTAATTGTAAATCCATTGTTTCTACATGTGAACAAAATCCTCTGACTCAGAAAAGCCCCATGTGACTTCCTGTGGAGAGCTATGACATCACCAAAGGGACACACACCCCGAGCCAGGAAATTCCTCCATATCCCGAGCTGCAACAAACAAATACACATTTTGAAATACATAAAACATACAAAATGTCCAAGTATTGATTAATTGAACTACCAGGGACACGTTGACGTTGTCGTTTCATACATCTATGATGCTTCTGCTGTTGAAAGATGGCAACTCCTCCCCCAGTGGAGGGAGGCGCGTTCCCATTTCTTAATCCAGTAAAAACCTTTTCCTTTTCATGGCTACAAACTCGGCTGCAGGCTCAGCTCAACTGCGACACATCTAGAGTCTCGCCTATTTGTTTTCACTGTGTGACGTGCGGGGTTTCAAAACAATAAAAAATGTAAAAAACACCATGCATCTGGTAAAGGTGAAGCTCATTGTGTAAGTCAAGGGGGGATCATGTGTTTGGTTGTTAGTGCCATCGATAAAGTGTGTCTCCTCCCTCCTTCACCACCGCAAGGTAACAACAACTAATTTAACAGCAAAAATACATTTCTTGCAATCCGCCTTGCCAAAAACAAACCCTTTTTTTATTCCGTTGCCATGTTGTGGCCGTTTGTCGCGGCTCAACAAATGCGAATGAATTCCATACCCTAGAATCTCGATGTTACTATCCATTAACGTTAGGCACGAAACCAGATGACAAAAACCTTGTTTTGAACTCTTCTGGACGGGAGCACGGAGGCTCGGTGTGTTTGAGGTGAGGCTCTGACCTCGGTTGGGTCCTTTTTGCATGTTTTTGCAACTCGTGGGTGACCATCTGGACACCACCGTGAGATTCTACTCTTCTTCTTTTTTTGGGAGGAGGGGGTACACACCTGGTGGAGATCTGCAATCCACAGAGTGCACTTTTGATTGCTGTCATGTAGTTCAGGAAGAAGTACAATATTTACGAAGTTTAGTGGAGTATAAAAGAGCAGAAAATAGACCTCCCTAACCTTTGACCTGTGACTCATGTGCTGTAGAGAGATATTCATTCGGTCCATAATGAGGCTGTAAACAGGGTCCAAACTACTTTTAATGCACAGTTGGGTTTGAAGACATCAACAAGCCGAGTGGAAATGTAGAGATTAAAGGATGCTGGAACAACATCAGAAAATCCATCTTTAATCTTAATCTTCAGCTTTTGTCAGAGTGAATTCACATCAACTGAAGCCTCTCTCTCTCTTTCTGTTCCTGTTCTTTCTTCACATGATGCAGCTTAAATCTCAGATATTATTATCTATTATATAACTGTCCTAGTTTAGTCTGAGGCGCCCCAGAATCAGACTGGGGCGCACTGTTAAAGAACAATGAATACAGATGTGTTAAGTCATTTAAACTACTGGTGATAAATGAATGTCAAAGTAACTTTGCGTACTTAAATATCAAATCACATCAATAAATAGTTTTGATTAGAGACGACAGACTCCTAACCAGACACGTAAAAGGCCCCCGACTTCTTCTGCATACGGGTGCAAGTGATTAGCCTGTGGTTTTAGGAGAAGCCCTTTTTGAGGGGGATGGGGGGTGCAAGGCTATACACACGTGCACACACACACACATACACACACACTCACACACACACACACACACACACACCCACACACACACATTAATTGTGCAAAAATACATTTGAATTCATACAGAGAACATTGTGCCTGGTCAACAGAAATAATAATGTTCAGTTGGAGACTACCGCAGCATAATAATCTGCATATTAGACACAAAGGGTTAGAAATTGTTACGCACAAATAAACAAATAAACACGCACGTTGACAAGTGCTTGACTATTATCTTGTTATTCTTTCAGTTCAGGGATTTAAATATACAGGAAATACCAAAATCTCTCAGACGAGGCTTTCTAGGAAATTCGAGAAAGTCCCTCCCCCAAGTTTCTTTATTATCCATTAATTAGTATTGTCGTTGTGCTTTTGCCATTGAAATGACACAAAATAACCTCGATATACGTGCCTTTCCAATACTAATAGCCAGTTGTTTCATTGTGTGTCTAACAGCACAGAACACACCGTTTCTTTATCTTGGGCTGAACCGCAAAGTGTCACATCTGCAATGTGTAAAACTGTCACTTTTTAGCCGTGTTTTTTATTGTGAGCATTCAATAAAAAAAACGATCCCCCTGGGAGCGAGACCTCCACTCGTCCTGAGAGAGACGGAGATCAACGAGCTGTTGGGTTCCTGCTGCAGGCCCAAGAGTCCATGTTCGGGTCTGAATGTTGACACCAGAGGATCCCGAGGGCCGCAGAAGACTGGAGGGATCATTCAGATATCAGCACTCTATCTATTCTCAGTCGTGTTTGTCCTCAGGGCGGCACGAGGGGGAAAGGTCACAAGGTCATTTAAATGAGAAGGGTTCACCATCTGGAGGCACGGGAACATCTGCAGCGTGTGCATTGGAAATGTGACATGAGGTTGTTGAGATATTTATCTCTTGACCAGTGTTGGACTGCTGCTGTTCTTTTGTTTTCATACTTACTTCATGCATTCTTCTCTTCCCCGTCCTGTTGTATAAATCGCGTTCACAAAGGAATAAAATATGAAGTTTGTGGATCAGACTTCTTGCTATCAAATAAGTTATTGAATTACTCAACAGGCGTCACAAACAAAAAATAGTTCATGCACTTATTTAATCTATTTGGTTGTTTTTTATTGTTGTGTTGTTTGTCCCTTTAATGTGGACACACACGCCAGCCGCCAAGTGAAATTCTTCATGTGTCCAACACACGTATCTAATACATTTGTCTGATTCTGATTAAAATGTATAAATGATGTGCACAAAAATATATATTTTTTCTTTCATGACATCACCGGCTGGTCTCAACAAACCGCCACAACAACCGCAGCATAAACAACGGGAGGCAGTAGTGTGGGGCGTGTACGTCGGTATCTCGCCATGAACGACGCCGTGCATGTGTCGCCATGGTTACTTGTTTATGTTTTGCAACAGGGAAAACGTTGCTGTTCAGTCTTGATGGGCTCCCTCGTGGATAGAGAGACACTTCATACCTAAACATCCGGAACCTCGTCATGCGGCCTACGATGTCTCCCAGACGTAGACGCCTCCTCTGATTGTTGGTCATGATCAGATTCACCTGCATGATCGTCAGTCTGATAACGACACTGCCTTTAAATCCTGTTTTTATTTTTCCAAATGTTCTTTGGGCGCCGAGTGTCGTCCTTTCATCTGCCAGCTGTGTGTCTCCTGATAACGCCTGAATGAGCAGTAAATGTTGCCTTCATGGTCACATCATCCGCAGCCTGAGCTCTCTTTGATCTGAATCCGGCTGCTGAGCATCTTCTTCTTCCTCTTCAATTTAAGTTGGAGGAATTTTTACTTTGAAAGGATTTCAATGAAGCTTTCGATTAGAAGATGAGCAGCAATTTAAGCAGCCGACGAGGTCGAAGGTCACAGCAGCGAGACTAAAGACCCGATGCTCCTCTTGGCCCTGAAGGCCACCGTGACAGACAGGAAGACTTCCCTTCAAAATAAGAGCATCTCTTTCTCTCTGCAGCAAGTTTCAAGAGGATTTCAGAGCAGTGAAGTGAAACAAAGACGGAGAATAATCTGAAAACTACATTGATGATGTGGAAATCAGTATGTAAGGTCAATGAAGTCATCAAACAAATAGTTTAAATATATATATTCTATCATGGACAATGCATAACAAAGTCAAACCCGAAGAAGAGATTTATTGCACCGCATTCTGTAGCAATTCTTATTCCACCATCGTCACTGGGCTGATAAGTGAAATATTGAAATATCTCAGATAAATTACACATTAAAAGAAGATTAAACGTAACATGTTTTATAAACATGACTAAAACATGTATAAAACACCAAAAAACTTCTTTAAGTTCCTCCCCAGCCTCAGATTTTCTCTCATTTCAGCTAAACAACACAATTTTCCAACTCCACTTCATCTGCACTTAACTACCTGTTGACGTCTGACCTCTGAAGTATGTATACCCCCCCAACTGCAAACGTGGAAAGCTGCTCTCCATTACAGCACAACCGCACAAAGACCTCCGTTCATGTCATTAAAGCAGCTGTTTAAAGTGTGTGTGTGTGTGTGTTTGTGCGTGTGTGTGTGTGTGTGTGTGTGTGTGTAGGGGGGTCTTTTTAGCTAATGGAGGGTTGTTTTGTTAAGAGCCCTCGGGGATCATTATATCAGCGAATCTACGGACGAGTCCTGCAGTCTAATGCATGGTTGTGGGTCAGAATAATGACGGAGGCCTGTGTGGACACGCTCGAGACATTTAATCCTCTTATTTGATCTCAGAAACCCGAAATATCAGAATCAGTCTAATTATTATATTCAAATGTTTTCTCATTCTTAACTCTCATCTTTACGTACCCTTTAGTCTAAACCATCTCGCCCCTAAGTGTAGAAATGTCCAACATAAGAGCTAAATCAGGCACAACTGACTGTTTGTCATTGGTAGCAGCAGTCAGCTCATCATTTTAGTGTCATTTAGTAAGTATTGTTTATTTAAACTTTTTCAGGTATGACTCGAGATCCCACAGATAGGAAGTGCATGCAGGTGAAGTCTGGGATTTCCTCTGAAGCAACATCATCCCACCTTCAATAAAAGATGCAAAGATAATGACACAGGGGGGGGAACGTCTTGATGTCAGAATGATAATGAATGATCCTTGAACATCCTTGTGCAGGTATGAAATGTGGACTGAAACATAGATTGGTGGTGTCCATTCTAACATCATTCCTGATTGAACATATCTAAGTTGTAATATCTAAGTTGTAATATCTAAGTTGTAACTCAGTTGGTGATTTTTTATCAACAGAAGCCTGCATGGCCTTAAGAAAAGTAAAAAAAGGTTCTTATTACTGACATGGTTACTCAGGTCTGGACTGAAGTGGCGGACAGACTGGCATCCATACAGCCCTGTAGTGTGTGTGAGTGTGTGTGTGTGTGTGTGTGTGTGTGTGTGTGTGTGTGTGTGTGTGTGTGTGCGTGTGTGCGTGTGTGTGTGTATGTGTGTGTGTGTGTGTGTGTGTGCGTGTGTGTGTGTGTGTGTGTGTGTGTGTGTGTGTGTGTGTGTGTGTGTGTGTGTGTGTGTGTGTGTCAGCAGCAGCCTGGGTGGTACCAGCCTATTATAAGCATGCTGGCAGTCAAAACATTTGAGTGCTCCCTGCTTCATATGCAATAGGAGTGAATGTGTGTGTGTGTGTGTGTGTGTAGGTGTGTGTGTGTGTGTGATTATAGTTGTATCTTTGTTTGGACCAATTTGAGTTGCAGCCTTAGATATTTTTGGGTTTAGATTGAGCAGTGATGGAAGGTATCTATGTACCGTTATTTAAATACTCTACTTAAGTAAAGTACCTTAAAGACGTGGCCCCTAAAAATACTTTATCTTTTACTGCACTACATCTCGTCAAAAGTTTTAGTTAATTTGCATATTCAGGTTATTACTAATACATGATGATTATTATCAAGTAATAAACTATCCAGTGGTACATAAAGCTATTGAATGAGCTCAATCACCCCCTGCAACATTAAAGTGATGCATACATAAACACATAATCCAATAACATATATAATATATTATTCTGAAGTGGGCCATTCTTCATCATGAGTACTTTTTCTTGGTACTTTAAAATACATTATAAAGCTAATAGTTTGTTATCTTTAGTAAAGTCTTGTTAGAGAGTATTTCTACACTTGTATATCTTCTCTTTTAAGTATACAGTATACATAGAGTATAATGTCGGTATATTGTACAACCTATATTACCAACCCCCCCCCCCCCTCCAAAAAAATACAAAAAAAGAAGGAATATGTCACATTCAACATCACAAACAACACCACACTGAATTTGAGCTATAGTTTAAATATACAGTCAGCAAGTTTAGCCCAGTGGGTCCCAACCTAGGGGTCAGGGCCCTCCAAAGGGTCACCAGATAAACCTCAAGGGTCACGAGATGATTGATGAGCGAGGAAAGAAGAAGAAGACACGTTCTGATACTAAAATCTGTTTTCCGTTTTTTGTCTTTTCTCAAGCCTTTGAATGTTAGTTATGTATTTATGTATTTAAATGAAACCATGTGAAAGGTTTAGAGGAGAAATGCCTCTTTGTTTGGAACTGACAACAACTCAATGTCAACAACTCAATGTCATTAAATACATTAAAAACTAAAATGCGTTGTATTTTATTGTATGTTGTATTCTTCTGTGAATTTGACTGTTACTAGTAGTACAAAAGTACACTATCTCTCTCTGATTGTACCCACTGAATTACCTTGGACCTTTGTTACACTAGTGGCTCCCATCAGCTAACAGCCTGATGACGAGCATAACATCATTATTACTGATAGGAATTATTCGCCAAAATAAGTATCAGAATCACACGTGTGCAATGTTGTATTTGGTGAAAATAGGGATTTGTAGTTTTATTGCAACAACCACAAGAGTATCATTAAAACAAAATATATGACTTGCGCTTCTTTTAATCTTCCATTCATCATCAGTTGATTATTTTCTTCATTTATCCTTATCGAAACATTTCCATTGACACAACCCTGAACATCTCCAGTTGACTGATGCAGCCCGACTCACAGGATGTCGACTCACTCCTCCTCCTCTTCCGTTATCTGCGTCTCTGTTCTCAAAACCTCCGTCGCTAAGACAACAACATCCAATTTGACAACCTCCCCGCTAAAAATATAAACTTCTAAAAGATGTATCGTGCTATTAGGCGAGGCTGTTTGGTTGAAGACATCCGCATGATGTGTTCAGAAGACTCTCGTGCCTGATGTTTATGACACATCTGTTGCCATTCAGTGTTTTCTTTTGCAAGGATTTAATGCCTCCGCCAACCAGTCAAGTTGCCGTTTACATGTGTCTGTACAAAATGTCCTCATTTCCTCATTTTACCCTCTGAGACACTTGTGTAAAATTGTCCTTTATTAAATTTGCATAACAATTCTCGAGAAATGTCCAGAAACGAGATATGTGAGGTCACAGTGACCTTTGACCAACAGATTTGAAGAAGCACGCTCACGAGAATGAGATGGGCGTGTGAGGTCATAGTAACCTTGACCTTTGACCTAACCCCAAAACACAATGCCTTCAGATCCTGGCCTATATGATTATGCAAGACTACCTGATATACCAAACAATGGAAAATCAGCAAATATTCACATTTGAGACCCTGGAGGTGTTAAAAGTTTGACTTTAATAATGAATCAATTATTGTGAGTAACAGATTAATTTCTATCAACTTATCAATTAACTGACGTGGCTCTGTCCATTCAATGGAACTTTCTCGGAAGAGAAAAAGGGTTAAAAGCAGAGAATAAATATGAATGGGTGGTGCTTTGGACTCACCCGGTTCGGGCTGGGTAGTTCCTTCTCTCTCCCAGAGGAGGGGTCTCTGTCGCCCCGGGATGAAGCCTCTCAAGGTGGTCGAGAGACACTTCTCCACCTCTTCCTCCTCCACCTCCTCTTCTTCTTCCTCCTCCCAGTTCCTCCTCATCCTCCTCCACCTCAGGGTCTCGTGCTCTCACCTCACAGTGAGCGCTCACCAGTAAACCCAGTACCAGCACCAGTCCTCTCACTGCCATCATGTCTGCTCCCCTCCACATCACCGAGTGGACGCTCCTGTGACCACCAGCTGCTTTTAAATGGCCGGGTGGGCCGGTGGGGGGGAGGCCACACCTCCGGTTTACTCTGCTCCCCCTCTCCCTTCTCTCTCAACGGGTTCCTCCTGCTCCGTCTTCATTACATTTTGATATGTCATCTATAAATCTGTTATCTCTTAACGTCGCTGCCGGTAAAGATACAGGGCTCATTCTAACCACTCTAAATACTGTTGGGTAGCTTAATCCATCATAACTGAATAGCTGACTATATGTTGTATTAATAATCTGCCGAGTAATAAACATATTTGAATATTTGAAGAAGAAAAAAAGATTAATTGGAGTGTGAACGAGGCAACAATGAAGTTTAACCTCTTTTATTAATAAACTCCTTTACTCTGTCTGTCTTCATGCTTATCCTGGGGAAGTGATAAGAACAGAGGAAATCCAGAGCTGCAGGAGAAATGACCTCCTTCCTTTCTCTGTGTGTGTGTGTGTGTGTGTGTGAGAGTGTGTGAGTGTGTGTGTGTGTGTGTGTGTGTGTGTGTGTGTGTGTGTGTTTGCTGCTGTGACGGCATTCTTCAAAGGGCCGTTTGAGGGTTAAAGCATGTCACCATTAAATGTGCAGCAGTGAACTAAATGCACCACACAGGCCCTGATTTACATTTCCGCTGCTCTAAGACGTCAAACAGGAGACAGAAACTAAACTTCACAATCATTCAGGTTGATCATTATGCTGTTTGAAAGACCTTCATTCAACAAGCAGATATTTTTTGATACAATTTCAACAAACCACCCGTGAGAAGTATTGATGAGAGGTTATTTGACTCAGTAATCATCATCAATTAAATCAAATACATGGTCAGACGTCTCACTGTGACTCTCTCACAACAGTGAGGCGGATTACGGTGAGTTGAAGTGAACTGGAGTGGAGGAGGAAGAGTCAGAGGGAGGAAGGCTGGCGGTTCCTGTCCCGGCTGAGAGGGACTTTTCCACTGGGAGTTGCATGGATGGGGGTCATTTCCGAGGATTGTTTCAGAGCTGTTTGGAGAGATGGAGGAGGATTGAAAAGTATAGCAAAGAAAGAGAAAGTTAAGAAGGATACTGAAGATGGAAACGAGAGATACTTTGATATATTTACAGATTTGTGGATATTTATCAAATTCATGGTCAGGGTGAAATTAAAAACAATATGTCAACAAGACAGCACCAGTGGGAAGTAACTAAGAATATTTGCTCAAGTGCTTTACTTAAGTTCAATTTTACTTACTTACTTAGTATTTATATTTCCTGCAACTTTATACTTCTACTTCCCTCCATCTGTAAGGGAAATACTTACTTTTGAAATTTGTCTAAGAGCTTAAATTACAGTTCAGATTGGGATTATTAATTCAACAAATAGGTTAATAAACTAATACATAATGATATTATGATAGACTAAACTACCCATTCGGCATTCTGCATGATGAGTAATTACATTTTTCGAATTGTGTGTATATTTTTATATTCATACCGAAAAACTACTGATATACTTCTACCACCACTGTGTTTATTAACTCTATGTGTCAGACAGAAAGGAAGAGCTCAGTTATTTGTCGAAAAAGTAAAGATACATAAGCAGACTATAGCTTAATGGTGAGAATAGAAGTAAAGAAACAAAGCAACGCTGACCATCTTGCAGGAGAAAGAGGAGACGAATACTGGACGAGGGGGGAGGGGGGCGGTGATTAGGGACTGAGGAACAGGTGAGCATGGAGGAGAGTCGGGTGATCGGGACAGGAGGGAAAGTCAGAGGACATCTGGTGGAGAGATGGAGAACTGCACTCAGGTGGCCCGCTCTGTCCTTAACTTCACATTTATCATATATATATATATATATATATATATATATATATATATATATATATACATATATATACATATATATATATATATATATATATATATATGTCTTCTTCATATTGAACAATACCAGCACTGCGCGAGCACTAAGTAGTGTAGAAGAGAACACTTAATCCATCCTCCTTTTTTTGAATGTGGGAGTTCATTCATATACTTTGTCATTTGTTTGCAGTGTACGGTCCTGTTCTGAGATAATAGACCTCGGTCAGAACCAAGCAGAAATCAACAAGATCCCGAAAGACCATCCAGCTCCGTCCACCTCAAGCATCAAAAGATGGCTGATGATGACGACTCTGACCACCACCAGTTCTCCAGTTCTAAAACAAAGAGGATTTGAAAAAACTCTGCAGCTCCATCCACCCCAAGCAGCAGTAGTTTATTTTCACCAAGCGTCAAAATAAAGATGGCTAACGAAGACAACTCTGATTTTTCCCCCTCTTCTTCATAAATGTTTGATGTTGTTATAACCGATAAAATAGCAATACAATGTCAAAAAAATATTTATTCTGGTTCTATATATATATATATATATATATACTGTATACACACTTGATCAAATATATTTTTTGGCTCCGGATACATTTTTATCATTAACAATGACTGGTATGACGTATATCTCAATGCATGATGCTTAAAAAGTGAAGAAGGGCTGAAGAAATGCAAAATTAGATGAAACCAAACTGTTGCTTTGATCAATTTATTGAACCCAACAGAACGTCTTACAAAAAGGTGATGTAAAAAAGTATTTATTGCAAGAGAAACAAGCAAAGTTGCATCAATTGAATAATCCTCACTTCAGCCTCTCTGCATCTGCTCCGTATGTTCACCTAGTTCCATGTGTTTGAACTTGAAGCTTTTCAATCTGTCTCTTAATGTCTCCGCATAGTGTTTTACGTCTTCATCTGCTTTTGTTGATTCAACCAGCTGTCAGGTTGCGTGTGCATGTCGTGTTGCAGAAACAACAGCAGGGCTATGTGTGTGAGTGTGTGTGTGTGATTATACATTTCCCCAAAACATAAGTACAAATTAAAAAAACATTAGTATTCATAATCCAGCTTTCCATGGACAATAACCCACTACTGTACATATACATTCATTTTCCTTCTAAGCCAAAAAAACAAATTAATATAATCATGCATATTATATCCCATTACTACCAATTTGCCCCCTAAAATGTTATACACTCCCTTTAACTAAATTAAAAACATTTGATTAAACAGATATTCTAGGTGGATTCAAATACGAGTGGTAGTATTCTAAACCCTTAATGTAAAAAACTAAAGTTACTATAATTTAATTATTTTATCAGACGTTAAATAAACAATTGACCAATTCTAGAAGCTGCGCATATTCAGAGAAACTTTTCATTAAATGATTATTGTCTTGGAACAAACTTGAGTTTTATTGGCGTTTTCGGTTGGAGAATCCAATTAAAATCTATCGGAATCTGGAAGGGAGAAATAAATGTAGAATTAGGGACATGGCCTAGCAGTAGCATGACCGCCTCAACGCACATGAATATGTGTGTGTTGCCCTCACCACGGTGTCTTTGCATGTTTCCACGGTGTAATTCTGCAGGAGACGGACAAGAACCGTCTTCATGGTGAGTACAGCGTAGCGCATCCCGACGCAGTTACGAGGGCCGAGCCCGAACGGCATGTACGCGTACGGGTTCACCTCCTCCCCACCGTCTTTACTGAACCTGCACACACAGATGGGCACAACGATACTCCTGAGATCATTAAGTCACAAAGATGCTCCTGAGATAATTAAGTAAGGGTCTGTTCTATGTGTACTCTGTCTCCTCGGTGTCTACTGTGTCTTCTCTGTCTCTCCTGTCTCCTGTCTCCTTGATTGTGTCATTCCCTTCACCTGCCCTCAGCCACTCTTGTCTTGTTACTGTCTGTCGTACACCTGTTTCCCCCCCCTATATATTGTGTCAGTCTTTCCCTTGTCTCCTGTCTGATTGTTGTCTTTGGTTGTCTTTTTTCCGTTGTCTTGTCTTTCGTGAGTTACCTTGATCCTGCCTGCTTCGACCCTGCCGGCCTGCCCTGAACCCAGAGTTCCTGCCTGCCCCTTTTTGGACTTGTTTTTGTTTGTAATCTGTTTTTCCCTCATTAAAGAGTGCCTTTGGTTATTTAAGTTCAGATTCCTCTGCACATGAGCTTCTGCACCTCGCTACCGGTGACGTAGCCCTGACAGTCACAAAGATACTCCTGAGATCATTAAGTCACTAGGATCGTAATTTATTTATGTGTGCATTGGAATGCATTTGTAAATCGTTCTGCGTGCATATGTGAATCTAATTTATTTGTAATTCCTTCTGTATTTACATTTGTGAGTCTCTTTGTGTGCATTTGCCATTATTGAGACCAATCTGACTCCATAATTGCCCCCCACGGAAACAAACCAAGTCATAGATTCATGAATGAAAAGAATCTAAGCTTAGTCCAGTGCGTGTTCACCTCTCGGGTCTGAAAAGCTCAGGTGAGCTCCAAAAGCGCGGGTCCTTATGCATCAGGTGCACTGGAACGGTAACTAGGGTTCCTTCAGGGATGGTGACGCCGTGCACCTGGACAGTTCTTTTGCACGCCCTTTCTAGCCGAGGTGCAGTGGGAATCAAACGCTGTGACTCGGACAAAACCTGATCCAGGTATTCCAGACCGACGACATCCTCGTATTGAAGTGGAGCCTACCGGGCAAAAAGATAAACAGGGGAGGATTAGAATAATAATGCATGGCAACGAATCGCATGCAAAATGACACGTACGTCTCTCGGTAGTTTGGCATCGATTTCCTCGTGCAAGGTCTGCAACGCATCAGGGTTGGTGGCCAGATTGTAGAGGATGTAAGTGAGAGTGGTGCTGGTGGTTTCATAGCCGCCAAAGATGAAGATTAAAGCCTGGGACAGGATCTCACGCTCAGTCAAACCTACAACAATATAAAAGGAAAATGTTCAGCGAGAAAACTACTTTCATGAGCCGAGACGTCATGAGGAACAGAACGTCACTTCAAATTTCACAAGTTACACACCTTTACTCGGCTGATCATGTTCACTCTTGATGTCCGTTTCTGGAATCTCGTTCTGCTTCATCACCTGCAGGAAGTCGGCTCGACTCTGGATCAGCACAAAGAACATTGGACACAAATATGAGGGTGGTATCGATCGGACCATTGGACTCTGAACAAAAGGTTTGAGATATGCCTTTAAGTCCATGTGACATGCTTACAGATTCCTCTGGCCCATGCTGGTCTTTAAAGCTCTTGATGATGTTGTAGAGATAATCCAGACTGAGACGGGGCATCAACTCAATTCTCAGGAGCTCGAGCAAACGGCCGCAAAAGGGAAACACCACTGAAAGAAGACCAAAGGGTTGTTTACTAAATGTGCATATCTCGTGTTTCCAAGGTATCGACACAATACAATGATCTCTTCCAATAAACGAGGCAAAGGGAGCACATACTTAGTAAAAGGAAAGGCCACAGTCCGAAGTTAAGCATCTTCTTGATGTGAGTATTAATTGGGTCATCTGGATCGTTTATGGCGTTTGACTCAACACTGAAGGAGGCACTGGTCACAACATCTAAACTATAAGGGGCCACAAATCTAGGCATACAAAAGAGAGGTGGTGTTATGGATTAGATGACAATATGAAAAGGGTGCCACTTCTTAGTCGACTAATTAGCCGTTTTGTTCTCAGTCGAGTTGATTTGTCATTTTTGTAATGCTTTTTAAAGAGCTGAATTACTTCTCCTCCTCCCCCCCCCCCCCCAAGTAATTTAAAAAAAGATCTTGAGGCTTTTGTACAAATCATTTTTGGAGAAAGTTAAGTTTTACAGATCTCTATGACACAAATTGTATGATTGTTAGTCGACATAGAATCTCTCTGGTCGAGGCCCGCCCCAATGTAATGATATGCTGGTGTAAAGCAGATTATTAACATACGTTTTGATATCTAGGGGTCCATTCAAATGTTTTTGTCCAAGTTTTTCAGCGAGTCGGTCTGCATAGCGAGCAACGATGGGAAAAACCTTTCAAAGAAAGTGGTTAAATGTTGATAATGTACATGTGCTTTTCTATCACTGATGCCAATTTATTTCATGCGGTAAGACTGTAGAAACACAACTGTAGACATATACTGTCGGCACTAGCAGGGTTCCTACTCTTCTAGTGACCATTTTTTGGGGACTTTTCCAGGACATGATCCAATTGGTATGATAGAGACACACAAATATGTTCCTCTCAGCGGATGGCCGACTATTGCTGTAATGTATCCATGATACACTTTAGGAGCATGTGCTCCGGAAGTGCCTTAAACTTTCATTCTCTCTCCTGGCCATCAGGAGGCGACTGCTCCAGTTGCGGAAAAAAGTTAGATTGTATAGAAGTCAATGAGAAAATGACTCTTTATGGTCCCAGTTGCTAGTTTTAAGTCTTCTTCAATACAGCATGATGTCAAATTAGACAATGATGGTTCCACTTGAAAATAAGACTAAAATAGAATATAAAGCAGGGTATTCTTTATCTTTGGCTCCCTTGTGATTGACAGGTTAATAAAAATGAGCCATATATTTGCCACTATTCCTCTAGTGGCACTTGTCCAGTCCAAATATGGTAACTTGCACAAAGAACACAAAATTTGCCAGGACATTTGCCATTTTCACATTTTGCATGACATGAAAGTTGTGCAGCTGTTTTTCATCTTTTTCTAGTCACGTAGGAACCCTGTCTAGGTCAAAGGAAGCAGACTAAAGAAGAGGTTATTGAGGTCAGGAAAGGAAACCAACCTGTTTCAGTCTTCCACTGGTGAAGCACGGGGATAAAGTGCTGCGCATTCTTTTCCACCTCTCATCTTTAACTGTTGTAATTCCATCAGCCCAAGCTCCTCCCAAAATATTTTCCTGTGAACATGACATAAATTCGACTGAATGTGACATCATAGTGTGCAAAGATGGATATTGATATGTCAAAATGCCCCAACAACCAAACTTTGGCTCGTGAATGTCAAAACGGGGATGTACAAGTAAGACTCAAGTTGTACATTTTTAATAAAACCACAAATGTGTCTTACTCACTAGTAGAACAATTAATAATGTTGTGAGTGTTTTTTCCCCAGTTGAATAAGAAGTTATATGTTAATTGTAATCCTCAAGTATGATGAATCTCTGACTCTGTGTAAACCCCAGGATATTAAGACACATCCAAAGTTCCTCCCGACTTGAATGAGACATAGTTAGGAACCTTTGTTCCCTCATGGTTCAGCAAAATAAGTTTGAGCTTTGAACTTGCCTGATAAGGGGACTATATAACATTGCCAACAAGAGGAGTGTCTTACCCTGCGGTTGGTAAACGTAGAGTAGCAGTCCTTCACCATCACAGTTTTAATAATCTCAGGGTCTGTTACCATTAGAACGGGTGTCCGTGCGTCAAACAACCTGCACAACAAAAATACAATCTAAATACAGCCTAAATGAGTTAATAATTGAACATGAACATTTGATTTTAAAAAAGTCTCCATGTGAGCTCAAAGGCAGAATTAAAATATGTGATGTTAAAAATGTTAGCCAATTCCTGAAAGGAAATAAATATATTTAGCTTTCTACATTTATTCAATGACCTTGTGCTAGTCCTTTACTCAATTATTCAATTTCCCGCAAATATAAGTAAAACATTCTACATTTTGATATTTTACATTTGGATGCTTTGATAAATATTTAACCAGTTGTAACCATTCGTGTTTTGGCTTGTGACACCTTATTACAAACACCATATGCTAATTACCCTCTGATTGGTTTTAGGATGCTACTTGGTAGTACTGGTACCTTTACTTCATATTTAAGTAAGGATATGAGTACTACACCTGTGTGAATATGAGACTACTCACCCCCAGACGTCACCGTACTTGGCTTGGCATTCACGGTCAAAAGAAATTAATCCCTACAAGGAAGTTCATTAACATCAACACAAAGTGTTAACAGATTCCAGACATATAAGCTTCCAACAGGTTCAATAACGTCTGTGTTGTGTTCACGTGACGTTACCTTACTGAAGTGTAGAAGCGTTCCAATAAACGGCAAGGGCCTTGGTCCAGGTATTTTTAGTTTTTTGAAAATACTATGTGGCCAAATGCCATACCTAGGTTATTAAAAAACACAAAGTTATAGTCACAGTGTAAAGACACCACTAAAATAAGACTTTAAAATCGCAACCTAGAGACAGTTTTATAAACTATACTCACAACAATAAAAGGGCGAAAGCGAGAGCCAGCAAAGTCCAGGTGGTCGCGGAAAACAAGTTCAGAACAAACATGTTGACGTCTTGCAGAGGGAGAGCTGGACGCAAAGCAAGTTAGGTCAAAAATGAGGAAGACCGTGTGAAACACAGGACCTTAAATGTCCTCTGGTGGGCGGAGCCCACAGACTAGCTGGAGTGACTATTTATGCAGGAAAGTGAAGGCTCGTTATTTGATAACTGTGGACCAGGAAGTGTGTACGTACATTCTCACAATACTGTTGTTTAGCTTGGAGCACCATAAGCTCAGCAAAGAATGTAAAGCTCCATCCAACAGCTCAGTTTGGCTACTTAATAAGCTCTGATTGTTTCACCAATCAGGAATAAATAATTAAGCTGCTTCAGCAAACAAAGCCAATTTTTACTTAAAGATTTAAAACATTTAAACTCAGCTCAAATTAAATCACATCTACTGCTACTTTGATAGTCACAGCGATGTGAATGTGAATACATTTAGATAAACCGTGTGGTTATGTATATGTGTGGCTACTATATAAAGATGGAAGAAGACAAATAGAGTCAGAGTTTAGAGTACTATAATGTGTTCTCCTTGTATGTGTTACCCCACGAGTTTACCTCACTCCTAGAAAGATAGTTAAAACTATCACTTTCCCTAATGTTAAGTACAACGATAAGTTACGTCTGATAGCGCAAGAAA
This sequence comes from Liparis tanakae, assembly GCA_036178185.1. Classification (NCBI taxonomy): domain Eukaryota; kingdom Metazoa; phylum Chordata; class Actinopteri; order Perciformes; family Liparidae; genus Liparis; species Liparis tanakae. The sequence goes on from CM070100.1 coordinate 12,248,799, forward strand.
AAACAACGAGTTTCAATCCGCATGATGTGTTCAGAAGACTCTCGTGCCTGATGTTTATGACACATCTGTTGCCATTCAGTGTTTTCTTTTGCAAGGATTTAATGCCTCCGCCAACCAGTCGAGTTGCCGTTTACATGTGTCTGTACAAAATGTCCTCATTTCCTCATTTTACCCTCTGAGACACTTGTGTAAAATTGTCCTTTATTAAATTTGCATAACAATTCTCGAGAAATGTCCAGAAACGTGATATGTGAGGTCACAGTGACCTTTGACCAACAGATTTGAAGAAGCACGCTCACAAGAATGGGATGGGCGTGTGAGGTCATAGTAACCTTGACCTTTGACCTAACCCCAAAACACAATACCTTCAGATCCTGGCCTATATGATTATGCAAGACTACCTGATATACAAAACAATGTAAATCAGCAAATATTCACATTTGAGACCCTGGAGGTGTTAAAAGTTTGACTTTGATGATGAATCAATTATTGAAAGTTTGACAGATTAATTTCTATCAACCTATTGATTAACTGACGTGGCTCTGTCCATTCAATGGAACTTTCTTGGAAGAGAAAAATGTCTGAAAGCAGAGAATAAATATGAATGAGTGGTGCTTCGGACTCAAACTTTGTACAGCTGTTCCATCAACTGTATTTGAAGAAAGGCCTACAATACAATACAATACTAATATAACATCTGTCTGTGACCTGTTGTGTATCGCCAGGTGGATGTTCTGTTGACACTTCAACTAATGGACTCCAACCAAAGCAACCTGGTTGAATGGTACGGAGGTTTCACCTGCAACCGATACATCTGTTTGGAGTTTGAGCACCTGGACAGATCGTGCCAACGTGTCTGATTTCTTTCAGAAGAAATCAGACCCATTGTCAAGCAGGTACGTTCTACTGCAGTTCTTATCTAATAAACATATTGATTGAACATCGTATTACTATTAGGAAATGACTGACTTTAATAACTTTTCAGGTCGCCAATGCACTTGATTACTTGAAGGCTGCTTGGGATAATACACGCAGACATCAATTTCGAGAATATTATGTTGGTGAACCACGCAAAGGAGCCTTACAGGCTTAAAGTCATCGACTTCGGCCTGGCCCACGAGGTGTCGGACGCAGACCAGGGCGCCTGCATCCAGTCCCTTTCGTTCAGGTGAGTGACTGAAACCATGTTGGATCTGTCGGGGTCGTAGTAGAGGTCATATGCTTCAAGTTGTAAATAATACAGATGCCTCTCAAATTTGTGGACGTTGTCATCATGGCAAGTGTGATCATGGTTGTTTTTTTCTCGTCTCAGATCTCCAGAGACTCTTATGGGCCTACCGTATACCGAGGTCACGGATATGTGGTCTCTGGGCTGCGTCGCTGCCTCCCTCTACCTCAGATGCCTCCTCTACCCCGGCAGCACTGAATATGACATGGTGAGTACTACGGGTAGTTTTAACATCAGATTTACTTGTGTGTCCGTGTGTAGTAAATGGAAATCTTTCTATGATCAATGTTGTTGCTAGGTTGTTTTAATTGGAGCAGTTGCTCTGGTGGTCACAACAAGTATATAGAAATTAATTGGTTGAAACTCACTGACTGGGCTGCACAGCGGTGTAGTGGCTAGCACTGTTGTCTCACAGCAAGAGGGCTGTGGGTTCAATTCCCGGTCAAGGTGGTCCTTCTGTGTGGAGTTTGCATGTTCTCCCCGTGGCAGTGTGGGTTCTCTCTGGGTTCTCTGGCTTTGTCCCACAGTCCAAAGACATGCAGCAGATTAATTGATCTCTTAATTGCCCATAGGTGTAAATGTGAGAGTGAATGGTTGTATGTGCCCTCAATGGACTGATGGACTGTCCAGGGTGACCCCTGCCTTCGCCCTATGTCAGCTGGGATCGGCTCTAGCGCCCCTGCGACCCTAATGAGGGAAGTGGTATTGATAATGGATGGAGACTTGGCGTTGTGACTTGACCTTGCTGACTTTCTCTTTGTTCGATTAATTCTGTCTATGTTGTATTTCTAACATACTGTAGAATATGTAGGTCTGCCTGCCTACCTGTTTGTCCATGTTTACTGCACTCAGAATGTCATTTCTAACAAAAACACAATCTCGTCAGACACCTGCACAGATCTTTCGTGAAACCGGGAATCCGTCGAGAGAGAGCAGGTTGAAGAAAGTCAGCTCGCTGTATCACATCTTGAAGGTAAGTGTTGTTATTTTTGTATTATTCACCAAAATAAATTCTTTCCTGGAGGTGACTTAAGATATTCCTGACCACTGTTGTTGGTTTTTCATTTTCCAGACCCAGCGCTTCAGTAGTAAAACGACGATTGATAAATGTGCCGATACAAGTGACAGGATTTTCTTTGGGGACCTCCTCTGTGGGATGCTTGAGTTTGATGCCACTAAGAGACTTTCACCCCGTCAAGTGCTCCAGCATCAGTTCTCCAGCATGCAACACATGGTCAGCAGATGCCGTCTCAGCCCCTCGTAAGTTGATGTTCAGATTTCAGTAATTAAACTTGTATTGGTGTGTGTAGAAGAGAACATTTAATCCATCCTCCTTTTTTTGAATGTGGGACTTCATTCATATACTTTGTCATTTGTTTGCAGTGTACGGTCCTGTTCTGAGATAATGGACCTCGGTCAGAACCAAGCAGAAATCAACAAGATCCCGAAAGACCATCCAGCTCCGTCCACCTCAAGCATCAAAAGATGGCTGATGATGACGACTCTGACCACCACCAGTTCTCCAGTTCTAAAACAAAGAGGGTTCGAAAAAAAACTCTGCAGCTCCATCCACCTCAAGCAGCAGTAGTTTATTTTCACCAAGTTTCAAAAGAGAGATGGCTATCGAAGACAAATACGATTTTTTCCCCTCCTCTTCATAAATGTTTGATGTTGTTATAACCGATAAAATAGCAATACAATGTCAGAAATGTTCTTTATTCTGGTTCCATAATTTCATAAATACAACAAACTATAGTCCCTGTATATATGTATTATAAAAACACTTGATAACCTGTGATATCAAATATCTTTTGTGTCTACAGATACATTTTATCATAAAAAATGACTGGTATGACGTCTATCTCAATGCATGATGCTTAAAAAGTGAAGAAGGGCTGAAGAAATGCAAAATTAGATGAAACCAAACTGTTGCTTTGATCAATTTATTGAACCCAACAGAACTTCTTACAAAAAGGTGATGTAAAAAAGTATTTATTGCAAGAGAAACAAGCAAAGTTGCATCAATTGAATAATCCTCACTTCAGCCTAGGTATGTTCACCTAGTTCCATGTGTTTGAACTTGAAGCTTTTCAATCTGTCTCTTAATGTCTCCGCATAGTGTTTTACGTCTTCATCTGCTTTTGTTGATTCAACCAGCTGTCAGGTTGTGTGTGCATGTCGTGTTGCAGAAACAACAACAGGGCTGTGTGTGTGGAGTGTGTGATTATACATTTCCCCAAAACATAAGTACAAATTAAAAAAAAATAGTATTCATAATCCAGCTTTCATGGACAAGGACCCACTACTGTACATATGCATTCATTTTCCTTCTAAGCCAAAAAAACAAATTAATATAATCATGCATATTATATTCCATTGCTACCAATTTGCCCCCTAAAATGTTATACACTCCCTTTAACTAAATTAAAAACATACATATTTGATTAAACAGATATTCTAGGTGGATTCAAATACGAGTGGCAGTATTCTAAACCCTTGATGTAAAACACTTTAATTATTATCATTTAATTATTTTATCAGTTGTTTAATGAACAATTGACCAATTCTAGAAGCTGCGCATATTCAGAGAAACTTAAAATATATATATATATTATTGTCTTGGAACAAACTTGAGTTTTATTGGCGTTTTCGGTTGGAGAATCCAATTAAACTCTATCGGAATCTGGAAGGGAGAAATAAATGTAGAATTAGGGACATGGCCTAGCAGTAGCATGACCGCCTCAACGCACATGAATATGTGTGTGTTGCCCTCACCACGGTGTCTTTGCATGTTTCCACGGTGTAATTCTGCAGGAGACGGACAAGAACCGTCTTCATGGTGAGTACAGCGTAGCGCATCCCGACGCAGTTACGAGGGCCGAGCCCGAACGGCATGTACGCGTACGGGTTCACCTCCTCCCCACCGTCTTTACTGAACCTGCACACACAGATGGGCACAACGATACTCCTGAGATCATTAAGTCACAAATATACTCCTGAGATCATTAAGTCACAAATATACTCCTGAGATCATTAAGTCACAAAGATACTCCTGAGATTATTAGATCACAAAGATACTCCTGAGATTATTAGATCACAAAGATACTCCTGAGATCATTGAGTCATTAAGATGCTCCTGAGATCATTACTCATGAATCAGATGTAACCCTCATTTTTAACCAATCAGATCAGCTTCATTCGCTTCATTCATACAAACAAATCGTAATTTATTTATGTGTGCATTGAAATGCATTTGTGAAGCATTCTGCATGCATATGTAAAACTAATTTATTTGTTAATCCTTATGTGTTTGCATTTGTGAGTCTCTTTGTGTGCATTTGCCATTATTGAGACCAATCTGACTCCATAATTGCCCCCCACGGAAACAAACTAAGTCATAGATTCATGAATGAAAATAATCTAAGCTTAGTCCAGTGCGTGTTTACCTCTCGGGTCTGAAAAGCTCAGGTGAGCTCCAAAAGCGCGGGTCCTTATGCATCAGGTGCACTGGAACGGTAACTAGGGTTCCTTCAGGGATGGTGACGCCGTGCACCTGGACAGTTCTTTTGCACGCCCTTTCTAGCCGAGGTGCAGTGGGAATCAAACGCTGTGACTCGGACAAAACCTGATCCAGGTATTCCAGACCGACGACATCCTCGTATTGAAGTGGAGCCTACCGGGCAAAAAGATAAACAGGGGAGGATTAGAATAATAATGCATGGCAACGAATCGCATGCAAAATGACACGTACGTCTCTCGGTAGTTTGGCATCGATTTCCTCGTGCAAGGTCTGCAACGCATCAGGGTTGGTGGCCAGATTGTAGAGGATGTAAGTGAGAGTGGTGCTGGTGGTTTCATAGCCGCCAAAGATGAAAATGAAAGCCTGGGACAGGATCTCATGCTCAGTCAAACCTACAACAATATAAAAGGAAAATGTTCAGCGAGAAAACTACTTTCATGAGCCGAGACGTCATGAGGAACAGAACGTCACTTCAAATTTCACAAGTTACACACCTTTACTCGGCTGATCATGTTCACTCTTGATGTCCGTTTCTGGAATCTCGTTCTGCTTCATCACCTGCAGGAAGTCGGCTCGACTCTGGATCAGCACAAAGAACATTGGACACAAATATGAGGGTGGTATCGATCGGACCATTGGACTCTGAACAAAAGGTTTGAGATATGCCTTTAAGTCCATGTGACATGCTTACAGATTCCTCTGGCCCATGCTGGTCTTTAAAGCTCTTGATGATGTTGTAGAGATAATCCAGACTGAGACGGGGCATCAACTCAATTCTCAGGAGCTCGAGCAAACGGCCGCAAAAGGGAAACACCACTGAAAGAAGACCAAAGGGTTGTTTACTAAATGTGCATATCTCGTGTTTCCAAGGTATCGACACAATACAATGATCTCTTCCAATAAACGAGGCAAAGGGAGCACATACTTAGTAAAAAGAAAGGCCACAGTCTGAAGTTAAGGATCTTCTTGATGTGAGTATTAATTGGGTCATCTGGATCGTTTATGGCGTTTGACTCAACACTGAAGGAGGCACTGGTCACAACATCTAAACTATAAGGGGCCACAAATCTAGGCATACAAAAGAGAGGTGTTATGGATTAGATGACAATATGAAAAGGGTGCCACTTCTTAGTCGACTAATTAGCCGTTTTGTTCTCAGTCGAGTTGATTTGTCATTTTTGTAATGCTTTTTAAAGAGCTGAATTACTTCTCCTCCTCCCCCCTCCCCCTAAGTAATTTAAAAAAAGATCTTGAGGCTTTTGTACAAATATTTTTTGGAGAAAGTTAAGTTTTACAGATCTCTATGACACAAATTGTATGATTGTTAGTCGACATAGAACCTCTCTGGTCGAGGCCCGCCCCAATGTAATGATATGCTGGTGTAAAGCAGATTATTAACATACGTTTTGATATCTAGGGGTCCATCCAAATGTTTTTGTCCAAGTTTTTCAGCGAGTCGGTCTGCATAGCGAGCAACGATGGGAAAAACCTTTCAAAGAAAGTGGTTAAATGTTGATAATGTACATGTGCTTTTCTATCACTGATGCCAATTTATTTCAAGCGGTAAGACTGTAGAAACACAACTGTAGACATATACTGTCGGCACTAGCAGGGTTCCTCTTTATGGTCCCAGTTGCTAGTTTCAAGTCTTCTTCAATAAAGCATGATGTCAAATTAGACAATGATGGTTCCACAAAATAAGAGTAACATAGAATATAAAGCAGGGTATTCTTTATCTTTGGCTCCCTTGTGATTGACAGGTTAAAAAAAATTAGCCATATATTTGCCATTTTTCCTCTGGTGGAACTTGTCCAGTCCAAATATGTTAACTTGCACAAAGAACACAACATTTGCCAGGACATTTGCCATTTTCACATTTTGCATGACATGAAAGTTGCGCAGCTGTTTTTCATCTTTTTCTAGTCACGTAGGAACCCTGTCTAGGTCAAAGGAAGCAGACTAGAGAAGAGGTTATTGAGGTCAGGAAAGGAAACCAACCTGTTTCAGTCTTCCACTGGTGAAGCACGGTGATAAAGTGCTGCGCATTCTTTTCCACCTCTCATCTTTAACTACTGTAATTCCATCAGCCATAGGTCCTCCCAAAGTATTTTCCTGTGAAAAATGACATCAGTTAGACTGAATGTGACATCATAGTGTGCAAAGATGGATATGGATATGTCAAAATGCCCCGTTTGACATATCGTTGTGAATGTCAAAACGGGGATGTACAAGTAAGACACTCAAGTTGTAAATTTTTTATATAACCACAAATGTATCTTACTCACTAGTAGAACAGTTAAGAATGTTGTTATGCAACTGGGGAATGTTTTTATTCCCCAGTTGCGTAAGAAGTTATATGTTGTAATCCTCAAGTATGATGAATCTCTGACTGTGTAAACTCCAGGATATTAAGACACATCCAAAGTTCCTCCCGACTTGAATGTGGCATAGTTAGGAACCTTTGTTCCCTCATGGTTCAGCACAATAAGTTTGAGCTTTGAACTTGCCTGATAAGGGGACTATATAACATTGCCATAACCATGTGTCCTAATAGATCATATGCCATTAAATTGTGAAGACCCCTCCCTCTCACTGGGGGTATTGCTCCTGTTTGCTGTGTGATTCGTCTTTCAGGCTGTCTATAAGCTGATGAGCCACACCTGAGCCTGGAGGCTGCTATAAATCAGCACCACCTGAAGATTGAGGGGTCACTTCCTTGCCTTTCTGGCTGCTCTGTTTTGGCCGAGACTACAGCCTATTTGTTTTGTTTGTTTGTTTAAGTTGAGTCGTTCTTTAAATAAATGTATATTTATCACTTTTAACTTGTCTGGTCTCCCATCCATGTTGCAGCCTTTGAGCCGGGTTGTAACGACCGTTATAAGTATCTTTTTTTCTGTTATTCAAGCTTACCATCCACGCAGAGTGCTACAAGGCTCTTTTCCAGTGTTGTAGAATTTAATGAATAGTGAACACGAGGACACAGGTTATAGATGACTGATGCTGAACTTCCATGTGCTCTGGTGTGAGAGGAGGAGTCGCTTACCCTGCGGTTTGTAAACGTAGAGTAGCAGTCCTTCACCATCACAGTTTTAATAATCTCAGGGTCTGTTACCATTAGAACTGGTGTCCGTGCGTCAAACAACCTGCACAACAAAAATACATTGTCACAGTCTAAATGACTTAATAATTGAACATGAACATTTAATTGTAAAAAGCCTCCATGTGAGTTCAAAAGCAGAATTAAAATATGTGATATTAAAAATGTTAGCCAATTCCTAAAAGGAAATAAATATATTTAGCTTTCTACATTTATTCAATGACCTTGTGCTAGTCCTTTACTCAATTATTCAATTTCCCCCAAATATAAGTAAAACATTCTACATTTTGATATTTTACATTTGGATGCTTTGATAAAGATTTAACCAGTTGTAACCAATCGTGTTTTGGCTTGTGACACCTTATTACAAACACCATATGCTAATTACCCTCTGATTGGTTTTAGGATGCTACTTGATAGAACTGGTACCTTTACTTCATATTTAAGTAAAGGATATGAGTACTACTATGGAGGACTTAAAATGACTTAAGTATAAATAAATAAATGCATGAATAAATACAAATATGCTTAAATAAATGTATAAATAAATACAAGAATAAATGTATAAATAAATACAGACAATAATAAATATAAGTTATAACTCAACAGGACATCATTAAATACATGTATTTCTACATTACTGTATTTATATCTCTATTTATGTGTCCACACATATTTATTCATTTATTTATGTTTGACATTTATGTGTCCGTATATTCAAATGAGCTGGGGCGGTCCGAACCTCATTGTTAAACAGGATTGGTCAAGTCGGGGAGCAAGATAGAAGCAATCAATCTTTGGAGGATCTAAAGAGCACAAAGAGTTTATAAATTATTAAAAGATAACGTTAAGTCAATTTGACTGAGGGTTAAGATTCATAACTTCATATTGTAGCGACCCTGGGTCAGGAAGCTACATATAGTTATTAATCGTGAACAAGTACCAGGCTACTGTGGGCGGTGTATATGCCAAACAACAGTGAACACCGCAACACATTAAGTATTTTACAGTGAATAATTGGAGTAAATTCACGAGCAAGAACAGGTGATGTGGTGACGTCACAAGACCAGAAAGACCATCCTGCGTCCTCGAGAGTCTGGACTCCCAAGACCAGACTCCAAAAGAACACCAGTCTGTACTCAGTGTACTTGGAATTGATAAAAGGCTGAAGTCAAAAGGCTGTCTAGGCTATAACTTCTGCTAACAGTGAGCTGAGCGAGCCAACTTCAGCATCATGTGCCAGGCAGAAGTAGTAAAGCACAACACACCAGGTGCATCACACTCCTGTGACCAATCAGGCTTTAGACAGAGGGTCGGACCGCCCCAGCTCATTTGAATATACGGACACATAAATGTGACACATAAATAAATGAAGAAATACGTTTTGACACATACATAGAGACATAAATAAATGAATAAATACAGAAATGTAGAAATACATTTGTTTAATGATGTCCTGTTGAGTTATAACTTATATGTATTAATTTCTGTATTTATTTATTTATACATTTATTCTTGTATTTATTTAGTTAAACATTTATTTAAGCATTTCTTTATTTATTTATATATTTACTCATGCATTCATGTATTTATAATCAAGTCATTTTAAGACCTTCCTATACTACACCTGTGTGAATATGAGACTACTCACCCCCAGACGTCACCGTACTTGGCTTGACATTCACGGTCAAAAGAAATTAATCCCTACAAGGAAGTTCATTAACATCAACACAAAGTGTTAACAGATTCCAGACATATAAGCTTCCAACAGGTTCAATAACGTCTGTGTTGTGTTCACGTGACGTTACCTTTCTAAAGGATGCCAGCGTTCCAATAAACGGCAAGGGCCTTGGTCCAGGTATTTTCAGTTTTTTGAAAATACTATGTGGCCAAATGCCATACCTAGGTTATTAAAAAACACAAAGTTATAGTCACAGTGTAAAGACACCACTAAAATAAGACTTTAAAATCGCAACCTAGAGACAGTTTTATAAACTATACTCACAACAATAAAAGGGCGAAAGCGAGAGCCAGCAAAGTCCAGGTGGTCGCGGAAAACAAGTTCAGAACAAACATGTTGACGTCTTGCAGAGGGAGAGCTGGACGCAAAGCAAGTTAGGTCAAAAATGAGGAAGACCGTGTGAAACACAGGACCTTAAATGTCCTCTGGTGGGCGGAGCCCACAGACTAGCTGGAGTGACTATTTATGCAGGAAAGTGAAGACTCGACCAGGAAGCATGTACGTACATTCTCACAATACTGTTGTTCAGCTTGGAGCACCATATGCTCATAAAATAATGTAAAGCTCCATCCAACAGCTCAGTTTGGCTACTTAATAAGCTCTGATTGTTTCACCAAACAGGAATAAATAATTAAGCTGCTTCAGCAAACGAAGCCAATTTGTACTTAAAGATTCAAAACATTTAAACTCAGCTAAAATTAAATCACAACATCTACTGCTACTTTGATAGTCACAGCGATGTGAATGTGAATACATTTAGTTATGTATATGTGTGTGGCTACTATATAAAGATGGAAGAAGACACACATAGTCGGAGTTTAGAGTACTACAATTTGTTCTCCTTGTATGTGTTACCAAACGACTTTATCCCACTCCTTGAAAGATAGTTAAAACTATCACTTTCCCTAATGTTAAGTACAACGATAAGTTACGTTTGATGGCGCAAGAAAAACAAACGCGTTTCAACATTTTTGAGCTTCCTCGTGCACCGTAGATAACCCGGAAATGCATCAACAACCGACAACCCTTCAATCCAGCGTCGGCGAACTTTCACGTCGGTTCTCGTCTTTTTAAATTATCTAAATTGAGGTGTTTGTCCGCATTTGTCTGCATTTGTCGTAGTTAGAAAGCAAGGTAAGACACGAAACATAAATACTCCTGTAATGAGTATGCATTGATGCCATTGTACAGCTGCCCTTGGTCTGTAACGCGCGCACACACACGCGCGTGCTCCGTCGCTGTGTTTACGTAGGGGTCATCTGTTCACTTCACCGAAGTAACGTAAATAAAAGCCTCTTCGGCTTCACATTAATGATGAACGTTTGAATGGAGCAGACACCTGACACTAGTCACATACTATCGGGAACAATCCCTGATCAATGACCCTACAACACTTATTATTTTAGTATACTCATGTTCTATATTTTGAATGCTTGTGTATTTAAATCCTCACCATTTTAAAATGTGTATGAAACATCCTTCATTTTGCGTGTATTTTGCATCCTATTCTATATTTGTTACTTTATATTTCTTAGTTTTAATATTAATTTGGTTTATTGACAAACTGTTAAGTTGTATTGGGGTATGTTTTGATCTTGAGTGACAGAGTTGAACACATTTTGTCAGTGACACAATACAATATATCTAACATGTTTAATCTTGTACCCAAATTGCAGGATAAGCACACATGTAATAAATTGATTAAGGAATTCCAAGACCCAGATATGGTGCAGCATTACTCACCGATATGGTTGACACTTTAATAAATCCGATTTCCCCAATTTACATAATCCTTGCAGGTGTCGGAGATGTGCCAGGTGACTGGAGAAGGCAGAGTGCGTGATTGTCACCACGATGACTCCACTGAGCTCTGATACTCGCATCAGAGCTTTACCATAATAAAACTTATTTATTTGGCTTTAAACCGGTTATGCTTTTATACTTTTGACTGTTTACACAGTGACTCAGAGAAGATAAAGCTGTCTGATGTGATGCACTGCTGTAAACCTGGCACAATCAATTACTTATAATGCTTTATTATCATTATATTAATAATTGTTGATCTTTGTTGTGTAAAATAGTGGAAATACAATTCACAACCACATGAAGCAAAGACTGAGCTAAAATTAGTTTTTCATTTATTTTCTCTTTGGTTTCTTTTCAATTCTCCATGGCCGTGTAGTACATCTACTGTATCTTATCTGACTTGCTGCAATCCAAATATTATTACTTTTTTATGACATGAAGGTTTCATAAAGCCCCCAAAGGTTTCTACTCCTACGTTGACAGCTCTGACCTACTTCACAGAGCTATGTGGGTGTGTACAGACCGGACACCTTTTGTCACTCTCAAAAGGTGCCGGTGGATTCTGGGTCAAGTTGCTAACCATGAACTACGTTCATTGTTGGTTCCAACCTGCTCGAGAACCTTTTAGTTGCTTCGCTGACCTTCGCTTTTCCTCTCCGTTCTCTACAGTCATCATAATAAAAGGCATAACGTTTAATTTAGCTGCTCAAGTGTCAGTGTCCTGTTGCACATGCTGGCTGACTGGCTCTGTTATCGCTTACCGTCGTTGATGTTGTTCACACCTGTGCTTTTCCGATGACGAGTAGTCAAGCTGTCTGCAGTGAAAACTGTGATACTGAACCTTTTTGTACCGCTGTGGTTGTTATGGTGATATGATCGGTACTTAATATCATTTTATCTATATATGTTGTAATAATAACAGTTTTGCCCTTTTTTTTTTAGAAACCGCTTGCCACCATGTTCCTCACCCTCACCCTGCTGCGGAAAGGCATCTCTGGGAAGCAGTGGATCGGAAAGTACCGTCGTCCACGCCAGATTACGTGGCAGATGAACCGCAACACGCTGAAGCGTCTGGAGCGCGAGGCTGAGACCGAGTACTGGATCAGCCGGCCGTACATGACCACGGAGCAGGAGTACGGTCACGCCGCTGAGCGCAGAGCCCAGAATTGGCTCCAGATCAAGGAGACCAAATTCGCTAAATTTCCTGAACACAAGCACATCACAGACCACCTGAGTCATCTCAACATCACCAAGACGTGGTGACAATGCCAGCAGAGGAGCTGCATTCAAGGACTGTCTTCATAATGGGACAATGTCATGTTTATTTGTGCAAAAAACAACAACAACTGGGTTTTGTTCTGTGTCAAAAGCAACACTTTTTATGTCAGCTGAAAAGCTCCCATGAAAAGTTGTAAACCAAATCTGTAATTGACCTTTTTAACTCTGCTTCCATAAAACAAGTGTAAACTGTTTGTACTGAATCCACACCACTAAAACCTACTCGACGCAGCTAATCTGTGAGTCCTTATTTGAGCTCTCATTAAAAACACACTTTCCAGTTGAGAAACCCACTGGTTAGACAATTTCTACGATGTGCTCCATGAGGAGGTTGGGACACATTTATGTAATGTTATGATCGGTTAATGTCTAATATGGATTTAGCTGTTTTACATTTAATGGATTAAAAGGAGCGTGACTGTCGGTAAACCCCATCGCTGAAACTAGACTGTTAAATCCTTTTGAAGTTTTTAAATCCTCAAAGGTTCGTGGAAGCGCTCTCACTTAATGCATCTCATGAATTGTGACTTTTCCCCATAGTGGGGAGCATTGAGATTCTCTTAAATCTCAGTAATGTGCTTCTGTTTGGAGAAAAATAGGCTCTGCTCTTATATTACCTGGTAGTCAGGACATCTGTAACCTGTTTACATGTGAGATAGCCCACTGTGTTATTACACCACCCCTTTTCATTCCAACAATAATGCGGAACGACAGGAAGAGCCAGCAGGTGATAATTGTCATCTGCTGAACTTGAGTTTTATTATAGTTTAGCGCTTCTAGAATAGATCCGTGAACACAGAGCTTGTCTTCTATTGGTGTTAAGCCAACGTGTGCTCGACTACTTCGAGGACAAAAAAAGACATGGCTCATTTATTTACATTTTACCTTTTCCACTAGTCAGAGCACTGCTGGTTTCCATATAAAGCTGAGACAGCAGGTGTACCCAATAAACAAAAGAGAAACCACAGGTGAGTTAAACTTATTTTTCTTTTTATACTGTGTTTGTTGATTTTTTTTTTTGGGGGGGGTGGGTGCAGCAGCAATGTTCATTGTCACTAATGGACACTTATTTTAAGTCTCTCTGTGTGGGCACTCCGGGGTCAAAAGTAATTGAACAGGATTAATGAGCCAGAAGGGAATATGCAGTCTTAGCGCAAATTCAACTGCAGGAGTCCAAGAGAGATACAAATAGATATATTGTTATTGCTGCTCCTTTTGGGGTACCAATTTTAAAAAGACAGACCGTATCGAGATTAGTCCATGAAAAACTTTCCATCAATCATCTTGCTCGTTACTCACCCCAAAATGAAATAAGCCATTTAATACAATTTTAAAAAAACATTTTGCTACATGATACCTGCCTAAAAATCTTTCAATATATATATATATATATATATATATATATATATCTATATATATATATATATATATATATATATATATATATGTATATATCTATCTCATTAACTTTAAACAGAAAAATACTTACATAGAAAATACAGTCATACACCATCATTAAATCACATAGAAACGATATGTGCAAACATTTATTTATACGAGTTAAGTAAACAGAAAAATGGATTTTGACCGGAAAACTCAATTTTAGTGTAGTATATTCTAATCTAAAACATACCACTGGAAGTATAATTTAGCGTAAATTGTGGGCGTGTCCAGCAGGTGGCGCTCCGGCTCCTGTTCGGGAGATGTGCGGAGCCGCGGCCCCTCCTGCGCGGGTTTTTTGCCCAAGCGCTGTTTTCATCTCCTGGATGATGAGGTGCGTATTCAGAGGCGCCAACGCACCGCACCGGGCTGAGGAGGCAGCTGACGAGCAGAGTAGACGAACCAAACGAGCTCCTCTCCGAGACATCCACGCACCGTGCCAGAGGCGCAGGAACCATGAAGACCAACGGCAGACCGAGGAGTAGAGATTCACCCGCAGGCGAGACGACTGAGTGAAGGGGCGGGATGGCTGGGGGTCGGAGGGGACTTGTGGCCCCGCAGAATACTTTTTTGGAGAATATCGTCAGACGGTCGAACGGTAAGGATGGCGATGGTTACGCGCGCATTGGACTGGAATACTTGAGGCAATATCTGTCTTTTCAGCCGCTCGCATCAAGCCAATCAACTAATTAGCGAAATTGAAAACAGAAGGAGGCCAATTAGTGATGGATCGCTCACCTGCACGTGCATGAAAAAGTTCGTTTTTTCATTGAGCCACGTAGAAGGAAAGGCAAACTACTGGAGTGGGGGTAAAAATCCGTTAATTGTGAAAAAAATTTAGATGAATGAATTTTCGGACAAAGCTCCTTTTCCCAATCTGCGCAGCATTACACGGAGAGCGAGAAAGACAGCAGGTTACGACCATTACACGTACTTAGCCTTCTGATTACATAAGGCCACTGGAAGTCATGCATGTAAACAATGATATGGACTAGACATTGTGTCTGGGTTCTTTCTACAGTGTTAATGTGAACGTAATATAGGCCTACTGATTAATGTCATGTAGGATTATGTCAGAGACTAATGTCTTATGATTTCACCATGATTCCCCTTTTATTGGTTTGAGATGAATTTATCAGGATTTTATCTTAGCCCTTCGAAAACATTTCATGCATCATATTAACCAAAAAAATCAGAATACATGTTAATAGGAAGCCCACCAAACCTCAAACTGGGCCTACAAGCACTACTGTTCCATTTGAGGATAATAACCACGGAAACTATCGAGCCCTGAAAGACTTTCCTCCATCTTTTGATTTCCAGTGAGAACATAATCACACATTACCAACCCAACGGAGAGCAGTTTGACGTATTATGGAACAAAATGATGGTTGAATAGTTTTCTTAACTGTGGCTTTCATCTCACCTTATTAAAGGAATAAGCACATATTTAAAATAATAGACCACATTTATCAAATATATTTTTTAAAGGTAAAGGAGAAGTCCTTTGGTAAAATTATGTAGGCTAGTTATTTCTCTTTACTTTATTGTTTTACAGCTTACTCAGCAAAAAGTTAAATGAGATTTGTTTTGACCAATGAGTGCACTGTCTGCTGTGCAGGTGTGAAGACGATTAACCTCGTTTGAAAGCTGAAACTTGCCGAAAGGTCTTTCTGTATTTTAGGGCATTTGCGGTTCTAGTAATCCTTTAGCCTCTCTGTATTATTAGATCCAATAGAATGTGACAGGTGAGACTGACACTGGACAGCTAACTGTGGAACAGAACCAGCAGCGCAGTTTGTGTTTGTCACGAACCACATGCAGGGCCAAACACCAACTAATTGGTTTGAGCTATAATTGCCTCTTCTTTCTTAAATTTTTGGTTAAATTTAGGTTTGGAGTTAACATGTGTAAAATACGGTCAGCTCCCCCAGAGGAGGGCTTTGTGTCTGTGTATGCACTCCTTGTTTCACACTGTCAGTATGCCCCCCAGTAGCACATTAAAATGTGTTATGACGGAAGGGAACAACGTGTTTAGAAAAGATGAATACATCTTGCCAGAGAGACGCTTTCTTTATCTGAACACTGCTAGAATATGAATCCCTTCAGTGCAATATATATATATATATATATATATATATATATATATATATATATATATATATATATATATATATATATATATTATTAAAAATAAAAGAAAATGGATAATCCAAACTTGTTAAAAACAATAGCTCATGCCCATGTTTTTCCTATGACCTTGGGCGGTCCGTGGATTAGGGAGAAGTAAATCTCTTGCAAACTAGAAACAAAAGGGCAAAGACTATAATCTGCAGGATGAGACACAATGGAGTGACTTGCGAGAGAGACGGTGCTGGTGCTTGGGTGCGTTCACAAACAGCGAGATGTTCCTTTGGCTGTGACTTTCAAAGTTCAGGATTAGAGTGGTTACTTTTTTGCCTCTATTTCAGATATTCATCTTCGTGTCTAGACGTTGCCACCTAAATGTAGCTTTCAATATAAGGAACTTCATACAAAAGTCAGTTTTTTCTCTGAACTTTTACTCTTTCACATTCTATTTTAGTGAATAATACCAGTAGAGTGAAGGTGGACAACACCAGGGACCTAATGTGAAATGTAGCCAATGAGCAGAAAAAAGCACCACGGTGAAGCTCAAAATCACATTTTTGGTCTCTTTCATTAAACTAGTCATACACTGTATATCTGTAATCTAAAGGTCAGCTGCATGCCGAAATGTTATGAGGTGAGCAGCAGCAATGCAAATGGAAGCAGGTGAAGCTCCTGCTATCATTAGCAGTTGTGCTCAGAACTGCAACACCGCTGCATGTTTGAAGAAGTTCATTCAAAGTGTTTTAACCTGCAATAACTTTGTCCAGGTACTGATTTGTCAGGAAAGACGTACACATCAGTACCTCATGAATTGACATGTCACACTTAGATTATTTACACATTCATCAGCTATGGGGCAACAATACCATTTGAAGTTGTGTTTCTGGCTATAAGTCACATGATCACTCTGTTCTAGCCCTGTGCTTTTACAAAATACATCTGTCTCTTTAAGCTGGTTTATGCTCCATTACGTTCACCAGTCGATACTGTCTTGTCTGCTGTTTGGTGCTGAGCAGGTAGTGTAGGTTACAGTGTTTTTTTTAGAGCTTTCTTCCTGAAAACGGCTGTGTAAATCAATAGTATTTATATTTACTTTGAATGGAACGACTACATTGTATTCAACTGTTTAGCTCTATGGAGATTTCTATTCACATGTTGACCACGATTACATTGAGCTTGTGGACTTTTGCTAACATTTGAATGTGCAAAACATGCCATATGTTAATTATTGTGCTTCGTTTTAGTCCATGACATTTAAAAATCGATGACTGCAGATTGCAAATAAGGAACATTATTTGATCAATACCCCTTGCTAGACAATTGAAATTGATGAGAAACACAGGGACTCACAATTTCCCCGACAAACAGATATGAAACAGTCTGTTTAAAATTCAACACACCAAGAGACAAGATGTTCTTGGAAAAAGTACGATTAATGACCGACTACTACTCCAGAGAGCGGATATATTCTACGTCAGCAAAGCACTCGTCTTTGGCCCACATTTGTGTATAAATACCACGTGTGAGTGTGTGTGAAGCGTCGTAGACCAGCATGGACAATAATGCAAATCGTTTGAAGTGTTTTAGCCCTTGAATGCAGAGTTACTCAGTCTTTTTATAGATAATTACAAAACAAACACCTTTTTTTCGTCAAATGTTTCAAGAAACATTTTAAGTAAACATATATTACATTAAAGGATGTTAAATCAAGTGTAGTGGCCATCATATTCTCAGTATGACCACTGAAGCATTCGGTTTTGTTTTTGTTTCCTTGTAAACTTGTGTTAAGAATATATGAAGAATTCCACAAACAATGAAATGCTTTACCATACAAAGGTTCACGGTTTAGACACATGCTTTAATTAAAATATACTTTCGACTTTGTAGCTCTAAGGCCATTTTTAGCTTAATTTTGCCTGCCCATCTTGTACAGCACCAAATGGCGGACAAAGTTAGCGACTAACATTCGCTGACGCTAAATATATTAGCTAACAGCTGAAGACCCAGATATTTCTCTCAGAAGTTGTTTCAGAGTAAAAGAAAGTTACACGTAGGGTGATGTCAGACTTTAAGACATCAGGTGGACACAAACTTGAAGACGCATGACTCCAAATGAACGGTAAGTTGCTCCAAGGCTGCCGAATGTGTAAGTTAGCAAACAACTGCATGTTAGCATCAACGGTGACGGCCAGCAGTGTCAGCTTGTTTATAAATGTATGTTTGTAAAGTGGCACAAAAAATGATGAGCGCAGCTTTAGCATATGTCCACAGTAGGCTAATGGTAATGCCTGTTTCTGTATGACTATATCACAACGTTTTTAGCGTGTAGCATTCAATTTAGCAACAGTTTGCTTCATTCACATTGGTGTATTGTTTATTTTTTTGTTAACAGGTCTCATTTCTTTTGTCTGGCATCCAACAGATGTTTCTCGCTGTAATCTGTTAACCTTCTTTCCTTTTCAAACATTTCAGTTTGGACACTGTCACATAAACAGACAGGTACTATAAAGTTTAGTTTGGTGTGCTGCTTATGTTTTCCTCACAGTTTATCTCTTTGTAAAGTAGCACAAAATGTTCTATACCAAATGTTGTTAATTTACACATTGAGATTATTCAAAATATTCTTGAAAGTTTGCTGCAACATCAGCAAATCCAGGGCTAACAACAGTAATGGAGCTTTGGACTTTCTTTATATCACAAGATCAACATTCATGTGATCATTGTAAAATAACACGTTGGCATTGAACGTCTCGTGCATCATATTCAGTGTTCTCATGCTTGTGGTCGTCTTTTCAATGTGTTTTATTGTGCCGTGGTCAAATTTTTTTTTCTCTGTGCGTGTGTTCTCGTGTTGTACAAAAGAGGGAAATGTTGTATGTGTTTTGTGCCAGGTATTTTATTTAATTCCTTCTGTCCTTTCAACCTGTGTCGCCACATTGTTGTAGTCTGTGTTCAAGCAGGGCCATTTGCTTTGGGATTTGCCATAAACATTTTTTTTATTTTTGAGGCTTTTATCCCCAGTTAAAATCAATTCTCTGTTGCCATTTCAAACTATTGCATCTGCTCTTTTTTTAACGTTTTGCCAAAATGATGTGGATGGATTTGAGATTGTTTTATTTTCAAGTCAAACATATTAAGTCAAAATTAATTGTTGAAAACAATGGTTTGCAATATCAGATTTTTTGAAAAACAACCATTAACAAACAGTTGATTACAAACAAACAAACACATTTCATTCACATTGTTTTGCAAATTGATATTTTTATTTGATATGAGGTGTCAAAATAAGATGCACAAATTATCAATACAGTCTGGGGTAATTGTCATTAGAATATGCATATGATGTTTTTAAGTATGACACTTTATTTCTTATAAAACAAGGCAAACATTGATGGCCTATTTTTCATGTTCAAGTCATTCTCATAATCAGCTCAATAATTGTAATGTATGTCCTCACCAGGTATTTGAAACAAACCTTCATTTGTTTTTAGTCGAAGCAATATTACACATATTTTTCCACTACAAAGTGTAATCATTTGCACGTTTGTTTCGATCATCTTTAGTCCAAAAAGCCAGCTGTTGAGAATAAAAGCACCAGCCTTATCTTTTAATGTAAAACAGTAAGTGAACGTTTAAGGTGCAGCGTAGAATCGGACATCATCTAGCGGCCGAGCGTGAAGAAACACTACGGCAGCCGAAGAAACCAAACTATTCATATGTTGAGTTGATTGTACACGATTGCACTTGTTAATATTACATTTCTGCCATTAGATCCCCCTTAATGGTGCACACTCTTTCATGTGGCTGAGGTTTAAAAAAATAGGACCGAAGAAAAATAGGCCATTAAAAATGGACGTACAACTAAATATTTGTATCCATTCATATTTTGAGTATAAATTTAGCTTGGAGGCTTTTGCGGACATTCTAATATGCAAAATATACAATATGTGAATTAATGTACTCCGTTTTCATACACATAAAAAAAAGTTGACGACCTTAAAAGAATAGCTGAATAAGATAATTTAATTAATGACAAATACAAGTACTATTTTCCCAGAAACATAAATGACAGCTAACTAGGCGTGATACATCATCTATCTAAGCAAAACACAAGAGGACACCACAAGATGGTGAGTAACGAGCTGCTACTGATAGAAAAGTGAAGGGAGCATATGTTTGGATGTTTTCTACATAAGCAAAGCATTTTTGGCTTACATTGTCTTTAAGTACTGTGTGTGTGTGTGTGTGTGTGTGTGTGTGTGTGTGTGTGTGTGTGTGTGTGTGTGTGTGTGTGTGTGTGTGTGTGTGTGTGTGTGTGTGTGTGTGTGTGTGTGTGTGTGTGTGTGTGTGTGTGTGTGTGTGTGTGTGTGTGTGTTGGGTTGCCACCATGGACACTCATCTTTAGAGTGTATTTGCTTTTAAAGGTATATTTAAATATATAATGGCCCTTACATTTGCTTTGTGGTTGTGTAATAACTGTGACCTCTTTTCTATATTTTCAGTTTCAGCTCCACCAATTACTTGACTTTAACTTAGGTTGAATGTAATAGACCTCAAATGTTTAAACATTCGTATACTGTTTTTCTTTTTAATACTGTAACCGGTTTGAGTTGTTTTACCCTTCTTCCCCATTTACTTTCGAACAGACACCAACTTTGTCCTGGGAAACGCCCAGATAGTAGACTGGCCCATCGTCTACAGCAATGATGGTTTCTGCAAGTTGTCGGGGTACCACAGAGCAGAAGTGATGCAGAAAAGCAGCACCTGCAGGTAGGAAAGAGGCTCTGTGTGTCTGAGACGTGTGAGGAGTACAGCTTTTTAAATGCTAAAGAAATGAGATGCAGAAATGTGATGCGAGAACATCTTTTGTTTTACTCATACAAACCCATTTATTTGGAGAAACTAAAAGCTAAAATAATCATGCTGCAGTTCTAGAGCAGAGAGACGATACTATTCTCTACAAGGCTTCTTTTCTTTTATGTAATAAGCGCCTGCAGTAAATGGTTTTGTGGAGCTCTCGCTGAGAGTCAGAGTTTATTATAGACCTTTATTCTTTAATATATCCGTTTATTTGTAGTTAACACCAAGCAGAGCATCCTTATTTTCAGGGAATTACTAATTAATGAGCTGCAGGTTTATACCGTGTACCGGTGTTTGTGCTCATGTTAGCGGCTTTGAACTCTCTCTGGAAAATGTTGGTTTATTTTAAGAGAAAGTGGAAACGATGCTGAAAATACTCATTACATGGGACAAATGCACATGTGCAGTGTTTTCATTATTTTTCATGATTCCTTATTGATTACTGTAGCAGGTTGAGAGGAAGAGTTATATTGCATCAGAAAGATTGAAACTATTTTGAAATCACACAGTGAGATTTGATTTAGGTTGAATCAGTCCGTTGTGGTCCAGAGAGTCTACAGTCACGCCACATTCATCATCTTAGTTTATTGTGTTTGGATCGTAACATTTTCTATTTTCTAAAGGCACTTAACACAAAATATATCTCGGCTGATGTGAACGTCTTGAGTTTTAAAAGTATTTAGTCATAAAGCAAAGTATTGTGCAAACTGACATTTTCATGATGAAGATGTTCTGATGAAGTCAAAGGATCACCAAAGCTATTTAAATTCATCCTGAGGGGGATAAATCCATTGACTAGTCGTTGAGTGATTTTACTCAAAAACACAGATTTCAACGTTATGGTAGCACTAGAGGAAAAGTCAGGCGATCCCCAGAGTCCTCGGGGTTCATCCTCTGGTGAACATGGAAGTCTGTATCACATTTGATAACGATTCATTGTGTTGTTGTTGTTGTTGTTGAGATATTTTGGCTAAAGTGCTGGACCAACCAACTGATGTATAGCAATGCTGCTCACTGGGCTACAAGGCTGTGAGGAACCGCCAAGCTTTTTGGTTTATGGGTCTTCATTTCAAACATCAAATACAGTTATAAGCGCTGTGTAGCAACCATAATGATGCCAGTGGGGCCACAGGTGATAACTTCATGGGGGTTTCCTGCACTAATAGTGACAGAAAGTGAAATCACAATATATTCTGCTCTGTTGAAGTGAATGAGTATGAATATCACCCAGCGTAAAAAAAGGAATATAATGTTCCCATAATTTAAGACAAAGATAGAAACCAGTTAAAAGACACATGTGATGTAATTGGGCTGCAAGGACCGAAACGGCAACGGTCAAGTTGTTTATAGACGGTGTCGACGGGGCGCTCGCTCCAAAACTGTTTGGATAAAGGAGTAAAGACGAACTCTTAACTAACTGTTTATTGTCGTAAGCGTGCCAGTACGCACTATATTAATAGAATCACATGGAAACAGTTGGTGCTGCCAGGTTTTAAAAACCGTGGGAGATTTCTTCTGTTGTGGAAGATGCCGTATGTCACAGCCAGCATTGAGGACATTACTTATTTAGACCCTCGGGTCCCTAAGCAGAAGCTCCAAAACACTTGCCAATACAAATATTGAGCCGTGTGTATTACGATTAGTAATTTCTAGGTTATGAGATGGAGTGATGTCATGTGTTTATAAAAGGAAAACAAAAATTCTGACTTTATTTAGAATCCAAATAGAAAACATTTATCTTTTTAGTCTACATGTTAAGTATTCATATGCAATTGGTTTAATATGTAGACATATTACCATATATTTGAATCGATTTAACTATGCCGCTAGCGAATATGCTTTTGTATTGTGGAATTGTGAAAAGAACAATGACATTTCGAAATTACGTTTTTTTTATAGGCAGAGAAACACGGTAATAAATCAAGTAAACATACCCATACTTTAAAGTCCACAAGAGTAACAAATACGATATTAACAGCACATTGACTGTAAGATTGAATTATGTAATTGTTGCAGCTTAATAGCATCAAATTAGCCTCATCTACTTAGCAAAGTAGCTCGCTTGGTTTTCAAGAAAACTGCTAACTGAAAAACTAAATTCACAAATCACAATATTATTTGTTATAAAAAGTAGTTGTTGTGTCATGATTGACAGGATAATGCTGGATTCAGCCTATAAGGAGGTTATGCTGCTCGCTAGCAAGTAAAATGTATATATAGGTGTCTTTGTACACCTAGAACGTAAAATAAATACATTACATGTTTTAGCCTATTTCATGCATCCAGTGTTTCTGAGGTTCAACACGTATCTGTGAATCTGCAGTGATTGATTTGGGCCTCCCCATTTTCATCAGTTTCAAAAATATTCAGAGGATGAATGGCAATAACTTTGTGGTCCCTTTAATGTTGTATCTAGCTGCATCGTCGGGTCAACATGAGTTAAATACTTTTGTTCATTATTGTAAATCGGTGTAGATAAAAGCATTTGCTAAATGACATGTAATGAGCAACCACCTGCACAACTAATGGCATCTCCCCTCAGCTGCAGGCACTGACGTTGGCATTTAGCTAAAAGCCTATATGACAGAGTATTCTCCAGTGTCAGTTCCTCCCTCACATCATTTCATGTACGATATCTCAGGAATGCCTTGAGGGAATTTCTTCAAATTTGGCACAAACGTCCATTTAGACTCAATGATGAATTGGTTTTGGTGGTCAAAGGTAACTGTGACCTCTAAAAGCCCATTGTTGGACATAACTGAATCATTAAAATGCTAATTAAAAAATGTACACTGAAGTCTAAGAGGATAACATGATGAAGTGGTGACATTTAGACCAGACGTGCATGTAAAATGAAAACTTGACTGGCTTGACGAGGCATCCAACCGTGAGACTGTAATTCTAGTCTTACATGAGTCCTAACTCTTTGACTTAAATTATGCACATTCACAACATCATATTTGCCCTCTCTGTTATAAAAACACCTGTTTACTCTCATAAAGGTTTATTTTTGACGTTATACATCATTTGTACCGTATTAAAATGTGGGTTGGTCGGTTCATGATAAATAGTTTTAATAGGTATCCCTACCCTCCCTTTAATTAATATTCATACCTCTTATGTCTTTTAAACGTTTGGTCTTCTTAGATTTTCTTTCTGTCTAACATCTTGAGGCTGATAACTATGCCATAAATCATTCATTGGATGCCTGATGTATGCTCATCTCCCCAAAGTGTTTACGTCTAATATTGGAGCCTCTTTTTGAGCAGATGTGTGCGGATCAAAGATGGTATTTTCGTCTTGGCTGCTCTTACTGTGTTCTGTGTCTCCTCAATTATGCATATGTTGTTTTGTTCGATACTGAATCCTGTAAACATCTAAAAAGCGAAGAAAACATAACCTGTACCGATTTCATCATGCATGACCAGAGTCGTTTGAGGAATTGTTTTTCTTTGAAGCATATCACATTCCTCCCGTCTCAAAGGAAGAGAGAAGAAGAAAGAGGGTACATTCACCAGTGGTGTTACATCAAGCACTGGTCTGAAAAGTCACTGCAGCGTCGGGATGTAGTCTCATTAAATTTAGCCTTTTCTTTTTTTCATAACAAACTGAGTTATATTTAGATCATGCTGGAACAGGCTGCGTGGCAGTAACAAGCAAGGTGAGATGAATGTCTCTGCACAGCGGTTTAATGTGCCCATGGTTGCTTGACCCATCTTCAGGTTTAAATTATAATATTAGAAGTACTTTGCTTTTGGCCAATTAGACAGTGGGCTGAATTTATCTTTTTAGATACATTTCAATGAGATTTAATCTAATTCTACACGATATTTGATAGAGCTTAATTGTGTAGTGTACATACCTAGAGGTCTCTAAATAGCAGTCTGGTTTGCAAAGGTTAGGTGCGAGCCTGATCAACTGCATACCACTAGTTTATTTGCTTCAAAATACAGATAACTTATAAAACGTTGCCATCTAAGAAATCAGAGAATGGGACCAGTCACCAAAACCAGCAAATACTTAGCAACCAACACCATTATAATGATCGCACGTTCAAGCGTTCCTCATCACAACTGGTCAAGCCCTGAGCTCTCTCGTCTAATGGGCCTCTTCCTATTGAATACTCAAGTTGTTTTCTCCCCTTTGTGTTCTCCAGCTTCATGTACGGGGAGCTCACGGACAAGGACACAACGGAAAAAGTGCGACTAACATTCGAGAATTACGAGATGAACTCGTTTGAAATACTGATGTATAAGAAAAACCGTAAGTAGCGCGTCTCACCTGAGGAAAAGAGTACAGTTTCCCCTCTCGTGCAAATGTATTCAGACTTCCTGTCACATGCAGTCGAGTTCAAAGGCACCCCAGAACATTCCTAGCTCCTATGGAAATGGGGTAATTATTTGTGAGCCAGACCAGAGAAACCTTCCATAAATGTATTCTAGTTTCCATTAGCATGCATACCCTCCCCGCGCTTGCAGGTGTTACAGGAAAACAAGCACGTTTAGCAAGTTTAGAACATCTCAGTTTACACCACGCGATCAAGATTTCTGCTCTATGTGCATTCTGTGTCATCTCCTCTAAGAATAAGTGGATGATGCAGCAGCTAAATATGAGTGTGTTGTTCTTTTTACACCTTCAGGGACGCCCGTTTGGTTTTTTGTGAAGATTGCTCCCATCCGAAATGAGCAAGAGAAAGTGGTCCTGTTTCTTTGCACGTTCAGCGACATCACCGCCTTCAAACAGCCCATCGAGGACGACTCCTCCAAAGGTCAGGGTCGACAAATTCTACTTCTTCAACGTCATGCCTTCAGGAAGGACGTCTTTTATGATGCCGATGAAATTTGATTCTTTCAAAATGTTTTGCACATTGCGCGGTAGACTCGTACACACATAAAAGTAATGGTTCTTAAATGGTTCTTTAAAAGGCTTTGTGGTCCTATAAAGAACCATCACCTGCTGAAGAACCATTTTTTCGTTTGAGGCATCGTTATAGGTTATTTGAAGAACTCTTCAAGGAAATTGTTCTTTGAAAAACCCTGGTTTGAAAACGTTTTGTGAAACCAGAAATGGTGCCTTAAATAACTATTTTTTGAAGGTTTTTTGAGAACCCTTTATAGGTTCTTTAAAGAACTCTTTATGAAATGGTTCTTAAAAGAACCCTGGTTTGAAAGGTTCTTTGGGGAACCAAAAAGGATGCCTTAAAGAACAATTTGTTTAGGTTCTTTGAAGAACTCCTTCATGAAATGGTTCTTTAAAGAACCCTGGTTTGAACGGTTCTCAAAAATGGTGCCATAAAGAACAATGTTTTGAAGGTTAACCCCGGTTTGAAAGGTTCTTTGTGGAAACAGACATTTTTCTTCTATGGCTTCACTCTGAAGAACCGTTTTCGGTTCCAGATGGCACCTCCATTTGTCTGTGTAGGACTGCAGACGCGTACAGAGATTATAAAGCGAGAGATGCAGAGGTAACGTTCCTCTGCCAGCGATCACCATCCGGACCTGTGCGTTGTGCATCTGCTCCGACAAAGGCCCACTCAGTCAAATACCCATCATGATGTTTACATGTTTATCATTACACAACACAACAGATGAGTCATTGGACAGCTGCTGAAGACGAGCCAATACAGAACCTGAACCAGTGCAACTCCAAACAAGCATCAGTGATGGAAACCAGATGGGGAATCATTATGAAATGAAGATTGTAGTTGCGCTTCGATTGGCCAAGCATGTTGCTCAAGTAATGATTTAGCTTTTGCCCTCAATCGATCAATAACCAGCATTGATTTGTGCCGTCTTAGAGCGACCGAAGGCAAAGAATCCGACAAAGATAGAAAAAATAAATAAAAAGTGCAGTAGCCGACATGTGCTATATGTTAGGATTGTCCTCACTGTTTATTCTGACCAGCAGTCGCTTTTTAGCCTAAACTTAGTCCTTTAAACCCACAATAACAGATTGCTTGGGCCACAGATACAAGCTGTATACAGAACATTGACGTACTATCTCACACCTTTTTATGGTGAACCTTTTAGCAAATGGTTTCCTTTTTTTTTCATGCATCCAGCTGGTGAGGAGCAAATGTGAGTCTCATTTCAGCTGTGTTTTTAGACTCAACCAAAAGATCCTTTTTTAATTTACATTCTCCTCTATTGTATCTAATAAAGGCAACACATTTCTTAAATACTGTCAAGTTGCAGTGCAAAAACTACTTTTTATTTTGTGTACTTTAGTATTTCCATTTTCTGTAAGATTATCACACCTTCGGTTCAGGATGATGAGTTTAACTTTAAATAAGTTTTGTCTGAAAATCTGTGTTGCACTAACTTTGGTGCTCAGTAGTAGTTTTTAACGGATTGTTTTTTACGAAAAACATCTGCCCACTGCAGCCAAGAACAACGAGGGGAGAGAGAGTGAAGTGAAACACAAAAGCTTGAAAAAACATGCTTTTGGAACGAAAAAGACGACCTCTTTGGTTCTGCTGCATCCATTTTGATACTTTCTCTTTTTAACTGTCAGTCACAATATTACAGGAATGTAACGTTTAATTAGCTGAGTGTTAATTGAATTGAGTTTGTTAACTAATTATTCTTAATGGACTAGTAGTCAACTGTTAAAAGTTCTTAAATCCACCAGAAGGATGAATTTAAAAGCGAGATACAAACTCATAAAAGGTTATGGAGTAGGATATAAACTGTGATTTAAAGACTAATTGGACTTTTTACAACGAGCAGCGTAAAACATGTTAATGGCTTAATACTGCTAAAACATTGCCATAAATAAAGCCATTAGTTCCAATGTAACGTCTGCTTTCTTGGAAAGCTGTATTTTCAGACCCTCCTAGGAACTCTGAAAAGGTGCCGTAGCCCCCGAGGAATGTACAATACTGGGTCTCTGAGGTAGAGCGGGCCGTTCACTCATCGGAGGATTGGCTGTCCGATACCCGGCTCCTCCAGTCAGCATGTCCAAGTGTCCTTGGGAAAGATACTGAACCTCACATTGCTCCTGATGCTCTGCTAGTGGCGCGTGTGTGTCTGTGAATGACTAGTATAGATCCCGATAAGCTGGTGGCACCTTACATAGCAGCCTCTACCGTCAGGGTATGAATGTGTGTTTTTAATGGGTGGATGTTGATACGTAATGTGCAGCTTTGAAGTGCCGTATTAATGCAAAACATTTACCAGAAGACCTCTTGGAGGAGCATCGCATTAAGGAGTGTGCATACTTCATCTGTGTGTATTCCTCAGGCTGGGGGAAGTTTGCCCGACTGACTCGAGCCCTCACGAGCAGCAGAGGAGTCTTGCAACAGCTGCAGCCCACAGTTCACAAGGGAGAGAATGTCCACAAGCACTCTCGCTTAGCTGAGGTACGGGGGACTGTCTCTGGTTTGTATTTCTGATTTGATTGAGTAAATATAAGGACTGTAGATGGGAACAGACTCTGGACAGAGGAATCTTTTAGATCAGGTCGCCGACTTGGAGTACAGCTCGTCTTAAGAGCCGGTGATCTATAGTCAGACAGTACGGCTCCAAGCTCCAGTATTGTCTGGCCTCCCGCTGTGTTTATTTATTCATCTGGTTTTCTGGGTTTAGCTGACTGGCTCTTTTTGTTAGGTACTGCAGCTCGGCTCAGATATCCTACCTCAATACAAACAGGAGACTCCCAAAACCCCTCCCCACATCATCCTGCACTACTGCCTCTTCAAGACCACGTGGGACTGGGTGATCCTCATCCTCACCTTCTACACGGCCATCATGGTGCCCTACAACGTCTCCTTCAAGACGAAGCAGAACAACGTGACGTGGCTGGTGGTGGACAGCATCGTGGACGTCATCTTCCTGGTGGACATCGTTTTGAACTTCCACACCACGTTCGTCGGACCCGCCGGCGAGGTCATCTCGGACCCCAAGCTGATCCGGATGAACTACCTGAAGACCTGGTTTGTTATCGACCTGCTGTCCTGCCTGCCGTATGATGTCATCAACGCCTTCGAGAATGTGGATGAGGTGAGCGCAGTGGTCTGTTAATTTCTTTGTCTGAGGGGATTGTCGACAAAGACTTTGGAGGTTTTGGACTCTTGGTTCATGTCCAGCAATGTGAATACATCATTTTCAGGTTCAGACAATGTTGACATTTTAAGTAATCAGCAAATAGTTTGATAATCGATTATTAATACTTTGTTATGCAAACAGCCCAAACTCCTCAAATTAAAGAAGTTTACATTTTTCGTTGAGATAGAAATTATCGGAATATATCAATGAAATAACAATGATATATATTCATCGTTGTTATTTTTATCTTTGGGGTTTGGAGAGCTGGTCAGACAAACAAGCAATTTGGTGAATTGGATTACTTCAACTTGAGCTCTGTGAAATTGTAAACGGCTGTTTTTCTTGTTTTTGACCTTTTGTATTGCCTTAACGGGGACATATTATGAAAATTCCACTTATTTAAGTGCTTCTATACGTTAATTTGGGTATCTGCCATGTCTCCCAACACACAAACTCTGGAAAAAAAACAACTCACGCGGCTTGTTGTGGTTCCTCTATGTCAGAAACGATTTGCTTGAGTGCGTCGAATGGGATCACGATCTAATCCTACGTAGTTTTCTAACCATGCCCATGTAGGGAGTCTGGCTCCGCTCCCCCCCACCACATAAACACCAGGGTTGGCTGCTGATTACGGTGAATTTTCTTTTCCCCGCGCGGCAGAGCTGCCGCAAGAAGGTGGACTGTAAGGGAGATACCATTTCCAAAATGTGTAAGGGGTAAATACTAGTTTGTGAAAACCCTTGTGAAAAGATCCTCTGGTCACCCTAACTTATGGCGCCAGACGTTAGGGTGGTCAGGGTGACCAGACGTCCTCTTTTCCCGGACATGTCCTGTTTTTGAGACCTAAAAAATGCGTCCGGCAGGGATTCCAAAAACGTCCGGGATTTTGCTTCGTCGGATATTTGTGTTTCTCTGGGTTTTCACAAACTAGTATTTACCCCTTACACGTTTTGGAAATGGTATCTCCCAAGCTCTGGCGGGAGGTCTGACGGTATAGAGAACAGTCATTGGTCAACCGATCTCAGGGTTGCCAGATACACGATAATTACCCTCCAAATAATACAACCATTTTGAGCCTTTGGTACGATACTTCACCATCTCCAATCTGGCAACACGGAGCACCTCGCCCACTCAGAACAGTATTTTCTAATAGTCACACTAGAGAAACTCATCTGTTGATTGCAAGTAAATAACCTCCATCATTGTACTGAAACATCAACACTTTTGAGAACTGACACCAAACAGCGACCGCAGCACACAGGAGGCCAGTTGAGCTGTTAAATGTTAATGTTTAACGTAACTTTGCGCCAAGTTGTGATCTGATACCTGCGGTGGATGTGGTAGAGCGAGGCCCTTCGGCTAAAATGAACGTGGATTCCCAATCTTGAGAAAGGTCCAGTAAATAATGTCTGCTTTTTACTAATACAATGACAGCAATGATTTATTTTAATGCAAACACATTTGAAAAGTTGTATCTGTACTCTGTCTGCGCAGCTTTTGGCCATTTAAATTGGGACAGTGGCAACAATTCAAGAGGTGATCATTGCTGAGGTTCTTGACAGGTTATTAGTTTTCTCACGCAGGAACTCAGAACTACATGACGCATGCAGGTTGTTGTCTACAGTGACGGTGAAAAGCCGAGGTTGGAATGAGCAACTTAATAATATGCTTGTTTGTGAATTCATAAATGTTTGACGATAATGACTTTTTGCTGGAGCGCCATCGCAGTATCTTGAGATAATTGGCACATTTTAATTGGGTAAGGAGTGTTGCATTATTAAACTGATGCACCCTTCAGAGCTCTGCTGTGTCGTCCTGAAACCATTAACACCTAATGACAGCTGACAAAAGGCCTTCATCCTGTGCTGTGATTCAAAATCATGCGTGTTTTACCGAACAAGCATTTTGAGTTGTTCCCTTTTAACTGTATGAATTATTCTTATTACGAAGAAACAAAAGAACCGGTTGTTTATTTGTTGACCAGTTAGGACAGTTATGAGTTATATCTTGAGCTGCAACTGACATAAAATATATTTTTATGGTGCAGCCAAAGCTTCTGAATTGGCTCCAAATGTTCACACGCGCATTGATTTAAATGGAGCCTCGAGGTGCTGCACTTACCGTTTTTTATTCTAATAATGCATCATCGTGTGTGTGTGTGTGTGTGTGTGTGTGTGTGTGTGTGTGTGTGTGTGTGTGTGTGTGTGTGTGTGTGTGTGTGTGTGTGTAAATTGCTGTGGAAGCATTAAACAGCGTGGTGCGTCACAGCGAGCAGCACCGCGTACGGCGTGCAACACGCACAACACGAGCTAATATGAAATGCTTCGGTACTTCTTTAAAATAAAGAACCGGCTCGTTGATGGGCTGAGTTGTAGTTGCAGGTCCAGAATTTTGTCAGCATCCTAAATGCTGACAAGTGTCAGCGACTGGAGCAGAAGCAGGTAACGGTAAAGGTAAACTAGAAGCAGGTAAACTACAGGAAGGAAAAACGACAACATTTTGTAATTCTAAAATATAAGTAATTTGAACTTTTTAGTATTTGATAAGGAGTATTGTCTGTATTACTCATTTCTGCTGGTTTGCTGGTGTTTTGGATAGAAAACTGATTATGTTGTTCTTTATGTTTTGGACTCTGGGTTTTGTTAGGAGTTTTTTGCGGGTATCCTTGATAACAGGACCTGTAACAACATCCTGGAGTTGAACAATAAAAGCATTTCTATCACAATAAAACATTTGCTAAACTGTATTGTTTACATCCATGCTTACATTTTAATAGTATTTGTATTCCCTGCCTTTGCTTACATTATATGATCGCTGCATTTCTTGGTGTGTTATGCTACCTAGAGATTAGTGGGATAGGGGGGGGGGGGGGGGGGGGGAATATTGCCGTTCCACTTTAAAGCTTTTCCATAGCGATACTAGAGGTTAAAATAAAAAATAAGAACTACTCCACAGGTTAAAACCCCAAGAAATAATCTGCAGATAAATCTTTAATATTCATATTTGTTTACAGCTGTTACGGCCTCTCGGTTGTCAAGGGATGCACAGGCCGTAACACACAGATAAGAAGGGATATAGCTAAGGCAGAAAAAGGAGGCGGCCAATAAAGTGAGGGGGGTGCTAGTGAGCGTGATTCCACCCGTGTCCTATGTCGGCGCTCGCATCACCGTTTTCTTTTCAGAGCAGACTTTTTTTTGTCTTAGGCGCTCGTGATTTGTCATAGGCGTTCGGGAAAAAGGCTTAGGCTTCATACCACCAACAGCGCAACAACACACACACACACTCACACACACACACACACACACACACACACACACACACACGTTGTTTTTTTGTTTCACCAATGAAGTGACAGTATGTAAAAAACATTTTTTTACATACTGTCACCTGACAGCCTCAGCACACCAGTTTTTTTAATTCATATTCACTAAATGTAGCGCTACCTATCGTCATGCATTGCACAGACAGAAAAAAGATGGATGGAGAGAATCTGACAGATAAAAGAATGTCGTGAAAACAGTCATTGCCACAATCGTATCATTACTATTTGATTTGTTTCACTGAGGCAGGGAGGATGTCATAGTAGTCTACTTTTATTGATGAGACTACAATTCTGCAGTTATTGAAAAAGATCTTTTCATAAAAGAACATGAACAAATGCTTTCTATTTGAAAACGTCTTATTGTATATCGTCAGCCATCCGTACGAGCTCATCCAAAGAGCACCTGATCAGACGACATCCCTTTTATTTCCAGCCCCGTCTGCAATAACACAACACTTTACATTGAGTATTTGACCATTGACAACTTTTAAGAAAGGCATTTTTAACTTTCAATTCAATTCAGTTTATTTTATATAGCCCATTCTCACAAATTACAATTTTGCCTCAGAGGGCTTTACAATCTGTATTTTCTGAAATTGTATAGAGTTAAGAGTTATTTTTAGTTGCATGCCTTCACTTTGTACAAGTGTACATTCAGCCTCTGACAAGAGTCCGGACCCACTGGCCGTAAAGGAACATGAAAGATGAACGACCACTTCCCGGATCATCTTCCACTGTGTCTCTGCAACAACTCAGTGACTCCAATTTGCTCCAAATTGCTTTGAGGCTATCCATGGCCAGGGTTCATGTGAGCGGGTAAACAATCTTCTGTGTTATTAAAGCAGGGGTTGAAACATCTTTCTGTTCCTCCGGACGTTAATGACTGACATGAATAACTTTGATGGCCGTTTCTTTCCCACCCCACAGGTTTCCAAATAGAGGGTAAGACCATTAACGAGAAGTGGCTGTCAAAGTTGTTCTTGGCAATCTTTAAGTGGCGTGCGTTACCTCGAGACCGTCACCGTTTCAGTTTCTAATGACTGATAACCCTGAACGGCAGCCAATGAAACGCCTCATGTGGCGGCAGAGCGTTGATGGCGCATGCGTCGGTCGTACTGCACAGGCTTTACCAACACGGACGGTTTTATGTTTCTTTTTTAATTTTGAAGCCTTTGTTGAGTATTGATTTTTGTCATATGTTTATTCATCGCTTTGCTACTGATCAAGTGTCTTCTCTCTTACATGTGCTTCGTTTTTGTTTTTCTTCTTTTTCATCTGTTCTGTTTGCATGGCCTCCTCCCCCTCCCTCTTCCGCCTGTATTCATGCATGGGACGTGATGGGAAGAATTGGAACCACCGAGCTGTCACTCAAGTAGGCTTCAGTTTGATTAGAATATGATATTACAGTTTTTGTGTCTTATTAGACACACACACACACACACACACACACACACACACACACACACATCCACAAAAACTTGACGGGGTTCAACAGCAATAGTCAGTCACACACGCTCAATGTTTCCTGTGACGTTTTATTCTCGCGTCATCATTTTAGCTGTGGTGCTCAATGAGGGTGCGACAGCAGAGGCATCAATGCATGACGTAAATGTCACAAGAAAAGATTTGTGCTGCTTGGTTTATTTTTTTTCTTGCTCAAGCTTTTTTTAGTGCCGAGAGATAACATCCATCAGATTATGTTGTGTAGTACAATTTGAAAATGGAAAGCCGCGTCATTAATGCTGCATGAGAGCCGATTCAGTCCTCACGTCGGCTGTAACAAACATGTCACTTTTGACAAATTGACTGCAGCAATGAGATTAAAGTCGTCCTGGCATGGAAAATATGCTTGAATAGCACAAGTTGTAAACATGTTTTTTTTTTTAAATGAAACTACTTCTTGTTTTTTAGCCACTTTTGACGACATCTTTTCCCAGGTTTCCTATTTAGCAACTTCACCAAATCAGGGTGTCAGAAACTTTAATGTATGGCTGTTCGTTATGATTTAATGTGGAACACGTTAGCTTATGAAACATAAAAAAGTTCACGCTAAGTAACATTTTACTAGATAAAAAGTTTAGGGACCGAAACTTTGTAGATAAAGTGATCAACAGGACTTTTTAACTTTTTTTAAAAGGAAGTTAACTTTTGACCTTAGCAACAGTAGTTGTCGAAACAATCTTACCACAAGGTCCATTTAGTTCCTGCTTGAGCTTTCCATCTCATTGCAAGATCTTCCCCTAGAAGGTGATTTGTTTAATTATCGAGGAAAAACTGATACTCAACTTTTTTGATTTGTTTTCTAAGAACTTTAAGGAATTCATTTTCTTTAAATATGATCAAACAAGAAAATGAAGTCTTTCACTCGAGGTCCTCAATGTGAGAAATGCTTGTATGATATACTGCCTCCTTCGACATTCAATTAGACAATCATAAATATTGGTGAGTTGTAATTAAACTACCGTTTGTTTTACACAATGAACACCGTCTAATAGGCATATGTCACCTTTTCGGAGAAATACGCTTTATTTTCCTTTCTTCACAAAAGTGAACACCTTGTTCACAGCTGGTGTGATATCTGTGTGACCCGTTAGCTTAGCAATAAATAGTGTAAGCCGGGGGATGAGGGGAAATTAAACAATCAAAATACATTGTGTTGTATTTGGGAACTGGTGAAAGGCTAGCTGCAGTCTTTATGCTAGGCTAGGCTAGGCTAACCATCTCATGGCCATGGCTCCAACACACACAGATAACAGATGATTGTGGTGTTGATCTGATCTAACCTTTTTGAACTCTTTTTGTTGTTGTTGTAACAGTCTGAGCAGGAAGGCAAATAAAATCACGCCCGTTTAATTCTGACCCGGTTCGCCCCATTTAGCACAAAGACTGTTAGCGGGAGGAATCAGCTAGCATGTAGCCTAACTTCCTGTAAAACCATAAATGTTCCACGTTTTTAACTCAGTTTGTGTATTGATTAAACAATGAAGATGCATTGTGTGCATTTTGTGATCGTTAGACTTGTCGACGGATTCAATTTATTCTTTTTAGGCTACTAACCTGAGCTCATCTAAAGCTTTGTTTACGCCTGCTAACTTTCGCTTCACATTTAAAGCACAGGCCTTTTTCTTTTCTCCCGTCTTGTGTTTGCAGAGTTTTGCAGCAGATCTCAAAAAAGACGATTGCACAGATTATCGAGTTCTGTTGGAGCTCAGGTCTGTGAAGTGATTTGAGGGAAGCCGAGGTGTCTGGCAGGCAGCTAGATCAGATCAAGTGACAGCCAGCGCTGCAGTTGTACTCTCATTGCAGACCACAGCACATTAGCAAATCGATAACCCTGCCAGTACGCACGCACACACACACACACACACACACACACACACACACACACACACACACACACACACACACACACACACACACACACACACACACACACACACACACACAGACATACGCACACACACGCTGCAAACTGATAGGACTGCAATTGTCTGTTTGAGTGGGTGTTTCAATATATAGGCCTACAGCTGAGTATATTTATAGCTGCTGGTTATGTAATGGCTAGAAGTTGTAAAATGTCACCACATTGTGCAGGAATGTTTTAAATATCAAGTCGGCATATCTTTACTCTTTGACTGTTTTTCCCCCCCATCTTGTCTGTGTCGTCTTCTTCATATCACATTTGCTGTCGGTTCATGCACTTTATATTGATTCTTTAAAATGTTTTAACGGTTTCTGATGTGCGTTTTGTTCAATATCTGATGTAATACCCTGAGCACACACTGAGGTACATAACTTAATCATATTTAATGTTCAGTTTTATTGATAGTTGTCTATGATGAATACAAAAGCTTAAAGTGAAAGCAGATGAAGTCCAATCGTTCATTAACAGTTGGTGTGATATTCGACTGAGGTTTTATTTATATTTATCTGTTGACGAACACTGCACATTGATAAACACTTATACTTACATACAACTACAAAGTAGGGTTTAATAAATAATGTATTAACTATAAGTGTGTGTATAAATGCTTAGTAACCAGGACTTTAAGTGTTACCATGTATGAAATCAGTATCATCTTGTTATTTAAATATGTTCAGGTTTTGGTTTACATTAAATTTAAATCATAAATAGAAAATAACACTTGCAATATTTCAATAAATGTATAAATCATTCTTTTTTCTTGTATACATATTGTTTCTGATGTCCTCCTCTCTTTGTTTCACTCCTGTTTTAGGGGATCAGCAGTCTGTTCAGCTCACTGAAGGTGGTCCGGCTTCTGCGTCTGGGTCGGGTTGCCCGTAAACTGGATCACTACATTGAGTACGGGGCGGCTGTACTGGTCCTGCTGGTGTGTGTGTTTGGACTGGCCGCCCACTGGCTGGCATGCATTTGGTATGTTCAAGACATTTGTTATTTTTTTTCCCGGCGGCTATAGACAAGGTTTTGCTTCAACAACAAATGATGAAGGAATAGTTGATGGTACACTGTACCAGCTCAAGAATAAAGCAACAATCTGCATTTAGATTAGTCAATTTGTCGATTTAGGGAACACAGGAAGTGCGTCAACCGAAACAGGAAGAGGATAGCTTAGAAAGTACTTTAACTACCACAAGTAAAATTATTCCTTATAAACAATTGCCCATTCCAGAATAATGATTTTTATAGAACTATGATAAATGATGCAGTGATTAGTAGATCACTTTATACTTATACGTATGTAATAATAAGTGGGTAACTTATGATTATACTCTCAAATATCAACAAGGTCTCATATTGTTAACCTATAATACATCTAATACTTCTAATATTAATATCATATTATATTAAGCTCATAAATAAATCAATATTTGCCTATGATGTAGAAGAAAACAAATTACCTCAAAATTGAATTTAAGTACAGTACTTGAGTAAATTGATGCATTACATAACATGAATTGCATCACACATTCTGATAGGCTGCCTTCATTGTGATGAACTAATATATAGCGCATACAGTTAATCTAATGATCCATTGATTAAGCTAATTAATGCATTTATTATAATAGATAGTAATTTATTTTTAGCCAACATCCTTGTTTACACTCATCAAAACTATATGTGTAGTACTTTAAAAGCCTGAAACGGTGTTAGTGCTTTCAAGAGAATTATATTTTCTCATTAATATGTAAATGTCTGGCAGGCAAGACTCAAGTCTAATCAGATATTGTTCTCTACAGGGGGCAGAGAGAGGTCATGTATTGATTTATTATATTCATGAGAACACACATGCACTGATACCATAACGACAAGTTTATGTCCTGCTTACATTAAAACAACCAAACTGTCTCGTATAATGTTATGTATTGTGATGCATTTACAACGAGGCAAAATAACCACGTGCACACATACAGGACTGTCTCAGAAAATTAGAATATTGTGATAAAGTTCTTTATTTTCTGTAATGCAATTTAAAAAAACAAAAATGTCATGCATTCTGGATTCATTACAAATCAACTGAAATATTGCAAGCCTTTTATTCTTTTAATATTGCTGATTATGGCTTACAGCTTAAGAAAACTAAATCTTTTTTTTACTTGGTCTGAGGAAATATTCTAATATTTAGAGATAGGATATTTGAGTTTTCTCAGATATAATCAAACTTGAATAAGTGCAGCAAACCTCAGACTCTGACGCCATTTAGATATATATATATAGCTCCGGTATTGTTTCATTTTAATGCCCCAAATAGTCCCACACATTTCCAGTTCCTCGCTGATGGATTCCCCCCATTAGCAGTGATGTGATTACTCGTTGCCTCTCCACGCTCCAGGTTCAGCATCGGCGATTACGAGGTCATCGATGAAGAAACCAACATCGTGCGCATGGACAGCTGGCTCTACATCCTGGCGGAGACGTTGGGCACGCCGTACCGCTTCAACGCCAGCGGCTTAGGGAAGTGGGAGGGCGGGCCGAACAAAGACTCCGTCTACATCACCTCGCTGTACTTCACCATGACCAGCCTGACGAGCATCGGCTTCGGGAACATCGCCCCGACCACGGACGGAGAGAAAATCTTTGCGGTGGCCATGATGATGATTGGATGTGAGTGGAGGCGTTTTACCTTTCATCCAATGTAGCAGATACATGATACATGAGAAGTAAAATATGCTCTTTAAAGCCACAGTCCACAGAGGCAGGTGAATAAATTAATTATGAATGGAGCCATCAAAGTTCGGAAAATATAACTTTACAGATGATTAGCTGGGCAATATTCACATACTCGCTGGGAGCCAGCGTGCTGCTTGGGTTGATTTTGGTTTAGGGCCAGAACTGATATTTTTATTTGACATCTATTACCGTAGGCCAGGGCTATTCAACTTCAGTGGGCCGAATAAGAAAATCACGGGGGCTGTGAGGGCCGCACAGAATATTGATCAAATATCTTCCGCGTGAGAAATACGATGTGTGGCGGGAGTGCAGGAGTTCAGACCGAAATGCGTGAGTCTCACACTCAATGCGTGACACTTGAGAGCCCTGCAGACAACTTTCCGACGCTTAATGGTAGCGTCAGCTAGCGCCGCTGTTTCAGTGGTCAGCCAGACCAGAGCGAGGTGAGTGGTTTACGGCAACCAACACGGGGGCGTGACATAACGATGTAACCATACAGGTTTGGTTGAGGCAACAGTGAAACTCAACGGCTCTGGGTTACATGTCTCAATGTATAAAAGAGGCGTGTCCGTCACTTTTATTTTTTCTTACCAAGCTATACTGATTTGCAGGCAGTCTGGCGGGCCGGAGCTAAATTCAAACGGGCCGCTAGTTGAATAGGCCTGCCCTAGGCCTTTGGACTTCCACTGCCTGATACCTACTATACAGTATATATAACAAATGTCGAACTTGAAAAAACATTTTAAAGGCCAGTTTCAGGCTATTTTCAGTCGCTATTTTCCATGGATGCACAATGGGGGCTCAAACACAAAAAAGGGCACCCATCGCCAAAATGATTTATCTATTGAACATTGTAACTTAAAGTTAGCGACACCTGAAACGCATTGTGTCGTAAGAAGACATGAAAGCTATACAAAATGACATGTTTTCTTTTAACAAGTACAACTTATTTTCATTTACAAAATGGTAGGAGTGAAATAAATGCGCGAGGAGGAGGAGGAGGAGGCGGAGGAGGAGGCGGAGGAGGAGGCGGAGGAGGAGGAGCGCGGTGGGGACTTGTGAGCGCCGCTGAGCATGTCGGGGTGAAATTCTCACAAGAACTTGAATAAATACCCCGTCAGATATCAAAACATTTGGGGGGAATTGATGACAGAGAGAGTTGATTTTATTCTTCAATACTTATTAATGAAGAAAGAATTGGGCTCCAGCAGAAGGGGCACTTTTGTCATTCAGGGCAAAAGGGCCGGGGCTTGAGCGCCACTAGGGGTCTGTACACGTAACTGGATGCAGGTATTATTATCTCATATAACGAGCTGGAGTTTCCCCTCTTTATTCGTCAGTCCCCTCAACACTGCTGTCCACTTTGATACTGTAACATGCACAGCACAGCAGGAGACTCATTACCTCAGTCCTCTGTGTGATGTTGTGCGGAATTATTCTGCTTTTCTGGAGCGTGATGCGTTGACTCACAGGTTTCCTGTCTGAAATGCCTCAGAAAAGCAGCTGAGACGGTGAATAAGACAGGTACTCCTCAGAGGCTGGACTTCAGTGGAGCATTACTTTGAACGCATTCTGTGATTGCTGGTAATTAGTAAGTCTGGATGTGTTTTGGTAAAACACATCGACAAAGACGGCCATCATATATTTTGATTTTATTTTATTTATTTAATCTATTGTCATTGCACAGAGTACAGGCAACCAAATGTATTCTCTGCATTTAACCCATCCTTAGTTATTAAGGAGCAGTGGGCAGCGGTGATGCGCCTGGGGAGCAACTGGGGGTTCAGTGCCTTGCTCAAGGACACTTCGACTTGCAACTAATGAGAAGAGCGGGGATCGAACCGACAACCTTGGGGTTGCAGGGTGACTCCTTACCACACTGAGCTACAGCCACCCCATCATATACATTTATATCTGTAATGGATTGCTAAAATTACATTTCAAATATGATTAATGTCTATTTATGTCTCCTGTTGTGTTTTACCAACAGACGTAATATGTGAGTTTTGCTGTAGACATAAATAACAATGCAGAAAGCTGCCTCCGCTAAGTAACACAACCTCTTATCTGCTCGGAGGGAGGCATTTTATCACAGCTTCCTTCCACATCTCAAGATTAAACATTTAAGAGGAATGTTCTCCTGGTGTGGATCACAACACAGTGTGCGGCGCATTGATGTGTGACTGCGTGCAGAGAGCAACACCTCCAAGCAATAACGGACTGCCGGATCAATTTTACACAGCGCTCCCTCTGCAATCACTCCTCACCTCTTTTTCAGCCAAAATCTCAACCCTGAGACGAGTGGATGACACACACACACACACACACACACACACACACACACACACACACACACACACCCCTCTCTTTCTACCTTTTGGAGGCTCAGGTTTCTGGTTACACTGTCGGAAGCACTGACCAAAAAAGCCCCTCATCTCCCGACTTTTTTTTTTTATTGTGAGATATGCAAATCTGAATATCTAAAAACAGAAAGCCTCAGGCGGATTCAGTTGTAGATGCAATCTACTGTAGTCCATGGCTGCGCTCTATGAAATATGGATGCTCTGATACTGTTCTATTTTTACCACCAGCACTGGATCGGTGCTGGCAGTAGAAGATCACAGTGTGACGAGGGATTGGGGAGGGAGGGGGGGGGCAGGGTGCATGGAAAACGGGGGCACTATACATATGTCCTGTTTCTATAGCAACCCATGCCCTGGGCTTGAGTTTCTGACAACGGTCTTATAACTACTCTCAAACGAGCCCAGCTGTTGGATGCCGAGCAACGCCGCGGCAAAGTTGTGCACGTCAGCAAGTCGAGAGCCGATGTTTGGGGACGAGATGAAGCGGCGCTCCACGGGGACAGATCGAGTTTCGTTTGTTGCAGCATTTTCCTGTTTATCGGAGAAGTGAGCTACGCCATCTGCGCCCAAGCTTAAGGAAGCGGTCGTACTAAGATCCGCATTGGTGTGTTATAAAACAATAGTGCATTCTTTGTGTTTTAGGTGATGTCATACTAGTCTTGATAGCGTGGTGAGCGGCGGTGATGAAAGGATGAAAGCTGTGGTTGTCTTCGCCCGTAAAGAGTTTTGAACACTTTTTAATTAGTATTATTCCCCGTGCAGTTGTTGTTGTTGTTGTGCGCTGTGAAACAAACAAACATACACAACACAGGTTACTGTCAACGTCTGCAGATAATTGAAATGTGTGGCTTCTATGTTTTCTTCTCCATCCCTTCAGCGCGGCTAATTAGGGCTCCATTGCCAAGAGAATGCTACACACATAGCACAGACATCTGATAGCTTTGATCCACACATGCGTGCACACACACGCACGCACGCACGCACGCACGCACGCACGCACAAACACACACACACACACACACACACAAACACACACACACTCTCCCTCTCCAGCTGTTGCACTAGTTAAACCACCCATCCACCTCAGAGATACACTGCAGTACTATCATAAGACAAGAAAATAAGAAATATGCTTGTTTAGTACGCTGTAACTGCGTTAGGATGGATGCTTCCACAGACACACACACACACGCACACACTCTATACTTATTGTTTTTCCTATTCTGCAAGATATTTGAGGATTACATTTGAATGTAATTGTTAATTTCCCACAGGATTGATTTAAAATGCTCATCACACAAAACAAAACTAGGCCTTGCACATTTGGTCCCATTTATCATGTAGTTTATATTAATGCCACCAGTGTGGCATGAACCACATTTTGGAGATTTATATTTCCCCATAAACTAGGATTTGGATATTTTCATATCCATGCATACATGGTTTGTGCAAATATTTTTCTCCCATAAGGTCTCTAAGATGTTTGGCATTTTAAATTGGTTTAAGCTTGTGAATCCTGACTTTATTAATATACTAATTATAAGCCTCCTCAAAGAGAATAGCTCAAAGACCAGTGGCTATCGGATCTATACATTATTGATATTTTCCCAGATTTATTTTAATGTTTCTTTTAGCACACAATTTACCATTGAGTCTATTCAAGCTACACACTTGATGGATACCCATATATACGTCGTATAAAATTAAACTCCTCCCTCCTCTGTATTTCCACAGCTCTTCTTTACGCCACCATCTTTGGTAATGTGACAACCATCTTCCAGCAGATGTACGCCAACACCAATCGGTACCACGAGATGATCAACAGCGTCCGGGACTTCCTGAAGCTCTACCAGGTGCCGAAGGGCCTGAGCGAACGGGTCATGGACTACATCGCCTCCACCTGGTCCATGTCGCGGGGAATAGACACTGAGAAGGTGCGTCTTCTTTCCGCTCCCCTGTAGCATGTGATTACCGGTCGTTACCCTGGGATTTCAGACCAATTTCGACATGTGTTCATTGCAATATTGTCAAAAATTGTGTGTACGACGGCAGAGTGTGATTTTATAAATAGTATTGAAATACAACTTTTTAGTTTTTTTCTGTTTGCAGAGGAACCAAAAGACAAACATATGATGTTGATGCTGCCTAACACCCCATAAAAAACCTACTGCCAAGCCATTCTCTGCCAAAATGTTGCCGCCTATAAGGAAAATCCAACAGTGGTATGCCGTTTATGCAGCAGTTATCCTCTGCCATCCTATCGAATTCAAATGATGTTGAAATGATTTCAGTCCGTGGACATTTTAGCATTTAAAGCTGGCAACAGATAAATTGAACCGGTGTCGCTATGATTGAGTCGAAGCGTGGCGGCGTTC
Source organism: Liparis tanakae (assembly GCA_036178185.1). Lineage (NCBI taxonomy): Eukaryota > Metazoa > Chordata > Actinopteri > Perciformes > Liparidae > Liparis > Liparis tanakae. Next base: position 12,292,155 of record CM070100.1, read on the forward strand.
AAATCGCTGCTTCCCATTTAAATCCACCTGTCCGATACCCAATAATGGACACGTTTATTTTATTATTTTACCTCAAATTAGAAACATAACTTCATGCAGGTATTTGTCACCAGCAAATCTGTTTTCATAATCGAACCCTTGAATACAGATTATGTCCTCTTTATATGTAAAGCTTGCACTGCATCGATGCATTATGTATTTGCCTGGCTTCAGGCCCCACTAAAGGGTCTAAAACTGGCATATAATCCCCCTTTGCTTGACATTCATCTTCAAAGAGATTAATTTTAAAGGCAGAGCCCTGCGACGGCCTGACATCCTGTTGATTAGGCGTACTTCAACGACATGCTGCCACTCAGTGACACGCAGCAGAGAGGTGGGTGGACATGTGAAACTCCACCATAAAACATAATTCATACTGGAAACAATCGGTGCCAACTAATACGGTTGACTAACAGTGAAGTGTTTTCTTAACCTACTGAAAAAGAAAGTAGGTCCGATACCGTTATTTGAATAAAAAGGTATTAATTCCTTTTTTTTACTTGTGAAAAACTACACACAGTACAGAAATTAATCTGACGCGTAAGTGTACATTTGTTGAATCAGCTTTAAAATCATTCAAGTACAAACTTAATATTATGCTGAATTTGCACAACCAAAAATAGTGTAAAATTATTCAATTGTAAACTAAAGAGTTTAGTTTGTTGATTTTAAGAAATTAAAATAGTTCAACAAAGACAAACATTTTCATTAAAGAAAATTCGCCACAATGTCTGATATTTTTTTAAAACATTTTCAATTTCCAGACCAAAGTGTTTCTGTGTAGTGTTGGTAAGTTGTGCGCCTTTTGTGCGCCCCATGACATCATAGCTGAAGTTATACCCACCTCAGGCACCACTACGCCACACTAAACCTAACCCTACGCCACAGTTCAAAACACATGTTAAAACGAGCGCTCTGAATTGTTGCGTTAGACAAAAGGAGCACCGGGCGCTTCACATATGATGATGTTAGGAATGCTCTTAATTAAAGAACCTGAAACCTTTTACCATCTGGTTAGGAGCGATATAGCAAATGAGTCACCTGTGTGGGTGTAACGTCACCTTCCACTCTATTCATGAGCTTTGACTTGCATAAAAATATGTTGACGTTCATTGTGGGTGCTGTTAAGTGGAACAGTGAAGTCCGTCGCTGGTAGCTTACGCATATATGTTTTATATATATATATATATATATATATATATATATATATATATATATATATATGTGTGTGTATATATATATATATATATATATATATATATATATATATGTGTGTGTGTATAGATCTATCTATATATATATATATATATATATATATATGTGTATATGTGTATATATATATATATATATATATATATATACACACACATATGTATATACACACACATATATATGTGTGTGTGTGTATATATATATATATATATATACATACATATATGTGTTTAATATATGTCTGTATGTATACATATGTGTGTGTGTATATGTATATATATATATACATATATGTGTTTAATATATGTCTGTATGTATACATGTGTGTGTATATATATGCATATGTGTGTGTATATATATGCATTTATGTGTGTATACATATACATTTACACTACCGTTTAAAAGTTTGGGGTCACTTAGAAATGTCTTTATTTTTCAAAACTAAAGCAGTTTCTTAAAATGAAGATAACATTAAATTAATCAATAATACACTCTATACATTGTTGATGTGGTACATGAGTATTCTTTGTTTAATGAAGTCTCTACATAGGTGTATAGAGGCCCATCTCCAGTGTTCTAATGGTACGTGTGTTATCGCCTTAGAAGACTAACGGAGGGGTAGAAAACCCGACTATCATATGTTAGCACAGCTGAAAACAGTTATGCTGGTGACTTGAGAGAAGCTATAAAACTCGCCTTCCTTTGAGCGACTAGTTTGAAGAACAAAATAAAAATTTAAAATAAAAATCAGTATTTCTTACCTTGTCAATGTCTTAACTACATTTGCTTTTTATTTAGCAATTTATTTGATAAATAAAAGTGAGTTTTCATGGAAACCACGAAATTGTCTGGGTGACCCCAAACTTCTGAACGGTAGTGTGTTTGGGTGTGTATTTATGTGTGTGTGTTGTGTGTCTCTCTGACCACCTCTTCTGAAGACGGTCCACCAGCTCCGACGGTGAAGTCGTGATTCTATCTGAAGGCGAATCGTCACGCAGCTCTTCTCTCCACTCGCTCTCTTTTGGTTTTCTCTCCAGGTGTTGCAGATTTGCCCGAAGGACATGAGAGCCGACATTTGCGTTCACCTCAACCGGAAGGTGTTCAAAGAGCACCCGGCCTTCCGGCTGGCCAGCGACGGCTGTCTCAGAGCGCTGGCCATGGAGTTCCAGACCATCCACTGCGCCCCCGGAGACCTCATCTACCACGCCGGGGAAAGCGTGGACAGCCTCTGCTTCGTGGTGTCGGGATCCCTGGAGGTCATCCAGGACGACGAGGTGGTGGCCATCTTAGGTGAGTTCACCGTTCCTGGTGGAGGTCTTGTCACTAAATTACACTGAGCCTTTATGACATCATTTAAAAAGTGCAATTCATCACTTACTGTATATGTTTTTAATGAAAGGTGGTAAAGGCTTCCTACCCCCCCACTGGCCTGCCCCAGATCTGCTCAAGTTGTCTCTTCTGATTTCTCTAGCTTGAATAAAAAAATGTGACTGTGAAGCAAATATTTAGGCTGCAGATGTGCAGCTACATGATATCTCTGCTGTCAGATTGTATTACCTGAGAGAGCCACAAATATGGCAGTGATGACGGTGTAAAAAAAAGGTTTGTCACACCGGCCTCCGGCTCCGTTCTAACAAAACGGTTTTGCATAGTAACAACATATTTTTCTGTTACTAGAAATCCTCCTTTTTCTCGGACTGCACTGAAAACAGATGTTTGGGGATGGTTGCCCGCTGAGTCATGAACTCAGGATTCGTACAATAATCTGTTTGTCACAGACTCCCCTCAGCAAGAGTTTTAATGGGCAGTAAAATGAGACCATACCAGACCCGAGTAGAGTATAATTAAGACCTCTGTGAAGTACTCTGGGCTGTAGTAACCCACGCATGAGATGGAAATAACCAGACCAATTTCCGTTATTTGCAAACCCAGATTTCTTTTAATGATGCAGGCTATCTTTATTCCTCAATATCTAGAAGAATGTATCTATTTTTTCTTGCCAACTCATGGCCTGGTTAAATACCAGGAGAGTCTTTTTCCTTCTATTTACGACCTCATCATTTTAATTTGCCAAATGATTGATGAGTGAATAACGGACGGCCCGCTCCGGCAGGCCCGGAGACACCGCGGTGGGCGTTTCTCGTCAATAAGCCGCCGTCGGTTCCTCTTTGCAACGATCAATATACTGTAGTGCTAATACCATTGACCCGGCTGGAGACTGTAATGCAGCCTGAAGTCATGATCAAGTGACTATGAAACCGATTCTCATTAGCCTAATGGCGCTGTAGATCTGAAACAACATGTAAAGCACACAAACAAGTCCCACCATTCATCCTCAGACCGCCGCTGTTTGACTACAAGCAGCGGCTCTAAATGTGTTAATTATTTACTAACGTCTGGAAACGGGGCGGATACTTTGACTATTGCTGTGGTAACTTTATGTTTTTTTCTGTAATATGCAGCTTTGTTAGCTTTCATCCTGTGGTTCAAAGAACTAATTGGATGCCTGAATATGTTCTGCATTCACACCGTGTGAGAAGTTGTTGATTTTAAATATTGATCACATAACACTTAGATGGTCACGTCGAGCCTTTGAAACTTGTAATTGGGCTTTCATATCGCTCGATGGTTTATTAGCCTGTGCTGCACAAACAACGACATGTTGAGCATCTGTGAGTACTAGTGTTTCTTCAAATATCTAAGTGTTTTTGCAAGGTTATACTATAATTAATAGCTTATGCAATAGTTAATATGTAATACTAATGCTCTGTTAGTATTAATAATATAGGCTTGTCTGCAAACTTTCAGGTTGCCAGGTTGTGAAAAGAGATCCATCTGCATAACACCTGCTTTGTTACTTATACTTGTTACTGAATTAATATCAATAAATTGATGATACGGCCGCTAATAGGTCCGGATTGCACAGACTTGTCAACCCAGTTTGTGTTTCAACCTGTGGATGAAGAAATCGGATAATTGGACCATTTCACCGAAGCTCTAGCTATCTTTGCACCCTGTGCACGGCGTAGTAAACCCTCGTGGGGGCACGTTCATATGATTGGTTGAACTGGAGGAGACATTTGATTGGGTACAGTTAATGCTATTGGAAAAAAATGCATTCGGTGTCTCAAAAAACACAAATGATGAAGTTCACACACAACGAGCAGCTTGTAAATGCAGGTTTAAAGCCCCACTATGTAACTTTTCCACCTTAAAATAACAGCTTGAAAAAAATTGTGCCGCTACAATGACTTTTAATATGTTGATTTGCGCCTCCGCCACTGCCATCGGTAGTCTGTGGCCAGAAAACTGCTGAATGTAAGATGTTGGGACCGGCCCGGTACTTCCGGTTGGGACCGGCGGAAGTACTTAAACTTGCTGTCTGGCAGTGATTACCAACGTCATATAGTGCCAGTCCACGCTCACAGGTGACTTTTTATTTGCTCCGCTACGCAACTCGTAGAGACGGAGTGACATGCTGCTGTGGAGAACACCGAACCGGGTCTGAACGAGGCTCGCTGCCGCTGATCGAGTCAGCGAGCTTCGATCAGCTGTGAGCTCACGAGCCTGAAGAGCCACATATGGCTGTCGCTCGAGAGCCAGACGTTAAATACCTGAAGGGGGCGCTACAAGGGAAAAGTTACATAATGTCGCTTTAACCTATTTTCATATATATAAATGTAACAACATCCAAATAGAGTTTTGATCAATTTAAAATCCTTAAAATAAATAAATGAATCCCTTTAAGAACTGCTACCACAACCTGGCATCCCAAAATATATTCTAATAAAACCATTATTCAAGCATTGTTCAAATTTAGAATTAATTTCTAAAACATTAGAAAGGGAATTAACGTGTGAATTATTCCTCCATTACTTAACGTTTTGGACCAATCACCTGGTTCAATCGATTTACTCTCTCTGCAGGAAAGGGAGACGTATTTGGGGATGTTTTCTGGAAGGAAGTGACTCTCGCTCAAGCCTGCGCTAACGTCCGAGCTCTGACCTACTGCGACCTCCACGTCATCAAACGAGACGCCCTGCAGAAGGTGCTGGAGTTCTACACGGCGTTTTCCAACCACTTCTCCAGGAATCTGCTGCTCACCTACAATCTGCGAAAAAGGGTGAGTGTCTCTTCAGATGGCAGCAAGATGGAGAAGTTCACTTCCCGATGTGGGCGTTGCGCTGTATTTTCAATGTCTGAAGAACTTCTGTGGACTTTGAGCTTGTTAGTTAATAAATAAAAAATGTTTTGAGTCGATTCTCTTCAAGTTATGAACAAATATTGTTCACTATTCTGTTAATTGGAGCTCCTTTTGATCTGTTACATCATTCTTAAGAGCTTGGCCTTTAAATGGTTGTCCTGCATCCTGTTTGTATCTTGAATACAAGTCATTATTGCTGCACTTGGCCTCCCAGAGGTCACATAGTAATACACATGGTAATTACATAGTAATATAGTATATGTGGGCGAGAACCGGTACAGATTTGTCTCTCTGATTCAGAGAAGAAAGGTTTGATCATTTTGGGAGAATACGCTCAGTCTGTTTAGTGTTAGAGACGAAGCTTGATAAACACAGTTGTTCCTGTCAGTTAAATATGGAGCTTCACCCAGGTGATGGTTAGCAGACCTCAGCAAAAAGACTCAAAAGCACTCAAATCCACCTAACAGTATTTTGAAAGGCAAACCAACTGTCTCCTGGCATCACATTTAACTAAATACGGGTTATTATCTAGCTTTGGGCAAGAAATACCAAAATGTGTCCGCAACCAGGAACATTAAACATACAATTCCTTTATAAAAATGTAACTTCTATATTTAATAACACAAAAAGAAGTATCTAGCTGGGCACAAGCTCATGAACAGCAAAAAAAACAATACCACAGTTCATACAAAAACCCAGTTCGTCAAAACATCAATGTACATTAAAGCTCGTCCGACATGAAGGAATCAGAACAGCTGGGCTCAACAACTCAAGTGCGGCTACCAATCATTACCTCATCAAAAGTAAGGTTAGCCTGCCCATGAGAGTACATGCAAGATTGAATTGCTTGCATTTGAAGAGGCAATCTCATCTGCTGCCTTAAACTCACAATTCACCCGGGTCCAATACCATCTGATTGTATACACTTTAGGGAAATCCAGAGAAGGATTGAATGAGGAGCTTAAAATGGAACGGGTGAGGTTGTGTTCTTGACTTGGGAGATGGGCGGAGGTTCAAGATGGAAAACAATAGATTCAGCTACGAGATCGAGACAAAAATGTTTGTGTCCTCTTTTCAAAAAATCTGCTTAGGTGTTGATGACAAAAGAAAATGCTACAAATAGATGAAATACACGTGTTCCTCCGAGGCTGTGAACACAAGTTGTTTGATGGACTACTAGACTCTCCTCATGAACACAGCAGCCCGATGGCCTCTTTTCCTCACCAGACAATGCATTTCCTCATCGAGGGATTCTTTAATAGGCTTTTCTAAAATGCTGTAACATTCTTTTTTCTGTCTGGTTACAGAAATAGTTTGACATTTTGTGAATTACGCTTAAAGGCGTTTTTGCAGGGAGTTGGATGAGAAGTAGAGGAAGAGCAATAAATCACACTGGGCCACACATAGTACTGGTGACAAGAAATTGCTGTACAGAATCTTTTTTAAATGTCCCAATTAGTATGCATCTTGGTCTCAATTCAGATGAAAACAAAACAAAAATAATCTGATTGTTTATTTATGTCATGACTTTATGTACAATGATCATGAGCCAATGTAGTGTGGCTTCTACAGTCAAATATCAAATAATATTGGCCTTAAAAAAGATTTGAATGTCTGTAAACTTCCTATGAAGCTACACGCTGGTGGCTTAGCTTAGCATAAAGGCTGAAAACGGGTTTAGGGACTTCCCCTATTTTGTGGTTGTGGTTCTTTGTTTTCTGTATGGATTAAATAAAACAATAATGAGTGAGCTTTAGAGGTTTCAGTAGACATCTTGTCTAACTCTTTGCGGGAATGCAAGTAAACATATTTCCCAAAATACCAAACTATTCCTTTTTAAAAAGGCATACACAATATTACTGACAAGAACAAGAAGCAAAACTTATTCTGATAAAACAATCCAAACTCAAGGACCACTTACTAGCTTTTTCCAGAGCTTTAAACCCCAACACTCAGTCTTCATTTCCTTTTCTTAGAGATTTTCTGGGAGCTGTTTTGATTCATCCATAAAGTACTTTAAGGACTTCTCAATGTGACATACGCTACATATCCTACCGTCTTAAACCACGTGGCACTGTAAAAAGACAAATCTAATAAGTGGACTTTAAGTATTCAAGATAAAGAATTAACGATTTCTTCAGCATTAAAGGAGAAGGAAAAACTAAAAGCACACAAGAACATACAAATATAGTATATTTTAATTGACAAAGGCTCATTAGTCTTTACAGAGATTAGATGATTTATGAAATCCAAAGTACAGCAGGAGAACTACAAAGTTAAAACTCTTAATTCGCCGCTGAGTGATCAGCTAACGGTGCCGCGTGTCTCCGCCCGCTGAAGCTCGAGGCATGATGTGAACCTTCCCTCTGTGTCGGGGGACTTGCCTCATTAAAGGTGACATTTACGAAGCACACACATTTTTGACACATCGCCAGTCTTCCACACACACCAGTAAGACGGATACACATGTTCATTGGAAATGACGATGATCATGTTTTTGTACTTTCATTTCTCCACTTAATCCGATTTTGAGGAAGCATACCCGTTTTTTATTTGCTTGTGTACTTTCATCCTTCAAAACAAACGTGATTATGAGGCCGTTAGTTACGAGAACTGTACATTCTCTTGCAGATCGTCTTCCGAAAGATCAGCGACGTGAAACGAGAGGAAGAGGAGCGGCAGAGGCGTAAAAACGAAGCCCCTCTCAACTTGCCCCCGGACCACCCGGTGCGTAAACTCTTCCAGCGCTTTCGACAGCAGAAGGAGAGCCGCCTGGTGCCCGGAAAGCCAGAACTAGATGATCACGATATCGAGAAGGGCCCGGTGTACGTGGACATCCCCATCACTAAAGCCGCCATCACAACTACCAGCGTCGTCACGGTGACGGAAAGCCCCGCAACGCCCTCCCCTTCGACGCCTTCATCTTCGACAACCCCCAACTGTGCTCTTGCGGACAAGTTGAAGCTGAAGGTACCAGCACCCGTTTCTCTGATAGGAGGCCGCGCCAATGAACCGGTCAAGGTCAAAGGCTGGGGTCTCTTCAAGGAGTCCGTGGTCAAAACCGACAACTGGAACAAAGTGTCCAAAGCCGAGTCCATGGAGACTTTACCCGAACGCACCAAGGCGCACGAGTCCCAGACGTCTCTCAAGAAGACGGACTCGTGCGACAGCGGCATCACCAAAAGCGACCTGCGCCTGGACAAAGCGGGCGAATTCCGCCTGACGCCCCAGGACCGCAGTCCCGCGCAGCCTCCGGAGGCCCGGCACCCCTTCTACCCTATCCCGGAGCAGACGCTCCAGGCGTCGCTCCAGGAGCTCAAGCTGGAGCTGAAGGACGATCTCAAGAGCCTGGACGTCCGAATGTCCGTTCTGGAGGCGCAACTCACAGAAGCACTTAAACTCCTCAAAGCGAGGCGGTCGAGCGCCGGCTCTCCGCAGCCACTTTTTGACCTTTCTAGGCCGGCGTCGCCGGAGCTGGAGAAAGAGGACATCTTCTCCTGAGGGGTGAACGGTTAACTCGTCAGGTTAACCAAGCACTCAGAATCCAGCGAGATCCAGATTACCTGGACAGCTGAGGCTGCATCGGGCACACCTTTTTTTAATATTGGGCAACAGCGTGGTCTTCAAGACGTACCTGGGGGGGGGGTGCCCGCCCATCAACGAGGGGACGTAGCGGTCGTAGCCCAGATTCTGTTGTCGTAACACTGGACGCTCGGAGGTTACGAAAACACTGACGGCTGATGTTTGTACAGACGTTTGATTTATTTTTTTCTATCGCACTTTAATGGAAAAAATAGCTTGAGCGGTTAGATTCTTATCTCGATTTCAGAGAGCGTCATACGTTGCATCTCTGTTGGGAAGAGAGTAGAAACAGCATGACCCACCGGTTTGTGATGAATCGTTTGTATGAGATTCTCTGCATGTCGCATACACTAGACGTGTGCCTCAGATTTCAGATTGTGCATTTTTGATTCTTTGAGTCCACACAGCAATGTCTTTTGCATTATTTCACCACGACAGTGGGAAGGGACCAGATGTTGAAACAGAGTAATTTCCTTCCAGCAATTGGTGAACTCTTCTTACTATATCTACTGCCAGGAGAATTATGAATTATACAACTCTGGCCAAGCAATCACATTTTCAAAGACATTTTTCAGCAGAGTTTATAATTCCCATAAACCAGGGATGGATGAAAAGGCAGCAGTGAACAAGTTATCCGTCTTTACGAATATCTAGTATTTGTTTATTAGTATTTTAACACGACAACCCCCTATGACACATGTATATGATACATGCATGTCAAATAAGAGCTATGCATTTTTAGCTTTGGTGATGCAGATGGTACTGATGACGTCTCTGCCCCTTTACTTACTGTCAAGTACATGATGATGAATGTCCTTTTGCACAATATTTCTACAAATGAATTGTATTTATCATTTTGTTTTTTTTCTTTAAGTAGTCACTGGAACTTGCTTTAGTGACGATTCTCGCCTTTATTTAGGTACATGTATATCACACCAGTTAGCCTGCATGATGTAATGTCTCTGTGATAACATTCACTGGTGGAAACAAACAAACGTCCCATGACAACACAAGATACAAGTTGACAAATAATAAGGGATCCAAATAAAAAATCATCAGGCAAAGAACTAGCGTTCTCCTTCAGGAATTTATTTGCTTTATTTAAAAGGAATAATTCACCCTCAAAATTATTATTTGTATATCGATTACTCCCCCAGTGTTTTACAATTCTTGAATACCTCCTCGTTAAGAAAGAAGACCAAAAAGATGTGTTTAAACAATTAAATTGGGTAATAGGAATTGGATTTTTACAAAATATTGTATCCTTCCCTTTCCTTCTCATAAAAAATTATCAAATTAAATGCATTAGATCCAGTTAAAACCAAGAAAAAAGACGGGTACGTTTCTTAAATGTGATTTTCTTTATAAAAAGATATGATTTAAATTTGACCAAAAAGGAAAACAGAACAACGAGCTTACGCGATAACCCAATAGGTGTTCAATTATTTAAAAATCCTTCTTGCTTGTACTTCACGGCAACACTGTTTAACTGATGGAAGGATGCATCGTAAATGATATTGATAACCTAATAAATCAATGTAAATAAATCAGTTGGAAACGCAGCAGAAAACAGGCCTTGTGTGGGGGATGGAGTGAGCCAGAGGAAGGACAAGTGCTGTACAGCATTTCTGTGGCATCAATCATTCATTCCGGAGCACGAATAAGTCCACAAAAAGAGATCAAATAAAGCAATAGCTGTTACAGTAGAACTTTCAATTTCAGTTGAGTCTCTTAAAAAAAAAAATTAGAGAAAGTCATGAGTAATTTTTTAAACCAAATTTTTTATTTTTTTCCCAGCAGATTTATGAAATCCAGAAAATAATCGCCTTTTAAGTGGCACAACCATCATTCTATATTTATTATTCATATTTGTAATGTATTTTCCTTATCTCCCATCGAGACAAAAGACGAGCTGAGGGACGACTGAGAGGGAAAAGGCGCCGAACAATTTCCTCTTTTCCTCCGACGTATTCTTTGGCTCCATTCTCATCAAAAATTCAGCTTACTTAAAAATAAATGGGCTTGTCATCACAGAAGTGAGAAGTGACTTAGTTTACAGCCGGTATCTGTGGGTACGCTTTTACAAAGATCTAGGGCTTTTGGAGAGGGAAAAGCACGAATGTCCTTTACGACTTCTCGATCACTCATAGAACTGCGGCTTAAGCTAAATAAGGAATTCGGAAATAAAAAAGGCGGAAAAGTGTCAGAAGCAATAACATTTAATGTAACGTTGTACAGTTTTTATCAAAGCTGACATGTCTTTAAATCTAAAAACAAATTTAGTAACAAAAAAAGCGTATTTATTACACAATCACTGCTCCAGTTATTATGATTGATCAAATTATTAATCTATTACGACGACATAGCTGCGGTAAAAAAACAACAACCTCGTAATAATGGGTTCTTACTCTAGAAGTTAGTGAGTTTGAACGTTTGAGTGGCACCACTGACATCCATGACATGCTCTGGCTAAAAGTGAAGGTTGTGATACCCAGGTGATACCCTGATTAATACACTACAATGAACTTTGATTTTGTGCTGCTTTTGGCGCCCCCTGTGGACACACGTGGTAGTGTTTGAGCACCGGAGTCCCGTTAGAAAACATAATTTTACTCCACAGTTTCTGGTTAATCTTTGTACTTTTGCAGCTCAGGCAAACCGCTAAGCGTGGCTCTTTTTTTAAAGCTCTGTAGCGCCTTTAGCAGCAAAGCTTCTTCAGCTCACGTCTCATTGGTTTAATCCAACATGTAAGAGTTATGATTGTACGGGAAGTTATGTGCCGGTGGGCGCTTTGAACTTTGGACGGAGCCATGCTAGCAGTTTCCCCCTGCCTCCAGTCTTTGTGCCAACTCTAGCTAATTGGCTTCCGGCTCCATATAATGCAGTTATGAAAGAGGCATCGATCTTCTTATCTAACTCTGAAAGCAAGTGAATGGAAGCTAAAGTATTCCCCTTAAAATAATTAGTCAAGCTTTTGTTGGGTCAGTGCGTGTGTTGAAAGTAAGATGACGCTTTTGAATTTTTCTGAAAGGTAACCGGTGACTTGTGAGCTTTAGTCTGGAGTATATATGCATGAGGGCTAGAGAGGACACTTTAAATTACGCTATGTGGAGTTAAAGGTGAACAGTTAAACTGTTTCAAATAAATTTAAACAAATGAAAACTTTTTAGCCTGCACTAACTTTTACTAATACTAACAATGAGGTGTTGTTTGTTAATGTGATTCAACCATTCTAAACCCGCATGTAAAATATTTATGTTCTTCAACAGATGACAATTGAATTGTTTTCTTTGAAGGTACTTTGGTTTATTTTGTCCAACAAGACAATATTCCACCATGTTTCCCTTCACCGATGACAGATGAATGACAATTGGTAATATTTGTATTGTAGTATTTTTAAAACTTTCCTTTTTGAATAACAAACTGAATATTGAGCTTAATCTTTTTGTTGCTGTAGTGTGTTGCTCACTACGATACACGGTCAGTATTCAACTCTCTTTTAGTTGTTTGGTATTCAACAGAACCAGATCAAACTGATTATTTACTACAAATCAGTAAAAAGATCCATTCAGCAAAAAAAAACAGATTTTGTGTCACTATTTGAATGCAACACAAAGTATCTGTCAGGCACTTCCACCAACGCCTGCTTCCCCCCCCCCCCCCCCCCCCCGACACCATAAAATATGAGTTGCTAAAATGGGACGGATGTACTGCGGGAGCACTCTAAAACTCAGACCGGATCCTTGAAAGCAATAAGAAGTTCCGTGATGTAACATTCATAAACAAAAGGTGGCAGAAATCCTTTTATAGTCCTGCACTTCCACTTCATCACATCTACCTTAATATGACTCCATCATTACACTGGATTGCTCCTGAGAAGCATGCAACACTGTGCCTTCATAATATTGCCCCGTGATCCTTTTTTTTAGGCCTGCAGTGAGAAAAAAAAAATACAAAATTACTCTTTCTAAAAAAACGATTTGAACACAGCGTTATTTTTGTGGTCAGCTCTTAAAAGAAAAGCTGCCAAGTTATCAAACCCCCATATTATCTCTCGCTCTCTCTACGTATAAATATATATATATATATATATATATATGCACAAATTATATTGCAACGTTTAGATTCTTAAAAGTAAAAAGTTTGAATTTGGTGTATTTATGTAATATGCACATGCCTCTGTGTTCACACGTCACATGATGAAGCAATGTTACTGTTCCAAGCACAACGAGGAACTCTTTGTTCTGCGCTGTGACACTGTACTATTCATAATAAATATTTGATACATACTGTTCTCTGTCTGTGCTCTTCGGGGGACCGCATGGCGTCCCTTCATCTGCCGGTCTTTGTGTTTCCGGCTCCCATGACGATGACGAGGGCTACTTTCCTGAGTGCAGCTCGGCGGCCGTGTATTCCCCCGCCGACCGACTCGCGTCCGGATGAATACAGTGTGGTCCTCGTTTAAGCCGATTCCTCGCTGAACCTCGCTCACGTTGATCCTATTTAGGTGCCACAGATGTGATAATCCCAAGAGGAGAAATCAACTAATGGAACTGCAAACGCTGCACATGTCTGCTACTCGGCAAGATCAATAAAAAGTACAGACCTGTGCAGGTGGCACTGTTTGAAACCCTGGGAACGGTCCTTTAATTTTTTTTTAAGCTCCGATAAATAACCAGATGACCAAAGGCAAGTGTTACGCTCATGGGGATCTGTCAGCCATGACACCTGTGATTTAAGAATCCACTGGTTCTTAGAGTAATCTCCTTGGAAGCTGATGGCTCTCCGTGTGCCCGGTGAGCCGTAAGAGGATCACAGTGTTTGCTACAGAACACTTTAAGCTCTAAAGAAAAGAAAAACAGCTTTTTAAAGTAGCTTTCTTTTCTTTTTTTACGTTATCTAAAGAGGTGTCATCATCACCTTGACTACGGGGTAAATAATCCAGCTCACTTTCAACATGGAGCATCCTCAACCTGATGACTCGATCCAAATAAGATATTAATTATTTTAATTAGCAGTTCCACAAAGTATTGTCTTTTATCAATGTTAATATGCGCTGTAGTTTATTGTGATCTCACATAATCCTGAGTGCACCAAATGTGTATTAATCAGCAGCTGAAAACGGTTCAACAAATACACAATGTATTGTTGTTTGACTATTGTTTGCTAAGAACTACAGTTCCCAGATTCTTCTGGACATCACAACCCATTTGTTTTAGCCGTAGCGGAAAATTACTTTAAAAGGTTTTAGGCCTTACGCGAATTGAGAAACCATCGGGACACGGACAAAACCATCGCTGCATTTGCCGTTTAGAAGAAACATTTGTTGTCTTGCCTTTAAAAAAAAATGTCTGTATAAATAATTGTCCATCATTCTCATCCGCTTAGTCCGAGGTCGGGTCGCGGGGTCAGCAGACCCAGCAGGCTGACCCAGACTTCCCTCTCAGCAGCAACGTTTTCTAGCTCATTCATATAAACAATTGTGTGAATTCAAATACAGTTGTTTTGAATAATTCTTGAAAAGTCTGGAAGAGTTTTATGGGTTTATGTTAAAGGAGTTTCTCAGGGAGCAGGTTAACCCCTTCGCATCAAATATTTGAATGGATGCTATCTAAAATTAGCAGCCATCCAAAAATTGCTTTAAAAATAGTTATGTTATAATATAAGTGTACGTTCGCTGACTGAATTTGATCTATATTAAATTGGACACTGATGGCACAACGCTGTGTATTGCATCTTTTATTCAACCATAAAGTACCAAAAAGATTAAACCACTGAACTGAATGAGGCAACATCAGGTACAGTGAAGTTACCCATTAGAATATGGATGCATATTCATAACCAGGACACTTAAAATACAAGGTTTTAATCCAAACCTAGACTGAGGTAGTACAGTTGAGGCATTGTATCACAACACATTAGCACACGTGTTCTTTTCTCACACTCAAAAAAATTGCGTTCACCTGCTTTCTAGTGCACAAATCTCATCCATTAGTATTAATGTGCTGAATGAAAAGTTAGTGTGTTTTCCCTCTTAAGCTTTTAATTAATATATCAGACATCAGTGTGATCTGTGAGGTTCCTGTTGCTCCACTCCGCCCACTGGTCCTTTTATCTGCCTCTGAACAAACACACACGCACGCACACACACACACATTTGTGGCGAGCTAGAGGACGACGGTAAATATGAAATTAGCATTTCTCTGACTTAACGCATCGCTGAGTAATATCTCACAGGAGCCATATATCACGAAGACGGATCCAGGGGCGTGTTTACCTTCACCGTTTCTTAGAATAACCAAGCTCATTGGTTAGAGAACATGCCTCGACTCCTATGGGGGGCTGCCCGAAATTATTTCATTCTATTACAGTGTGTGTGTGCACGTGCGTGTGCGTGTGCGTGTGCGTGTGTGTGTGTGTGTGTGTGTGTGTGTGTGTGCACACGAGAAGCTCTCCAAGAGAATCCGCGCTGATCCTCTCAGTCTTGGCTTACGGGGTTTCGCCTGGTCCCGCAGGTGCTGGGAAAAAAGTGTCTGCTCAGCTGCACCAGAGCCCGTTTGGACGGGTTCTCTGGCTCCCCCGGCGGGTGACGGCAAAGAACTGGACCCGGTTGTTCCGGTGGTCCGGTAGCGGGGCTTCTGGCTCCGGTAGAAGGTCAAGGTGATTCATGGCGGGTGAGAAGTGTACTCAAGTCCAATCTGAGCAAAGCAGTAGAGGAAAGCCAGCACGGGCGGGGCCGTGGTCGACCAGCCTGGAAATAAAAGAATTTAAAACACAATGTGTTAACGGGAAATATTGAAACGTCCACGTCCGGTCGCACCTAGAAAGACATTTCTAGGAGTGCTTAGTTCTCTGTGCCGCGTTGTGTGTAACCGTTATTCCCCGTTTCTATTTTTAGCTGCGTCTTGGAGGGTCCAGCAGGCAGGTAAGGAAAGCTGTCTGCGCCTCCTCCCCAACTGGCGCGCCTCCAGATTACCTCAGTAACCTGCACCTGCGCCCACAATGCGTGCTCAATAGTCTATTCTTTCCCATTCATGTCTAAAACAATCCGACTCAGAGGCGCGCGGCGCTGCTTTGTGCACAGCTGTACGCTCCGTTTCCTGTCTGCAGAGGAGAAAAGGCTCCTCGGCCCCCGGCTGCACGAACCCGGCTTTCTGCTGATAAATATTGATGCTTTGCTGACGCGTCGTTTTTGGAGATGATTAGCATCGTTTCCAGCAAACGGCAGCTAATTATTAATATTAGTTTGAGGACGTTAGAATTGAGTAATTACAAATATGACGCGGTTCCCGGCGTGTGAATCCATCACGTCAAAAGCCTTTTAACAGATTCAAGACGTCACAGCCTTTTGTCTTCTCAATGATGTAAACGTCATTAAAACCCTCGATGTTAAATACGTCCCCCCACTAGTCGTCTAACATTCGCCGTCTCCAGCGGGACTGGAAAGCAGAACTTGGGGAAGCGTACGCCTCGCGCGCCGCTCGTCAGCGCCGAGTCCTGGCAAAGAGAGCGAGAGCAGCCGAGGCTCCTCCGGCCGCACGGCACCACGACTCCAATCAACCAGAGCAGTAATTACGCCAGTTTCTTTTGCCGCTTGATTATCAGAGTACTTTGAGTTCAAATGAGGTGAAACAGAGCGGCAAGTCCCAACTCCGTATAAAAGCTGCTCGGTGATCACAAGGACCGGGCCTCGGGGACGTCTGGCGACTTGTTGGTGGAGCTCTTCCTCCTCCAGATACGTCATTTTGAGATTACAACTGGTGTGTGGCTCATTTTTGATGTATTCTTTCCCCCTACTAACGGCATCGTCTGGGGAAAGCTCTCCGTCCTTCTTTAGTCCAGACTGAAATATTATTGAAATATTGGATTGCTATGAAACGCGTTTCGGACGTCCACGTTCCCCTCGGGATGAATCAAGATCTCTTTAGTGACCTCTAACTTTTCACCTTGAGCCATTATCAGGTCGAAATTGTAATTTGTCCGATAACCTGACTGGACGAAATGGAGACTAATGCGTCTACAGGTTTGTTGGAATGACATTCGGCAAAGTCACTTCACATCACTCCAACAACAACATCGGGGCTGTTGAAGACGACAATACGACGACAGGGTGAACAGGAATAGTTTGTTGTTCCACCGGAGAGGTCAAAGAGGTCAAAGAGTGCGCATACTCACTCAGCCTGCACCAGCCAAGCGGATTGAAAAGCATTGATCTTGTGTTAATGAAGCAAAGCGCAGCCCCCCCCCCCCCCCCCGCCATGGTTTATTATGCCGACACGTGCAGACACAAGGAACTGCCTCGGGGCCTTTCTGGTGGATCCATTTCACTTCAATTTAAAAAAACAAAACTACAAGTACACGAGCAACAGAGTGCTGGTTCTGCTTTCTAAACATTTGAAGTGGACACCAGGCAGTGCCGCGTTATATCTGAATTTGTGTTCATATACGATCCGGATTCATTATCGTAAAGGACATGTGAGATGCTTTGTTTGGTTTTCTAGGTCTTACTCAATGAATAATTCACAACAGAATTGGTATTTTAAAAACACCATGCTTTAACTTATTGACACCGCGTCTGCTATAAGAGGCAGGAAGTTACCTACGGTTTACGGTGAACTTTCCCGCCACAATAAAGCTTCACTCGGCTGGAATATTCATCCGGCTGCACGCGCTCGACTTGGAAGAGGCCCACAGACATCTGCCATGAACAGAAGATCAATACTCGTGTTGTTCTGGGTCTGCTGGATATATATATATATATATATATATATATATATATATATTGGACACTGACTACTCTGCGCCCCCCCCCAGTGACGAGTGCAGCTCAGCCTGCTTATCATGAGCAGACAGGCTTTTCCGAGGGCCTGCCATCTCGCTTTAGGTGCCAAATGAGCCAAATAAAGACACGGGGCACTAAACAGGGAACCAGCACAAAGCAGATGTCGCTCTACTGCGGGGACTTTGCCCATTCAGATGCATCAAATGGCCCATTATGGCCTCTTCTTACAACACACTTTTATCCCCTAGTCTTTCTGTGAGCTCTACCTTCCCTCACCATGTGTTTTATTTTATTTCAATCGTTTTGTTTTGACTATGTATAACATCATATTGCTTGATCAAAATTTTTGTTTTATGTAAATCTCTATTATTTTAAAAGAATTTAGTTGTAAACCACGTTGTAAACCTCGTTATAAAGGTGCTCTATAAACAATAATATTAGTATCATCCAAATTTTAAACACTGCTAAATATACAGATCTATTAAACAGCTGCATTTTTTCTATTCTCTCAAATTGTTGCTTTAAACCAGTGGTTCTCAATTTTCTCCGTAAACTGTTAACGGCTTAACATAAACATTTAAACAAAAGTACAGACATTTCAACATGTATTTATTAATTACTTAGTTCTTTGTCCGTGTACTTTGTACTTTTCTAATATGTGAAGTTCTTAATAAAGGTCTTTTTTCATTTCCCCCTGCGCCCCACCTGTATTACCACTGCGGTCCACTAGACGGGCGTAGTGGTAATACACAGTTTGGGAACCACTGCTTTAGAAATAGTATCTTTAGCTGCCGTCACCACTGTAGAAGGGGAAATATCCCATAATGCAACAGAACAGTCAAATGAAAAGAAGCATATAGTGACTCTTCGTTAATGCCAGCTGAAACCATCCTGCAAAATAAAAAGGTCACGTAAATCCTACTGAGTGAATGTTGCGGTGGATAATTTACCTTGAATGAAGACACGCTTCCAGAAGATTCTGCCAACATGTATCCCCCCAAGAAACACCAGGTTAGAGAGGATGAGCATGGCTGTGGAGCAGGCGGAGAGAAGAGCAATGCAGCGCCTCTCCATCGCCGCGGAGAGATTCTGCTCCTGGGAAATCAGTAAATAAATAAGAACCACAGGAGATTTTAATCGGAATTCCGAGAGACAAAGAGCAGAAACGCACCTGGTACTAATGAACTGTGTGGCCATTAACTAGAAGGATTAGACAGCCTGCCGTCAGACTGTATCACTATGTTGAGAACGTGAACCTTCTACCAAAGGTCCAAGAGGAGCTAGATAGACGTTCCTATTGTGGTTGGAAACAGACTTTAACTCACGCCAACATTGACCCTTAACTGTAGCAGCCAATCAGAAATGACCGGATACCACCTGTCTGTCTTTAGGGTAGCAGCTCCTGGCATCATCTCTTACATCAGATTACATGACCCCTTCATTATTATTTATATATATATATATATATATATATATATATATATATATATATATATATATATATATATATTTATTTATTTTAGATAATTTTGCTGATTTATTTCATTATAATAATTAAGGATAGAAATATATAAGTATTTTTGCTATACAACAATGTTCACACATCTTAACTGAAAATAAATTGAATGAATAACCAGATAATAAATTGAATGAATAACCAGAGAATTATATCTACATACAATATTATTTCTTTTTCTGAGATAAATTGGATTTGGTTTTTAAACTTACGACAATGGAGCGAATAAACGACGAGGCAAAGAGACGCTTCAGGCCGTTCTCCACCAGAACTCCCGCCCAGTTCATCAGGGCCCAGCACTGCAGGTAGTCGTGGCCGCCGTGCCAGAGGCAGACGAAGCCGAACGCGAGGCCAGACGACAACACCTTGGAAAGATGGCCGTGCCGTGAACCCCCCAACGGCACGTAGATGTACCTGCAACGTGGGTTCACGAGATAAAATTGGCGCCCTTGAAAGGAGATTATAACCCGTCTGACATGAAGAAAACATTAAATCAATGCTGATAATATCAGACAGGACACAGATATACTGAAGCCAGTTAGGGGGGGGGGGAATTCCCCCACAATGCACCAATCACACAGGTGATCATGTCATGTCCAGTGCAGAAACAGACTGGGTTACAGACCTTTAACCCAATGTTTATGTCAAATGTACCTTTTTATCCACCACCTCATTGAGCTTTTGTTTCTTGTCTGATTTCATCATTTTATTTGTTTAAATCACATGACGCATCTATTAAATCCCACTGCGGATTAAATGCGATTACACTTCATGAGATGTAAAAAAAAGAAAAAAAAGAAGAAAAAAAAGGAAGCCGTGTATTAGCACCACACAAGAGGAATAACATCCCGACAATCAGTTCCGATTGTGGCGCACGGCGTGAAGACAAACGACCTCAGACTCCACGAGAGCCCCGTCTGTCCCCCGAGGAGCCGGGAGCCTCAACATGCTACATCACGCCGACACGCTTCGAAGCAAACAAACACGTTCTGTCTAGTGTCGCTGAGCTGGAGACTAATTATCTCAGCCACCCTGTAGATAATCAATGTTCTCGGATGAAGATGAGCCAGCACTTTCTCAGCCTTAAATCGAGTGGCCTGCTCGGCCATATTGGAGGATGAGAGGCGCTGCAGATGGAGATGAACCAGTGTTGGAGGAAGGGCACGCGGAACACCGAAACACGCCGAGCATCCGTCCGCCTTTTGAAATCGTTTAGATGACGACGACGGAAGCTAAACAGATGCTCATCAAAATATGATCATTGTAAGACATTGATTACTGTAACGCACGAGTAATCAGTGTGTTATGCAACACCTTAATAACGACAGCAGATGGTGCAGACAAGACTGGAATTTAAGTACCAAATTACAGTTACACATAAACACACACAGCTCAATCCAAGCCCACCTATAGAAATGATCTTATCCTATTTAAAAACTATCCCCCCACCCATGATTTTGCGAGCAATCGCTCCTCCTCGTATGTTGCAGCGATACCTCAAACACCCAGTGAGTGCTCCTGTGTTGGTTGATACCTGTGGAGACGCAGCGGCACACAGGCCGGCATGTGATGGTTGAGAATGAGCCACTTAGCTGCTCAGGGAGACGGGGTGTCACGCAGAGCACATCATTTAACACCTACGCACTCATCCGACGCTCTTCAGACCATTTCAACAGAATTTCAGAACTGCAATAAAAGCTCTTTAGAAGCTCTCCGGCGCGACGTCGGGGCATCGTGTGTCATGGTATCGCCGCTGCATCTCCGGCGGGGTAGTTGGGAGCGATGCCATTAATAAAACAGGAGAAAATTATTTTCAATGGACACAGATTTCCTTTTTTTTTTTATCTTTAAAGGTATAGTTCACCCCGAGATCTAAAATACATACAATACAGAGGAATTATTTTTCTATTGACCATAGTTCCTACTCAAAACTGCCCACAACAATATCTGATTATGCTAAATTATCAGGGTGATTTCCCAAAAGACAGAGTCATTTTCTTTATTTTCTAACCATCTGAGCACCACAATCCATGTGACATCTAGTCCTTTATATTAGAGAGGCTTCCGATAACTCCAAAACTAGACGACTCACACCAAAATAATCTAGATTGATTAATAGCACAACCGGTAAGAGGATAAATATGGATTTTGGGATTTTGGGGTGAACCGACTCATCGAAAAAAAAATCTGCCATTTCTTTCTCAAATTCGTGGTATCCTCTGTAGCCATCTCCAAAACAGTCCTTCACACCTGAGAGCCGGTGATGACACGTATGATGGTGAACATGTAATTCAGATAGTAACATTAAATGGCTCTTATTTATGGTACGTTTGTAGTTCGACTTGCTTGAAGAAATGTTATCTGAATTACATGTCCGCCATCATACGTGTCATCACACACACTAATAAGGAAACGCGACCGGGACGAGGGAGCGTTGTCAGGGAATATCAGTGTCGTTTCTGACAACTGTAGCGTCGCCTTAATGTGGCAACCCGCGTCGAACAAGTGGACCATCATCTCCCCGCAGGCTGCATTCAGCCAAGTGTGCGTCATTAAGAAGCAGACAACTCATAATGTACGTTGTCCAAAGTACAAGTGCCCTCATTAGATATGCACATACTAAACAAGGAGGCATTTCACCAGGGTGCCGCCAGCACAACAGAAGAACTATTCACCAACAGCATCCGAGCTCATAATCATGAGAAAGCCTACATGCAAATGCAGCATCCTCCATTAAGAGGGAACATGTGGGTCGGCAGCTGGAGAATGACGAGTTATTCAACTGAAGAGTTCATTGCCCTGCATGAAACAAGCCTCTTTACAGTAAGTGTGCAAAGAATAACAGATAAAAGGTTGAATAAACACACGGCACACCATTCAAAACATGAGGCAACGACGAAATCTATTAATAGATACAACGCTCATTAATATCTATCTATGTATAGATAGATAGATGTATAAAAAATATATAGATAGATAGATAGATAGATAGATATAAATAAATAAGATTAGACAGATGGACAGACGGACATTAACAGATAGACAATAAATGTATCTATTATATATAAAATAGGTATACAGACAGACAGTTATTTGATTTAGATGGTATTTCACATTTTTAGTAAGCATTAACATCTGAATTAGTCCGTCCTCCGCTCATGAAGTGGCTCTTACCTGATGAGCCATCGATACAGGCCCTCGTCAAAGTGCCTGTAAGAACAAATATAAAAAAAGAGAAAGAAATGAATATTAAGTGGCACATTTACATAATAACATCGCACTGTGTAAGAAAGCCCTGAACTCATGGGCTCCATATGCAGCATGTATGATGGATGTGTGTCTGCGTGGGCATTCTTTGTCATTAAGAAGATTAGAAAAGGCTTTCCCTTTTTTTTTTTGGGTACTGCCTATAAACTGAAGCCGTTTTGCGAACGATGCCGGTGGACAGCTTTATGCATTCCATCAATGTTGTCCACATTGGCCAGCTCAGCACACACACACTTAGCACACACACACACACTTAGCACACACAAGCCGGATTGGAGTGTATTGGTGTCAGCACATCGGTCGATCCGGTCCTTGGCCAGGGCCATTTTTACTGCAAATCCAAACACACGGCATTCCATCAATTGTATGTGCTCTGAATTAAGGAGAGCGTTCTCTCATCTGTAATTACATTTGGGAACAGAGGAAGGGGTTTACAACTCTAGAACCACGAGGGGAACCTGGCTTTACTGGGTTAAACACTGTGTTTTGATGGACAACATGATTATTTATTTTATATTTGGAGGTTTGCATTACATTTCACGTTTCTTCTCTTTTATTGCCAGTTCATTAGGTACAGCCAGCAAAGACTAATGCAGCCTAATAGAGGAACGTTATAATGAAGAAAAGGTTTTATTTCAACTTTATTGTCTTTGTTCTTGCTATTTTATCAAACTTTTTTATTATTATTGTATCGTCTTATCTAAAGTATTTTAAAGCGCTATATCCTTTAGCTTTAATATCGTTTTGGAGAGCATAGTTTGTGCATTAAACAGAGTGGTGTTTCTGTTATTTTACCTTACATTAATATAAATAAATTAGTTAGGGCAGAATCGGGTCCACCTGGTCCAGCCCCTAGAGATGCTGCTATAGGCTTACAGCCTGCTGGGGGATGTCTTAGGATGCACTGAGCACCTCTCTCCTCTTCTCTCTCTCTCCTTATTGTTCAATTTACATCTCTCCATCACACATTATTACCTCTGCTTCCTCCCCGGAGTCCTTGTGACTTCACAGGGTCCATTGGACCTGGCTGGAGGTCTGGATCGTGGTCCATGCCGACTACGAATTATTCATACCTTCTGTCATTGAAGGTTTTTATGTAACTCTGTAACACTGTTCATCTGTACACATGACATATATTCTTCTATATCTGGATTAAAACACAGATTAGCACTTCAGTGGCACTTAAATAGCTCTTCTTATGGTACATTTGTAGCTGACTTGCTTGAAGAAATGTTACTATCTGAATTATTGTTGTTCTGAGTTTGTACTCTTAGTTGAATGCATTTATTGTAAGTCACTTTGGATAAAAGCGTCTGCTGAATGAGATGTACTGTAATGTAATACATTGCTTCTGTCCATCCGGGGAGAGGGATCCTCCTCTGTTGCTCTCTTGCAGGTTTTTTCTACTTCTTGGGAGTTGTTCCTGATCCGATGTGAGGCCCCAAGTCAGGGATGTCTATGTGTACAGACTGCAAAGCCCTCTGAGACAAATTCGTAATTTGTGATATTGGGCTATATATATATATATATATATATATATATATATATATATATATATATATATATATATATATATATATATATATATATATATATATTTAAACAAAAATGAATTAAAATAAATGGGGTGGACAAAATAATAGAAACACCAGTTGGTATAATGCAATAAAGATAAAAAAACAAACTGCAGCTTCCAAAATTCTTATACGACAAAGACAATTAACAATAACCGTTATATAACTTTATAAAGATAGGATCTATTGTAGGACTCTTGTGACAGACTGCATTGTTTTTTAGCAAGGTGTACCTAATAAACTGGTAACTGGACATACATCAAAAGAAACAACACCAAATGTTCTCCACTAGACATACCCACATGCTGTTGACTTTAGCCTCATATGAATGACGCCTGGCTGATGATGGTGGTGTATTCCCCTCTAACCCACTGCAATGTGTGTGTTCATTTAACTTGAGCAAGTGTGACCCCTTCAGCATCAACCGGGCATAGGCTCCACCTGTGCTTGGTCGCAAACGTGTTAAATGAGCTTCATAAACGCAACAATGGTTGTGACGTTTACTTTCATAGGAGGTAGGCAGGACATACGTTATTCAGTCTGTGTGTGTGTGTGTGTGTGTGTGTGTGTGTACACAAACTCATGCCAAAGAATACATAACGTACAAAATAGCTCATTTCTATCTTGAGAGATAAGGAAGGGGGTGAATATAAATCAGACACACCTGTGAGATGCAGGGAAGGGGGAACGTACAGAAGCACAGAGAAGAGCAAACAAAGGAGGGAGAGCATCAGAAAAGAGGATAACTAAAGCTTTGATCCAGTTTCTCGACATCTGTACTCAAAAAAGAAAAGTAAACGAGTAGCAGTTGGATTTCCTGGACTTCCCAGAGCAACAATGTGCTGCTGATTTGCAGAATTCCCCACCTCTTTAACCTGCTTGCATATGTCTGTGGACTTCCTTTGTTGGAACTACACATGTGAAGATAAGACTTCTTTTCCAGGCCTTTTCCTATCCTCCCGCCTCGGGTTAATGTGCAGAGCCCCCTCATCCATCGCCTCATCCACAGCCTAATTGCATCTATTTTTGTCCTGCCACTCATTCCGCTCATTGTCTCCTCGGACAGTTTATTTAATTAAGGGGCATTTGATTTTCACATCTGAATTTGAAATTGGTTTCCGTTGATTTAATGGACATTTTGTGAGAGTAAAATTGAATTTATTTTGTATTATCAAGTGGTTTGAATCCAGGGAGGGGTGGAGAGCCATGCGGGTTATATATCTCCAACATGTTTCAATAATCTTAAAGGGACAGGTTTAATAATAGGAATATTAACCTATCAAGTGCTTTAAATATGTGGGATAGAAACGGCATTTGTTAAATGGTCATCTATTTGTTGATTTGTATTCTTTTTTTTTTCCAAACAGGTTTTGTTCTGGTTTCAGCAATGACGCGACGGCGAATGAAGAATGCTGCCAGCAAACAAACCCTTGTAGCTCAAGTCCGACAGAATGATGTAACGGTGCAGAGGTGACCTGTTGTTCTGATTGCCAGACAGAAGACGTAGACAATTCGTCTGAATCCTGTTGCCAACGAACAGGGAGCACTTATGGCACTCGACATTAAATGAACCCTTTCTTCAAAACAATAACGGATGCAAGCTTCTCCTGTTCCTGACGTCTGAATGAATGCTACGTGAGCCGTAAGCTGCATTATTTACGCCGGTGGTGTTAACGGGAATGTCTTACCTCCACATACCGGTGAAGCTGTACATGACGCTGACACAACGGGGGAGCTTCGGGGGAACCAGTTTATCCAGAGTAGCCAGCGTGGATGGGAGGCCAAACAGCACCAGATACTTCACAAAGAAGAACTGCACGAGCGCCAGGGCCAGACCTCCTGTAGCGGGGGGGAGAAAAGGAGGTCAAAGTAAAGTCATATTTCATACTTTGAGTGAAGGCACACTCTATATTTTCCCAAAACAATTTCCCTGTGTTATAAATATTATGTATATTTATACAGCCCAAATGTACCTCAAAGGGGTTTCTAATATGTAGAGCATACAACACCTCGTATTATTAGACCCTCTGTTCAAAAAAGGGTTAAACTTCCCCCAAAAAACATTTTTAATAAGTAAAAAAGAGAAGAAACTTCAGAAGCAGCACAAGAGAAGGGATGAATAGTTGATGTTAGAACTTGGAAAACATCATTTGTTGCTGACATAAAAGAAATGCTGAAAACAGTTTAGCGCAAGAAAGGAAAAGACCAGCAAATGATCATAAGCACGGTGGCTCAGTGGTTAGCACTGTCGCCTCACAGCAAGAAGGTCCTGGGTTCGAATCCCTACTGATGTAGCTCACCACCACCGGGATGACTGTGTGTGTGTATGACTGGACTCTGGACTCTGTAAGCGACTTTGGGTACTTAGAAAAGCGCTATATAAATCAAAATCGAAATCATTATAATTCATATTATATGCCTGCTTATGAATTCTAGGGGGCAGATAGAACAACAGTGAGTGAGTCAAAGACAAATAATTAATTAATTAGCAAAGAACCTAAAAATCCCAGAGGAGCGTCATATCTAAAAAAATATCAATATGAGGCTGTAGATGCAGACTATATATACATATATATATATATATATATATATATATATATATATATATATATATATATATAGACCATAGTGGCCATGTGCGTGAATACATATGCCTTAAAAAAGTGCAAAGGGGTCATACGAGGGTACACGGCTTTGCATATTGATGCCTTCAATTTGGGAATAAATAATGTGA
The DNA here is from genome assembly GCA_036178185.1 of Liparis tanakae. Classification (NCBI taxonomy): domain Eukaryota; kingdom Metazoa; phylum Chordata; class Actinopteri; order Perciformes; family Liparidae; genus Liparis; species Liparis tanakae. The sequence continues at coordinate 12,319,065 of CM070100.1, forward strand.
AAAGCAAAAAATAAATTATACTTAACGGACACCAAAAACTGTCACTTTATGAAAGAATCAACAACATCCCGGATCATAACCGCCAGTTATGAATCGAGGCCAATGAGTAAGACAGTAATCTGCATATCTGATGGAGTTTTGGAACCAACTAGATCCTGAGGGGCAACTCGTTTTCTGCATCTGGAAAATGTGTTTGGAGCGTGTCTGAGGCGACTGGGAAACATTGAAGCTTAAAATAAAAATCTACGTTGTACTGTACACAGGAGCCTAAAAATACATGCGGTACAAAGACTCACCCAAGGCCCAGGGAGGAAGGATTTCTAAGTAGGTCTCATTAGACTGGATGGAGTGCATGTACATGACATGGATCAGGTATTCTGCGACGCACCACCACAGAATAATCCGTCCTACTCTGAGCACCAAGTAACTCAAAACAGATTTGTCTCCATCACACTCCTCAGAAGACCTCCGCATCTGCAAGGGTAGAAAGAGAGCGTGTTGCAAAGGGCCGCTGATGTTTACTGTGTGTTTTCTTGATAAAAGGTGACCTAAGTTCACCTGTCCTTTAACTGCAATTTAATGCAACAAAATTGCAGTTACATTCCTGAGAGCCCTTGTTGGCTTTCTTACCTGCTCAATGTAATCCTGGTACGTAATAATGGGTCCATTGTAGAAAAAAGGATGATAGAAGGTGTATGAAAATAACCAGCAGAGCTGCACTACTCCACCACGCTCTGCAGAGCCCCAGCAATGCTCCATGCTGAAGCTGATGAAGCGGAGACCACACACGGCAACACTGAAGAGTAGCAGATAGTGCTCCTCCTCGGTTTCATACCAGCCCCTCTGAGTAACACAGAGATGGCCAATTAGTAACAACACATTCCTGGGGATCCTTCATATTAATAGTTACTATCTGACACTAAATATAGCCATTTTCTTTTAAACATATGACACATTTTTTATAAGAAAATTAGTTGGCAACGACATATTTAGACGACGGATGAGAAAAATCGGTCGTCACGTAGGAATAAACATGTGCTTGAGACAACTTTTAATGAGTTCCTTTGGGAATAGTATAACTCTTAAAATAGAGTGTGTGTGTGTGTGTGTGTGTGTGTGTGTGTGTGTGTGTGTGTGTGTGTGTGTGTGTGTGTGTGTGTGTATGTGTTCACAGGAGTCTGTCAGGTGTATTTCACTTCATAAATTCATATTTGCAACCATTGTAAATGGCCCATAGGTACTTGGCTGTAACGATGCTTGAAGTGTCAGCTGGTGTTAGATTGGGTTTATAAGAGGAGGATTCGGGTCAAGATGTCCCTAAATGTCATCAAATACAAAGTCAGTGTCAATAATGATCAATTAATGTACACATGAGTGGCCTTGAGTTCCTGAAGTCATTAAAACCAAATTCAAGAATGTTTTTGTTCGTTATTCCACATTTTGTTGTATTTGAAGAAAAAAATTATGCAGTTTAATAAAATGGTAATTCTCTCATTTTCACCCATACAAGTTTGACTTTTTAAATATAATTACTGTCTGTTAGGATGTCTCACACTAAAAGCTATTTTTAAGCACTTGTAGGAAGAGGTTTTCCTCTAGCTGTAAATAATTTGCAGCATGTAAATGAAATCAATAAATACATGGAGAAATGCAGCTGGTTGTACTTCCCCTTGGTAGCCTGTGCCCTCTTGTGTTCTTTACAAATATATTTACTGATGATCAAATATTAGGCGACGAATACAAAATAAATCAAACAATTATTCACTTGTAAAAGTAATGGTTAATTCACATTATAAACACAGAGATAGTGGAGATGCAGTCCCCTGTTCATCATACATCTATTGCGTTTTGTCTGCTGTTAATGTCTCTTACTTCTAATAAAACATATTTTACTTGTCTGAGCTATGCTTTTAATGCAAGATGAAGCCACTAAAACCCAGATCCAGTATCCAACGCACCTGTATCTCTTGGAGCGATTGGATGTGAAGTGTGGAGAGCAGCAGCAGGTTGATGGCCCATGACAAAGCTGGCCTTCGCAGTTGGGCCACTGAGAAGGCCAGGCCCAGATGGAGCAGCAGCACACTCACGCCTTTCATGCCCAGCACACTGCTGGCTGCTAAGAAGCCGTATATCGTGAGTGCCGGCACTCTAAACTATCGGAGAAACATAAAACACATGCCGGATTGAAACATCTCCCATCTGATGGCCATATTCCACTTAACCGTACTGCAGCAGCTGCTTCCTACCTTGGGGTAAAAGATGCTGGTCAATCTTGATACCACGCCATGACCAACAAGAGTCCACAGCAAAGACTTCTTAGCCCATTGCGTCCAGAACATCCACTCAAAGTCTGACGGGTCCTGACAAAAACAACTCAATTCACCAAGGGCCTTCAAAACGCCTGATGAAAAGGCACTTTGAAATAATCAAAATGTGTTAAGGAACCTAGTTTGTATGTATGGACTAAATGGATAACATCTTTTAAATGCTTTTTGTACAACTGAGTGTAGAGTTTAAATTAGGATGATGAGATGCACCATACCATAGGTTCAGATTGGGGTTTTAATGAGTATTTTCATTGAACTCACCCTTTTAAAACCCTTTACGAGGCCTTTTTCCAACTGGAATCCTCTCTCTAATCCTGCTTCGTGCTCTGAGGTTGGAAACGGGGAAACAACGGATTCATTTTTCTTGACCCCTTCTTCTCAATCCATTAAACCAATGTACAGATGCCACTTGTATCTGCTTTACCTTTGGAGAATATGTGCAGTTGGTAGAACGAGTACAGATGAGAGCCGAAGGACAGCACCCAATATGCAACGATCTCCATCCATGGCAGGGGTGCCAACTGGGTCTTTGGTTTGGACGTCATCAGGTAAGCTCACTATGCTAGAGGGCACCTGAAATAGAGAAAGTCAATAGTAAGATACAATATATCACATGGACGTGAAGCAGAAAATAATTTATTTAGTTAATTCATGTCTGCTTTCAAAAGAATTATGATGTTGAAGTTCGAAGAAGCTGGCAGATAATTAGAGGGAAATCAATACAAGAAACACCTTTATAAATTAAACTAAATCCGATTGTGTTTTCTATTGTTATCACCATCACTTCTGGAAACTGGAAATTACGTCACATCTGGAAATCAAACCCCCACTCAGTCAACTAGACAGGAAGGCGAGGACACTTTATTGTCCTGTCAGTCTATCTACAGGCAGGTAGGTATTGGGATCATCGTTTTAGTTTTAATAAACCCTTAAATGGGGCGCTGCTGTTGACGTAGGAATCATGTGTGACGTAGGACAACACTAAAACCCAAGACCGCTCGTGCGTGTGTGCGTGTTGATTTGGTTGTTGGTTTTATTGAAAACCTGCGCGAGCTATTCCACTCTAATGGCAGCTAGCTAACGTTGGCTGAGCTAACTAGCTGTGAGCCGGTCACTTGAACACGTTGAGTGGTTACCGAACAGCACCGGGCGAGGCAGGACGATGGAGACCGCGCGGACCAGAAGATTGTGGCGTTACGCACCGGCATCCAACTTTCAAAGCTATTGAAGTCTTCTTCTGCTTTCACATTGAAAACTGCCAAACGACCCTTTTAGAGCATGGCTGCCCCCTGCTGGACGGAAGAGGCTCCTCGTGAAGGAACGCCTCGCCCAGGGGAAGGAGTCCTCCCTTCAGGCCCTTGCTACGTCCCCAAAACATGACAATAAATTAAAATATTATATATAACATTAAAATAAATCTATGGATGGCTTGGCAAACTTCTCACAGGTGCGAAAAGTTACTGTTCTTAGGCAGAGGTGAAAGTTAATTACTCCTCTAAACAAATTAACACCACTTACCTTTAACTACGTAAAATTAATACTTTTAAAATTATAATTTGAAGATTGTTAAAACCAAAAAATCTAATCAACTTAAAAGATATCATGTATTGTATAACTGAACTATATATATATATATATATATATATATATATATATATATATATATATATATATATACATACATACAACTATACTATATATATACATATATATATATATTGCATACCAATACTGCCTATGTATACTATACTACTATAATATAAATATATTTAAAAAAAATAAGTTTGATATATATTTTTTTTTATTTTTTTTTTAATGTATAATACTACACTAAGTTTGTGCAGTCAGATCCGAGTAAGAAATCAGCCATTTTCATATTGAAATTAAAATGTCCAAAAAATGATCATGCTGATATGTGTTATGACAATATCACACTTAGCACAGTTTAGTGAGTATACTTTTGATACTTTAAGGAGCCCTACATTATTCTGGTATTTCCTGTGTAACTATGTATGACTGCTGCTTATAATGACGTTTTGTTATAGGTTCATAAAGGTTAAGTAACTAATGACAATAGGAGACTAAAATTAAAGAAATACAAATAATATTTTATATAATAAAAGATGAATTCTTGTACTTGAAATTTGAGCTGGCTCACAGCCAGAAACGTCTGACATTTAAATGTTATGCACTATCATGCCACAGCACATTTTCATAAATTCAGACAAAGGGAATGAGGCTGCAGGATTTTCACACACACACAATGACTTCCCATGACATTTTAATCACTTAACAAGAGGGCTGTTACAGTTTGAAAGTGTTCATAGTTGAGAGGCTGTGTTTTCACAGTAAGCTAATGGATCAGTAACTGACTCTGTGCATGCAGAATTATACAGGTCCGCCGTTGTTCTTTTTCACTCAACAAATAAACAACTAATATAAACAGCAAGAAAAGGCACCGGGAAATAAATGTGGTAACAACTTGACAAGACAGTGTGCACAACAGTAACATAGCATAACTCTATCCTTCATTCTGGATTCATTCTCTTCTCATTGACAAAAACTTTTCTGAGTGTTGAGGCTCATCTCTTGAACTAAACGCGTCCTCCCCCGCCCACCCTTCCACATCTACAGCTTGTTTCCTCGCCTGACAACTGAATACAGAGCAACATAAGAACATGCCCACGGTTCCTCTACGCGTACGCTCATGCATGCGTGCTGTGCACAGTGCGTGTAATGACATCACAAATGACTTCTTCACAGCTCGTCGGTCTCTCCGTCGAAGGCCACGGCGTCGGTCTCCATGTCAATGGTGCCGTTCTCTCCACTGCCCACCCAGCCAATGGGAGTGCGGTTGAAGGAGGGCCGGCAGTCGATGTTGTGTTGGTACACCACTGTGGCCTCTGGCTCCTGTTTGGCTTCTTGTTCTGGCATCTGGAATTTCATGAATTGGTTGGCCTTGTCGAAGCCACCGAAGGGCATGGCGGACCTGGCGGAGCAAGGCGAGTTTATTAATGAAGCACACCCCCCGCTTGTTACAGAGCACCTTCAATACAAAGTCGGGCCTCGAGGGAAGTACCTGTTGAAGCTTTTGTACTTAAGCGCATCTGTTTTTTCAATGGGACCGGGCATTCCTGTTTTCATAGTGGCGATCAGAATTTCATCCCCCTTCATGGCCTTCTCCCATGGCGACTGGTACGTCTTTATAAGGAGCAGCTTCTTAGATGATGCATCACTGTTTCCACCTTTAGTTGGTAGCATTTAAAGTTGAAAAACATGAAAAATAAGTATAAATACAAAATATAAATATAAAACATATTATATATTTATATATATTTAAAACATCTTTTTTTATATATTGTCTGTCACTTTTATGTTGTATGTCTGAAACGTTGGCTAATGTGCTACTGCTGCTATCTTGGCCATGCAGGACAGTCTTGTAAAGGATAAATGATGCATTTCCTGGTTAAATACATTTTAAATTTAAATTAAATAATAAATATACAAAATGTAAGGAAATATTAAAAAAATCGAGGGAAATATTTGTATTTGCTTTGTTTCAAGAGGAGGAAATCAATAGCACATTCTCTTTTTGGCTCATGTAGCCAGCAACTTTTTAGCTTATCACAAAGACTGGAACCATCGGGAAACAGCTAATCTGCCCAAAAATGAACACACATTTACACATATCTCATTAGTTTAATTCATTAAAAAAAAAATTTAATTTTGTTTTAAAATGACTGGATCTTAAAATATAATCTTTAAAGATAAAAATAAATAAATGCTACCAACCTTTCAGTGGGGACCAGTCACTTGCTCCTTCTCCTTGTCCCCCTTTTCCATGGTCGCCCCCACCCAGTCCTCCTGCACCTCCTGCTCCTCCTGCACCTCCTGCTTCTCCTGCTCGGGCACCTTTGCTTCCAGGCTTGGGAGGCGGCACAGGGGCCCCTCCCCCACCATGCATCCCGAAAGTCTGCAGTCCAACCTGTTTGCTGACGAAATGCCCACCGACGTTTATCACGTCACCTCCTCCAATCTGACCTCCCAGAGAGGGAACAAACTTCTGGAGGTTGTCCTGGAAGCAAAATGTCATCAATCATAAATCTCCCACCGGAAATGTGTTTTGTCGGAGTAACCATATTTCATATTGTCGAATTTACACCTGACAAGCAATACTGAGTCTTGATTGTGTATGAGAGGCCTTAATCCTTAAACCCTAATCTAACTGGTCTGATTGATCGGAAAATATCAAAAAGTCATTTGAGGACCAAAGTGCCATCTTTTGGGTTTAGACTTTGGATTAAATAAAACATTAAAAGATCTTTGGAGGTAATTTACAAAGCCAGTTATGTATTTTTCAATCTAAATATGCTCAAACATTTACATAAAGGAACACAATTACATTTATTTCATCCCTCAGTGGCATGACACATATTTACAGCACATGTTATTGTTCTCGTGTTTATTTTCTCATTTATTTGGGAAGCTGCTCCTCGGATTTTAACAATCAGCGGGTGTATTACTTTACAAAAATTATGACAACCACTCCTTTCAAAGGATTTAAACATCATTATTCCAGGTGCTTAACACTTAAAAATCCATTTACATATTATAAATGAAAATGTGTGTTTAATTGGGATGGATTAAGAATTGTAATAACAATAGAGACACCTCTTCAAACATTACCATGAGTTCCTCTGTGGAATATCTGGATGTAATATCCACACTGTATCATTAAATTCATACATTTCCCTTGAGATTTTCTCCGTATGCTCTCACCATAGACTCACTGCAGAAGATGTCCGGGTTGTTCTCGTAGATGAACCTCTCCACTCGCTTCTGCCTCCTCCTGAACATCTTGGAGCCTTTGTTCTTCATCAGGGAAAGCTCCTCCAGCATGATGTCTTTGGGGGTCCTGATCTTCGTTCCCAGGTCGAACTCAGACGCCTCCGGCTCCGAGTCATACTCTAGGTAAGAGACGACCGAAGGGACACGATGTGGGAACTAGATGGTTCTTATTAGTCTAGTCGTCTCTGTAGTGAGACCACCTTCTGGATAACAGATGTTTAAATGGTTCATTGAATCAACAATAATTCCTAATTTTCTCTTTTACTATGAGTTTCCCCAGAAATAATTGAGATTAACATAAAGTCAACACAGAATCCTGTATATTTAGTTATATTGATTGTGCATTATTATATAACATTTTGTTATACTTCTTTCTTATTTGCACTGCATTTCTAACTCTATATTTACTGTAGAATGAGTCCCAACCTGCAGTACCTATCATCTACCATACATCCATTAATATATGTTGTGTTTATAAGTTCGAGCTGCACTGATTATATGAATGTGGGTCATTATTCTGGTAACTTCATGCCAGCCTTACCATCCTGAGGGATATGTGATAAGTCAGTGATGATCTTGGAGAGCTTTTTCCGCTTGTTTAGTGGGGCAGGTGTTCCCAGAGGCATGACTGCAGGTTCAGGAGAGAGCACAGCGTTAATAATAACAACATCAGGCTGAACTAAACACAGGAAAACTAAGCCTGTTTCTCTCAAGCAAAAGATAGATGGCGTTGGACTATACTTTTAAATAACATTGTTTGTATTTCAAAATAAAACTAAAGCAAACAAAGTTTTTAAATGTAGCAAACTTTGTTTGATTTTCAAAATAAATTGTTAAATAATGATAGCTTTTTATAGAACAGCTTTTAAGTGATGTTGTCCTTTTATGCAGTTCTTTGGTTCCCCTAATTTAGTTTGTCTGTTTTTAATTTTAATTTTTTATTTGTATCTTACTATTCTATTTGATTTGCCCTGACACCCTGTAGAGCACTTTGTAAACTTTATTTTTAAAGGTGCTATATAAATAAAGTTATTATTATATTATTATTATCATTATCATTATTATTAAATCTGCAGCGCTGCCGGTTCAGACTGAGGTTGAAGTCAAAGAAAGTGAGTATATGTACTTCAGCTCCAACACACATTTGCAAAAGACACTTCCACAGAGTTTGCGAATTATCTCCGATCATGGCACCGACTCGTCCAGATCCCTCTTTCAACACCTCCCGCCATCAACAACCCCGACGAGACGGGGCATTAAGAGGACCCTCCTCATTTTTCAGGTTCAAGCGGGATGTCAGTGCCCTCAGATCCCACCTATTCCCAAGCGAAGCAGTTGTCTCCCCCAGAGGAAACACACATAGCCTCATCGGGCGGTACCATTTTGTTCTGTCCACAGAGTCAACAATAACACGAGCATACTGAGGATCAGGTGATCAACGCTTTCTGCTGCCGTTCTCCTGCAGTGTTTAAGTTTAAGGCCTTCAGGGTCATGAAATAGCGTCTGATCATATTCCCCAATTTGCTTGGCAACACGTCGGCGGGGAAAGAGGCAGCGATCACATTCTCATCTGTCGAGATGCCACTCACCATTAAAATGAACATTTATTGTAAAACACATAGCCTGCATTACGTATAATTAAGTTATGCTTTATGCTGTTTTGTCTTCCTTTACACATATTTTGGCACCTTCGGATTTCAACAGTTTCTTTTAAGGGCCAGAAAACATCACATCACAGCTACTGACTGTAACTCAAGCCACGGCTATTTTTAAAAGACGTTTTCCAGCCAAGACATTTTAGAGACGCAGGCGTCGGACTATCAAATGGGCTCGAGGCGGCCCCGAAGGACACAATACACACCTCCAGTAAACAGGTGTACGTTTGACTCTCTCTCCAAAATCACCAGAGAAATCTGGAGTCTGTTGTGGAGGTTAACGAGGATGGATTGTGGACACCGGTTTAGTCGCCTTAAATAATTACAGCCTTTGGGACTTCTCGGGCTCTCAAATTCCCCCCACCCCTCCTCCCCTCCTCTGTGAGTGTTTGGTAACACCATATAAAATCTCCGCAACGCCCACATAGAGGGGTGGTCAGCACATTCGGCCATTCCTTTGGTCATTTTAAGACGCACCGAGAACATCTCAAAGTTGCAAAGTGAATCCCTGAGCCATTAAACTCTGAATAGGAGGTAGAATCCAACACATTTTCATCTAAAAGCAAAGTAAAAAATCTGTTTTACTGGGTTTTTGATGCTCCCCCTACACACACACAACCCGTGATCAGCTTTATTGCCTCTCCCTATTTTTGGTGTCGCCAGAATGGAAACCCAAGCTTTAGTTTTTAGTAGAACAAAGCACACCGATGGGATGCAGATCCACTCACCGGGTTTTTGTTGCAATCCTGAGAGGACCGACCTATGAATACCAAACAGAGACGAGGTGACGCTCAATGCTGGTGATCTGAGTCACAAGTTCACCAATCCCCTCAGTGCTTCTGACCCTACGTATGGCCGGAGTACACAAAACCCACTTCAAACCCACGGCAAAGCTTCCAGGGGGTTGGGGGTGTGGGTAGCAGCAGTGTTGGTGTCAAGACGGAAGGAGGAGGAGGTTGACTTCAGGAGTATGAATAGGGATTGGGGGTGGCGGGGGCCTTTGGGTGGGAGGGGTGGGAGTAGGGGGCTAGCTGAAAGTGCTGATGGAGATATTAAAGGAACAAAATTATTCTCACAGATGGTCCAGACGTCTATATTTAGCAGCAAAGAACGAGGGGAACAGAACTCGGCTATAAGATAACCTCAAAGGACATGAGTGCACGGGGCAAGTTTAAGGTTAAGCATATGTGTGTATAATGTATTACGGCCATGCCCGTGTGCATTTCAGAGGGAGGTTGGGGTCCTCACTGCTTTACTGTAACCCGACTCCAGATTATCACATTTTCAATTTTTCTGAAGCACCGTGACTGAAGCGCATGATGGAGATTTTGAATGTTTCAAGCTGCAGCATGAATGCATGAATAGCCCGGACTTGAGAAAATACTAAAGTCTTGAGTACAAAGTCCCCCCCCCCCCCACCACCACCACCACCACCATTGTTGACAAGCCACCAAAAATAGTATGGTTATTTAAACTTGATAGTGTACATGTTGTTTCTCCACAAGGAAAATATATACAATTAATGTGGGAACATATTAAATCCCTTCCTTTTTATATTTTTCTTCTTTCACACCCCCAAATTCTTAAAATCAGATTCCAAAACCAAAAGTAATTGCAATATAATGCATATTTGAATAGCATTTAATACAAATAAATAAAAAATAATGATCACAAAAGTATGTGCAGTGTCTCAACTTGGCATCATGTCATATTTTATTATGTTATACATGTATTCAAATTCATAGCTTTTTAAAACATAGTGCAGACTGCATTTATCTTACAATATATGTGGCTATATATATATATATATATATATCAGTTTTTATATAATGAAAATAGTTCAGCAAGTGTGCAGTTACCTATATTGGGCATACTGCATTGTCATATTTTGAGAACATGATGTCCAATAAAACAAATCTGCAGGTTCCTCAATGAGCTTCAGGTTTTTGTGAATGAAGTTTAAAGTTTCAGACGCTGAAAGCTCTGCTTATTCGGAAACAACATTTCTCTAAAGTTGGTCTGATGTTGTGCTGGTGAAATTAGATGAAAATAAAATGGTGACTCACTACCAGTTGTACAGCTTGTGTTGTCCCTAAATGACTTTAAGTGTAGTTCTGCTACTTAAATGCCAAATATAACTTGATGGTTTACAGTATATTTCCAAATCTATATAGCTCCTTATTTACTTTCGTACTGTAAATGTAAAAGTTTTACATTTCCTCATCTTTTTGTTAATCCTAAATGATTCACTTATATATTCCTCAGATTTCCCTTATTTTATGTCCAACTCGTGTCCTGCCTCCTCTCACAATCTCGATCATAGTAAATTTAGACCCATCTTAAATCTACCATTCAGAATCTAGAGAAGTCTTTCTATTATCTGCTGTATGATCACTTCATAACCATATATGCAAGTGAAAGAGTTGTAATCTTGCGTCTAAGCACATGGGCTCTCAAGAAAAGCAAATCCTCCCTATTGGCTGTGTCTCACGTCAAATCACCGTGTAATACTAAATTACTGTACACAGGCCTTTTCAGGTTGATTCTGAATTCTGAATTTATTATTGTTTTTTATGTGTTTTCCTTTTTTTTCTTCCTTTTTTGTCCCATTTTTCTTTTTAGTCCAATATTCCTGTTCCTACAACTCCTCCACGTACACCTGAGCCTCTGCAGCAAAACATTAATTTGCTAATTAAATGCCCAAACAAATCTAGAATAAAGGGAACGAGTGAGACATCAGTGGTCAACGTGAGATCAAGAGAAGAGAGGAATTAGATCACCCGATAAATTATCTGGCTTATCTCACTGCAAATCTATTTCTGTCTCTAGAAACGATAACACCATGTCACGCACAAGTACCACGAAGACGAGTGAACGCGGGGTGGAAACTCTGTCTCACAGAAGCTGAGTTTAATACATTTATTTATAAGCAGTTGAATTGAGAAAAAACATCTTAATGTCCTCCATACATTGTGTTTATGGTTTGGATATGAGCAGCCCTATATATAGACACCCTGTTAGTGTGGCAGTCAGAAAGCCCTGTGAAGCCCCCTCAGTTCCAGAGGACCCGACAGCACCACTCAGTGGCACATGCTTTCAACACACATGTGGAAGGGGGGGGAAGTGACTCTGAATAACAAGACTTTAATAATTACGCAGGCACCTTTTAAAATGAAGCTGTGCTTAGAATAAAACATAATTAGCAGCGATATCACAGATGATGTTTGTGCTCACACGTGTAGTGAAATTGCTGAAGGGTCATGATGGAGATCAGTTGACAGGAGAGTCCCTCGCCTCCCTGAGACTCAGTGGATACGTGGGAATATGTGAAAAGAACGAGTGCACAATACGCTCAATATGGTCCTGACATGTTCTTTATTCTCGGCACCGGAGCCAAGACTCAACCACGTTTACTGGGGACGAGAACGGGAATGTCAAAAACCCATTCAGAGACGAAGGTGGGCGAAGAATCCATCACGTTAAGAACAATGGAGGTTTCTCTCTCTCTCTCTCTCTCTCTCTCTTTCTCTCTCTATCTCTCTCTCTCTCTCTCTCTCTCTCTCTCTCTCTCTCTCAACCTGGCACCCTCTTTGTTGCATGCATGCATGCATATCACTTGTACCTTTTTCTCCTAAAAGTGAGGTCATCTTGTTGATTCTTCTCTTCCTCTGATCTTATCATCATACTTTAACCAATGACAGTGTGATTATTGCAATTTTCTTTGCATCTTAACTGATGAAAAGAAAATAGTACATGTATTGACAATAACCTTGAAGTATCAAATAAAACTCGTGCCACGTTATTAATTTAGCAGCATAATATGTATTCCTAGAAAGTAAATTGAAGTTCTTCGTCAGACATAATTGCTTTGATGTAGTACCAACCCCAAAAGGTTTTTGGCATTGTTCATTTCTGCAAACCACATGTCAATGTTTCTGAACCAAGAATACTTTTGTATTCTGTATCTGTTTAATGCCATATTTTATTCTGAATTAATACTTACACATCCTAGCACTGGCCTGACTAGGGTTATCCTACATTGTTTCCTACATTATCAAGCTGGAATAGAATATGCTGAACTTGCTTTGTGAAATGATCTGTCTCATAGAAGTCAGATGTCTCTCTGCTAAAATCGGACTAATCTTTATTTATACAAGTGCAGAAGGTTGTAACAAAAAATGTACTTACTGTGTGTGTGTGTGTGTGTGTGTGTGTGTGTGTGTGTGTGTGTGTGTGTGTGTGTGTGTTGTCTTCTGAGCATTATTACCCTTTGAGTGTATGGTTAAACAAACATATTATTATTAAAACTGATGTCAGTTGGTTATTGCATTGCTCAATCTCTGATATTGACAGCATGTACTCGACATTAAACAAAAGTGCAGGATCACACAATCAGCGACAGGGGGCAGTGTAAAATCAAACATGTCAGACAATTGTAGAGCTTTCAAATAACATTTTTATTCTTCTAAAAATATTTTGCCTCCTGGTCAGTATGAACTCAGCATTAACAAACATTTTCACACTTTTCATTGGATCAAACACATTTTGATTTATATATAATCCTATTTTACACATCAATATAATCATATCCACACTCTAGATTAGTTTTTGCCATTATATTATGAAAACAAGAAAAAAACTTTAAGGTAAATTATATTTCCTTAAGTTGTAAAAAATAACAAACATACTGTATCTCCCCAAGAAATCCACAACTGAAAACAACACATTTATTCCTTTGTTTTTCCATTAACACTCCTATGTATATATAGCCATTAAATTGTATTCCTTACTTTTTAACAGCAACCATACTTAGTGGAAAGACACCAGCTCAACTATATGCTTCTTTCCAACAGCTTCTTTAGCTTTACCAACAAACTTCAGGTACCAAACTTTCCTGTGAATCCCTCGTTTACTTCTCCGGGCCGGGGAATTTAAATAAACTATAAATTCCAATCGGCCTCAAATGCTGAACAATCCCCATTTATTGTAAATACTGCCTCCGTCCCTCTTCTCTCATTTCTTAAATACTTGTAGTTCTGGTGCTGCTCTCAGTCAACTTCCCCTTGCACCACTCCAGATACATATCACGATTTAACAAAACCAAAATACACATTTCTTCATCTGTGTTATTTGTTTAATAGAAGTTAATAATTCACATATCTGCAAAGACCACACTGATACTAAGGAGGCTTTGGTGGCACTAATGGAAGCTGTGATATCCAGTGACAAGAGTACATTCATCGACAGCTCGGGGACTTGAATGTTACCCATGCTAAAAGAAATCATTTCTCTCTGGCTAGTAAGCAGAGGTATTTGGCACAACCTCACAGACTGTGTTTTCACATATAGTTCTGAAGTGAGCAAAGGCATTTAAAACCTGTTACAATATTAAACTGGTCATGCATCATTTAAGCCCCTGGATAAGGAGACTAGGCCATCGTGTGTTGATTCTTGACAATTCTACAAATAGAAAGGGTTAAAAAGACATGTTGTGCACATAAGTTATTATAGTACTGAATATCAGAATTAAATGTTTGAAGATAAAAAATAAATAAATCTGCTATTTTTACTTTATGATCCTACACCTGTCAACCTACGACATCATACAGTACTTCTTCTGTGATTTAATCCTATGTTCCGAACCGCAACTATGCAATTTAAACATCTTTCAGACATTTCAAGTTTCAAAGAATATTTCAGTACAGGCTCTGTTCAGATGGTATTTCTGCTAAACTAGTAGAAAGAGATCTCCAGAAGCCCGACACAAACCTCCCCCAGGACAGGCATATGGTGGACTAAACAGGACTAAATAGCATACAGTATGTGGAAGTATACTCTTTATATTATTGTTACTCAGATACATGAGTAAATGGTGATGAAAATTATTTTGAACAGCAATTATATATGTCTATATGATGTCTACTTCATTACTTTGTGTCTACAGCTGAATTTGAAGCTTCAATTAATTAATGTAGGGTCGCTTATTTTCATTCATTTGTCCCTTTTTTTATTAATGTATTAGTTTATTAGCCCAACACAATTTTATAAAGCCAAAGCCCCAAATAAAACCCAAAGATATTTCATTAACAATGATGAAAGAAGAGAAAAGCACACTCAATGTCACATTTGAGAAACTTAAAGCAATGTATATTTAGCATTTTTTAATTAAACAATGAACCAGTTAATTAAATCAGCAGTAAAAGAATACTACATGAAGATGTCCAAGAGTGGTATTGACTCACTTACTGGTGTTTAGATTGCCCCTGGCCTCCAAACATGGGGCTGAACGCCCACCTTGGTGGCAACAAAACGTGGTTTGGGTGCCTGAACCGGGTTGGGCCTGATTGGGGGCAAAGAAGCCAGGAAACTGAGGTCAGGAGCGCTCTGGAACTGCTTGGCTCCCTGGAGCCCACTGGTGTATGATACTGGAGTGTAAGGTGTAGGGACTGCATGGGGCACAGGGTGTGGAATCGGGGTGGCGGAGAATTGTGGGATTCCGGGCAGCCAAGCTGGTTGGGCGGGAGGTACAGCTGGCTTCAGGGCACTGATTGGTACTGGTTTCAAGAAAGGGGCTGGGGTCGGAGCGAATTGAGTAAAAGGTGGGGAGATCGTTCCAGAATCATATAAACGTTCTCCGAGCGTAGTTGCCGAGCGGGGTGCAATAACCTTGGTAGCCAGAGTAGGAGCTGACATGGGTGTGGGTGTGGAGAATCGCTTGACCTCGAGAACACGGGTCGTTTTGATGGGGATCTGCTTCGGTGAGCTTAATGAGCTGCCCACCATCCTGTAGTCACCATGCTGCCTCTGGGCCTGGTGAGAGGGCCCGGCTGATAGGTTAGCAACACTGCCTCCATAGTTGAACATGGCAGAGTTGAGCTGGTAGGGCTGTCTTCTCATGAAATCCAGGACTTGAATGCCCTCTTTTTGGGAGACTCCTCTACCCCTGCTGTCTGGCTTCCCTGTATTCCTCTGAGGCCCAGTCGGGATAGATGGGGCCAGGAGTGGATTGTACCCAATGGGTGGAGGAGCACGGACATTTGGGGAGTATTTCCACTGACAGGGTAATGAAGGATTGGGGGAGGAGTCAAACACTGGGGCTCCACCCTGTGAGGCCACCTCCTGCTGGTAAGGGGTCTCGAGTGGGGTGTCCACTACATACATGCCCATTCGACTCTGTCTGCGGGCAAACAGCTGGGCCCCCTTACCCCCTGCTTGAAGAAACTGTGGGGTCTCGTGGATGACCCGAGGCTTAGGTGCCACTGGAGGAGGTGCCCTTCCCATGCCCGCCTCAAAACTCCTCTCCTCCTCTTCGTCATTGTAAATATCTTCACATGGTTGTTGGCCATATTTGTGTCGAGTGGACCTGTCATCCAGATTCTGCACCATACACAATAAGTCTGGATTTGGGGAGTTCTTCTTGACCTCCGGCACGTTGAACATAGGTTTGGGTTTGCCACCTCGTCTGCGAGCATCATTTAAGATTCCTGTGCGACCTGTTGGACCAGGAACAGGCGTTGGGGCTACTGCTTCTGGCTGAGAGACTACTGACACTGCAGCTACAGGTGCCATGAAAAATTGAGGTGGGTGTGACTGAGCAACTGGCACTTGAAATGGAGGCGCTGGGGCAAATGGTTCAGGTGAACCATACATTTGAGATACAGCAAAAGCTGGTTGTGCTTGTGGAGCCACAAACACTGGGGGCGCAGCTACAAATGGAGGCTGATAAGCGGCAGTCATTTGTGGAAATGACTGCATTCTCTCTACAGAAGTAGAGACAGCTGGAGAGTAAAAGGTAGCCTCTGGAGTCTGGGCAAAGGGACCTTGAGGTACAAAAAATGGGTTGGCGGACACTGACGCAGGACTAGGGGTTAGCTGTGATGTTACTGATGTAGCATTCATGGCTAGTTCAGAGGCAGTGGAGAATTGTGCTGGTACAACGGCTGCTGAGGCAGGGCGCTGACTCATCTTTGTGACAGAAGGTTTGAACATCACAGGCGCCGTTGAAGCTCGAACACTGATGAATCCAGGAGTGAAAGGGCGTGCCGTTCTGTTGAGAACATTATTAGCAGGTGGTTCAGGTATTGGTGTTTCAGCTGGTGGTGCAGGTCGGGTCGGAACAGTGACTGAGGACGTGGCTGGTTTGGGCGCCACAGGTGGAGTTGACATCATCATGCTACTACTAAATGCAGAGTAGGATAGATCCCCGTTAGTCATTCCATAGGCTGTAACTGGAGCCTGAGACAGCTCTTGCTGAGATGGTATCATCTGCTGAGGCTGGGGGCTTGGCTGCCACTCTGGATGCATCTGGTACATTTGGGCCTGGACTTGAGCCTGTGCCGGAGCCTGTGGTTGTGCCCCCTCGACTTTCTTGGCGTGCTCAGCAGCCCTCTTTCTCTGCTGCTCAAACAACTGGGCTCCCTTGCCTGTGGTGTTACTCAACCCTGGGCTTGGAGCATCCTCTGCCCCATCTCCACGACCTTCAGTGCCTGCAGTTGCCCTCTTCTCAAGCCTCTCCAAGTAGTCACCATCCCAAGTTGCATCAGGAACAGCAGAGAAGCCATCCTCGTCAAACTCGGATTCGCTGCCGGGGAATACCCCATCCTCCTCTTGGGAGTCCTGACACATGTCCTCATCCACACTACCAAAACTGGTGAGAGTGTACTTCTTGGAGCGCTGCCGTCTCTTCTTGAACATCAGCACCCCTTTGGAGTGAGGGTTGGGAGCATCAGTCAGTAGCGATGCAATTGTCCGACACTTGCTTTTGGCCTCTTTTACGTTCTTGTCTTGCACCGTATCCCCTCGGTTCAGTTCTGCAGGGTATAAAAGCCATAGCTATTAGCAACAGTTGCACGATAGCATAATACACTGTAGTGAGGTAAAACCTTTACATCTAAACCTTTAGTGACCACCATGCCTTCAACATGCATCCATCTCATAACTTCCGGGGAAAGTTCCAGGCAAGCTTTGAGCTTCTCACATTAGCTGGGATGAAGGATACATTCACACATTGTTAGTCTGACATCGAACTGAACTAGAAACAACCAGACGCTAGTGGAAAGTTGTATGATGTAGGTGACTGGAAGGAGAAGTTCAGAGGGTAGCCAAAATGTATCATGAAACTTGTTATGGTATTAAGAAGATTAACATACAGTTACCCTATTATGCAATGACACGTGAAGGGAGTTCTTAATACTGTGACTAGGACAGGGTTCCTACGTAGGACATTAGATCAAAACAGCCCAGTTCTGTCCTTTTTATGGGCCTATTATTTATGATGGACAGGATAACGATTTGTAAGAAGGTATTCTTATTCTGTAAATAGTCAGACTTTTTGTTTGTGAATACCAAAAACAGTAAGACATGCCAAGTTGTTTTTTTCATAGAGTGGATCAAACAGCAATGGACAGCAATAGAAACAGAGAGAGAGAGAGAGAGAGAGAGAGAGAGAGAGAGAGAGAGAGAGAGAGAGAGAGAGAGAGGTGTGCAGGCAGGGGAAATGAGAATATCCCTGCTTTGCAACTTGAGACCTCAAAGCAGCTGTAGATGCTTTGAGGTGATCCCAGATTGATCACTTGGGTTTTTATACACACCACTGGAGGTAAATATAGTTAGCCGTACCGGCCATGTTGTGTCTTAGGTCTGACACCATCACACTGGACTACTGAAGAAAATATCTGAAAATGTGTTTATTTATGTTGGTCGACTGTCAGATTAATGACAGGGACATAGTGGTTTTCTTGATTTCAGATTATCAAATACTATTCCAATTGACATTTTAATAAATGTTGATATCAATTTCAGGCATTAATAGGCTTGAGAAGTATTGAACTGAGATGTGCTCTCCTGAAGGTAAATATTGTGAAAATGTATTTTAAAATCAAGAGGGTAGGAGGTCTGTTGAAACAACTCTGTCGAACTGTCGACAGAGTTTTTTATTCTTTTGGAGGTTTGGTTAAGGGATGAAATATTGCGGATAAGGGGGTATTTTCATTATGGTATTCAAGGTGTAAAGACTTGACTTTACTAGAGGCACATATCTTGTTTTTTCTCAGGGACATGTTATCTTTGGTTAGAAAAGTCAATACCACACTAGCATATAAAGCTATATTAAAATGTCTCTTCCTGTGCATGAGGAGCTCTTCACTAAAGAGGCCCAATCAAGGTGGAGAACCCACTTCCAGGACATCCTTGTAAAAAGTCAAATACACATATAAAGGGGAAACAGGTCTCTGTCATTGTTCCTCCTCAGCTGTACTCACTGGCTTGTATGGCCTTTTCCATGTAGGTTGTTGAAAGCTCCTCATCGATGGGTTTACTCAACGGACCCACCATGGGTACAAGCTGGCTGCGGGAGCTTAGCATGCGGGCCTCCTTTGCCCTCTCAAGGGACACCAGTGGCACGTTGGACTGCTCAAGAAAGCCACTATCCTCCTCTTGCCCTCCATCCCGTAACCCCTGGTCATCTGCTGAGGAGATGATGGAGGATGTCTCAGTGGATGTCTGGGAGGACCACATTCCTGGACCCGGAGGCTGGTAAACCACCTCCCTGCGTGCCACCCCTGGTAGACCCCCGCCTCCATCCAACAAACTGGGGTAAAGATGTGCGTCTGGAGCACTATCATAGCCACTCATCTCTGATGTCTCTCCGCCCTCAGGTGAGGCTCGGCCTGCTGGTTTCCCCGGGGTCGGGTTACTGGGGCTGCGGCGTTTCTGCCGACGCTGCCTCTCGTAGCCCGCCACATCCGCGTCGCTGTCAGTTTCGCCGTAGTAAGCCTCACTTCCAGGCGGAGATGTTAATCCACTGGTTGCGAAGGAGTGGCTACGGTGGATTTCGCGGATGGGTGCGTGGTTGGGGGACATGGCACGCAGAGCAGCACCGTATTCTTTGTCTATACGGGGAGATGGGGCGCGGGTCACAAGCACCACGGATTGGAAACCAGCAGGCACCCTGCAAACAAGTGGAGCTATTTAAATATCGATGGAGCCATTGGATGTTTTTATGAGAATCAAATCTGGATTCTTACAGTAAGTGGGATCTTAGGAGAAGCCGCAGAAAACATTTGTTGTTTTGAATGTTATATATTATATCACAAAAGTATATGTAGTATATGTGTTTGATGCAGTGCACATTGTAAATAGTTAAAGACGTGCGTCCTGGTTCTTGACAAAGGATGATGATGAGAGTATAATACTTTCGCTCCTCTGACCTTCTGACCCGGATGTGTAATAACCCCGGGGAGCCGTCGATGAGGTCCATGGCCTGGGCATGGGATAGCGTCCCGCATGGCTGTTCGTTGATGAACACCAGTTCATCGGCCTCGCGAAGACCAGCCCTGCATGCCTTGCTGCGTTTACGCACCTGCAAAGGAAGGTACGATTACAAAAACTCACAAAAAAGTCAACATGTTACACAAATACAGTCAGAGATTTCTGATGGGTTATGTTCTTTTTTTTATGAAGCCAATCTATTTTAAAGTCTTTGGGGGCACGTCCAAGACAACTCTCAAGTCCTTCAACAGACATACATGTATCGAATGTGTCTCAAGGGCACATCTCAAGGCAAGTTTGAAGACTCTGACGACAAGTCCAAGATTCAAGTCTTTCACGTCTGAATCAGAACAATGGAAAGGGCAGATGTTCATATGTCTCTTTACTGTTAATACACTATTCATCTGTTACTCTCCTGGAGATTTCTTCCCTTTTTTCCCTGTGAAAGGTTTTTTTCTAGTTTTTTGATATTTTCCCTGATCCGGTGAGAGGTCAAAGGTCAGGGATGTTGTATGTGTACAGATTGTAAAGCCCTCTGAGGTAAATTTGTAATTTGTGATATTGGGCTATAAAAAATAACTGAAATTGAATTTAATTTAATAGATAGATAGATAGATAGATAGATAGATAGATAGATAGATAGATAGATAGATAGATAGACAGACAGACAGACAGACAGACAGTCACACAAACAGACAGATGGAGATAACTTAAGACCATGTCACGAGTCTCAGGGTCTGTTGCCAGATATTTAATGAGTTCCCTTGGAAGTTGCTCGTGTAACGGCATGATTGCGATATAAAAGCCAGACAGAGCTGCTGTCTTGTCTTGGTTTGTGCTTGTGACTGGCAGAGAGCGCCTTCTGTCCTGACAGCTTGATCTCGCCGAAGACACATGCCACCTATTGCATCTCGAGTGGAGCACTCATACACACTTTAATGGCGAAATGTCAGCCAATAGCCATCTTCATTTGGTGCTTTGCTATTTGTGCACAAGCTCTGTCAGGACCATGGCGCTATGCCCACCCTAAATCCTAAATTGCTTCAGGTCTATCTATGCAAGCCGGGTCAACATGTCCCATAATAAATGGAAAACAGATGTTTGAAAATGTCAAAGGCGACTGCGGTGTTGATCGCATGCATTGCACTGAGGGCACTGCCATGAAATTAATTAATATTTGATGTTAGATTTCAGAGATTAGGAAATTAGTTACTTTGTTTGAGCGAATATTTTTTTTTCCCAGTTATTCTGGTTGGCCTGTAATGAAAGCCCACATCCGCATTTAGCTAAGCCTTTTTTAAAGTGGCCTGGGACTGCCTGTGTTCCAGGATGTCAGTTATTAATTCAGTCAGTCACCTTGTGGTTTCAAGTCATAACAGTTATAATAATCCTACATGCTCTCACACACACACACACACACACACCACATGGACTGATACAAAAATACACATAAAGTTATATAAATAAGCGCACAAACGCACGCATTGCAGACCCACAGGCACAAACCCAGCAGCACTGACACACTGGCTCTTTCAGTGAAGCCCCAGGCGGCTCCACCTGTTAGGGCCGGTATAGTGTGAGACCTGACAAGAGCACAACTTCCTGCTCCCAGGGGTGAAGGACCATTCTGGTTTGGACGGTCAGACAGAGCCAGCTGTCGTACGCCATAAAGGTGATTTGGTGTCCAGCAGCTCTGTGTACACTGTAAACCCGATGTTATTTCAGCTTAAACACTTTAAGTTGTCATTACTTATAATTCCATGTTTTGTCAAACAATGTGTCATTACTAAATATATTTAGTTGTTTGCACTTATCAGTTGACAAAGTGTAGTGCACTGATCATGTTTAGCAGAGATAACTTTGTATGTTACGTTTCTGTAAGGGGGAGGGGCCTGTTGGATTAGTGCTGTGCGCAGCACACACAATGCAAGGTTTTCCCAGGTGTTCCCATTTCAAAATGTTTTTGCTGTGTCTCTTTTTTCTACCTGTTTGAGTGCAAATATATACATTCCAGTGCTAGTGTACTGTTAGGATTGTATTTCTGCAGTGGCACATGGTTTTAATCCTCATTTCTCACCAAAGACTGTTTGTAGTAAGAATGTTTAATTTATAAGGTACTTATTTTAAAATTGCTTGAAGTTTATGTTGCATAAGTATGAATGTTCCACCACTTAATTTTTACAGTGTATGCTCGAGACTGCAGATAAGTGTTCTGTTTCGATATGTTTAACCCAGTTCCTCTGTCCAGTCAAGTTGCAATTAAGAATGTAAATGCCTGTCTGCTTGTTACAGTGTAATGTTTTGTAACCTCCTCTTGCAAAGTTGGAATTTTTGCACTGACTCAGTAAAACATTGAAACTGTTACAGTTCAATGTTTTGACAGAATAAATCCCATTGGTGTACACAATTCATTGTTATTTTACTTTTCTTCTCTACAATTTTCTTGAAACAATGACTACAATCTTAAAATAACATAGTGTATTTTATTAGAAGAAAATACATTACTTAAATTAAACTAATGATTTTAAGTAGCAATTACTAATGTTATATTAGTGATTTGTTTATATATTATTATGTATGTTTAATTTAACATAGTTATTTTATTAAACTTGGACTAAAGAAAAGAAATAATTAAAGTGAACTAATGATTTTGAGTAATGATTACTAATGTGGTTTTAGATATGTCTACTGCAGGACTTACGTTTTTAAGTTAACCCAACTTAACTTGTTTAGTTCTTCCATGTGTAAAAACTTAAATGGTTTGGGGCAACGGGTTTCCACGCAAATTTCTAGTAAAGTCAACTAGCTCGGCTCAGAGTGTACATAATAGCACATTCAGCATAAGTCAACTGCACGTTGCATCCACATCAATCCTTCTTATGGTGCTGTATGTTGTTATGAATATGGAGATTGCCCGGAAGGGAAAATCTTGAGGTGCATGACTCATGGCGCTTTTCTTTTCTACTCAAACAAACCAAAATTGGGATCTTTGCCATAAAGATTATTTGTCTTAACAAAGAGAATCTTTGCATGACAGCTTTCGTCATAAATGATGTGTGAGGTCTCTAAACGTCCTTTTATGAGAATTATTGTAGGAATATAATTAGCTTTATTTGAAAATGAAAATAAAGGTAACGGTAGAGAGGTAAATAATAAATATACAATGGTATATGATTGATAAGAGGGGTTTTCGATACAGTACATAAAGGTGCACGATACAAAGCATAATTCTTTCTGTTGAACACTCGTCTTCGAAGCAATTGTCCAGCTGAGGGGACGATAAATACAAACCCAATGTTATGTCGACAATTTGCTATTTTGTACCTAAAAAAGAAATTATACGTTGATCCCTAAGCAACAACATATATACTAGTGCATGTATAAAAATAGTGTATGAGCTACATTTTGTAGCTGAAACACACACCTTGGCTGACCCCGTGACCTGCTGCTTCTCAACCAAAAATAGCACCTGGAAAAGTAGTTCTGCTCAGTCAACAATTATTGAAAGTGTGTATGGATATGTGCGTTTGGTTCATGTGTGTACATGTATGTGTGTATAATGTGTTTGCAGGTGTACTGAAACCTGAACTGTCCTATCCGGAAATAAGATCCCTCCATGTTAAGATTTCATATAATAGAGTATCGACCCAAGTCTTTTTAAACAGGAAGGACGAGGTTGTGGAGCGCGGAGCAACAACTGCACATTGATGATTTGTATCATGTCACAGATGGTGATGAATAACGTAAAGGATCAAAATTAAGGAATTTAAAAAATGTACCTACACTTTTTTTCTTCTCTTATTTAGTTTTATTCATTTTCAGCTTTATCTCTCAGAGGTAAAAGCCTAATTAATCAGTTTATCAAGTATATATTCCCCTTTTGGTCTACATGTGAATCTTTAATTTCTCAAATATATCCGGACAACTTCACTGCTAACAAATGTGGGCCACCGATTCTTGTCCAAGAATTTGCTTTAGGGCAGTAAAATGAGCTGAGAGTTAAATATTTCACACGATATTTAATTTCCGTGAACATCTTTACACAAGGAGATATAAATGTAGTCCGTAATTCTCCCGAAGCGATGTCATTATATCAGTATTTTATATCAGATTTCAAGTACTGAACTAAATCCGGACATTCATTACATTCATTGCTCACCTCTGTGTTACAACAGTGTTTCAGGATGAAGCTCAGACATTCTCTTCCTGAAATGATCATGTAGTGGAAACATGCTTGGTGAATTGGGCAAATCAGCTTATGGCTCCTCACAAAAAACGGGATGACCTGAATGTACCATGAAATCTCTGCTATTATGTGAACCTGTCACTGGACCAGCGCCAGCAAGTAGCACAAAGTGAAAGTTCTTAGTCGGAAACAAACCAGGTAACCAATATAAAGAAGTTCCCATTTTAAACCTTGAGATGCGTGCAGTGTCGGAGTAGCATTCAGAAGACGTGACAAGGTTACTCTATATTCCCAGCTGAACTTTAAGTTTTAAGTTCAGCCAATCGATCACCGGCGTGCCTCTGCATGAAGAGCACCCTCAAACAAGCCGATGACTCGTATTCAGGCCTCAAACCAAGCTGCATGGCCGCCGGTATTACATTTTAACTTCAGTCACAGCTCCTTAAATCGCCACTTAACATATCTGATGTTTCACTGGTCTGTTGTATCGAACACACTGTCCCTCTTTCCACCCAGAGAACCGTGAACTGACATCTGTCGTCCGGCCTGCCGAGTGACCGACCTTACCTTCGCCACCTGCAGAGCTTTCTGATGTTCCGCGCCTCCCTGGAGACGAAAGCCCCACGGCGCTCCACCGGACAGCGTAACTATCACTTCCTCCACAACCATTGTTTCTGCTCTCTCTCTCTCTCTCTCTCTCTCTCTCTGTCTTCTTCAGCTTCTCTTCTTTTTCTTGCTTATTCTTCTGCTCCTCTTTGTTTTTTGTTTTATATTTTTCGTCCGAGGGGCCCTCAGTGCGTCGGCCCCATAGTCAGCGATCAGGGCCCCCTCAGAAGAGCTCTGACGTGCGCTTCGCCTGCCAGACTCTCTCTGAGGCCAGCTCCAAGGCCAATGCTCGCACCTGGACACACACACATGCACACACACACACACACACACATACACACACGTCTATGCGCCCACCCACACCCGGAGGGGGCCGACCATCATCGCCAAGGAAAAAAAGAGAGAGAAAATATGATGGGAGGGGTTGGTGGTGGTGGTGGTGGGGGGTCTGCTTACACTGAGGAATGCCTGCCCTAAACGAGAGAGGGAAGGGTCCAAGGCAACACTTGTCCTGTCACTCAGACCTATGCTATTAGGTCGCTGATAGCCCCTCCAAAAATAGGACACCACCACCACCTCTGCTGCTTCGCCTGCTCATCTGCAGACCGGGGGAGAGTTAACATTCAGAACGTCCGAATGGAAATGTTTCATATCTGGCTTTACAGCATGGAGGTCATTGTTCATAGCCAGACTCTCACATCTCAGTGCTCAAACAAGCCATGATAGAACAGTCTCGATAAATCACACTTAAATATCTTTTGATTTTAGACTAAATGGTGCCGGTGAAAATAAATAACGATAAATGCCCTCCGGTGCCGGTTGGTGTTTAATTGCTGAGGCGGCCGTGTGTCCAGCCTGCTCCGGTGGATCTGAAGACATTCAAGGCTGTCATCGTAGAGCTTTCAAGATAACTACTTACGAACACTCTGGATGAACAGCCTGCGTAGTGACATTGAAATATGGAATATTCCGCAGTGTTGACTGAATGACAAATACTTTGCAACACGGACGGGACACATGCTTGCTGGCATCAACCCGATGCAGAATGTCGGACGCGGACAGAAGTGGCACAAGAAGAGCAAATCCTGCAAACTATGTTTCTGTGAACTGGTTTTGTTGGTGTAGACTTGGTTGATATCGAATGAGACACGATGATGTCTCTCGTTAAAGGCAGATATGGATTTATTTTACTGCACATTTATATTACACCTAAGCTGCACCGTGGCACAGTGGTGCTCTGTGATGAATGCTAACATTAGCATGCTAGCAGGCTCTCAATGACAATGCTAACAAGACACTGATGTTAAAGGTTCAAATACACTACCATAGTTTGAGGTCATTCAGACAATGTTGTGCTTTCCATGAAAACTCACACTTTTATTTATCAAATTAATTGCAAAATGAATAGAAATTATAGTCAAGATATTGACAAGGTTAGAAATAATGATTTTTACTTGTCCCTCAAAGGGAGGCCAGTTTTATAGCTTCTCTCACCAGCATAACTGTTTTCAGCTGTGCTCACATAAAAAGGGGTTTCAAGGGTTTTATACCCATCCGTTAGTCTTCTAAGGCGATAACACAATGTACCATTAGAACACTGGAGACGGGCCTCTGTACACCTATGTAGAGACTTCATTAAAAAACAGAGAATAGTCATTTACCACATTAACTATGTATAGAGTGTATTTCTGATTAATTTAATGTTATCTACATTATAAAAAACAGTGTTTTACTTTGAAAAATAAGGACATTTCTAAATGTTGTGTGACCCCAAACTTTTGAACGGTAATGTACGTTCCTAAGGCAATACGTTATAAATGTTTTTTTAATCTGTTATGCAAAACCGTGATTACAGAGGCAATTTACTTCT
Organism: Liparis tanakae; assembly: GCA_036178185.1. Taxonomy (NCBI): domain Eukaryota; kingdom Metazoa; phylum Chordata; class Actinopteri; order Perciformes; family Liparidae; genus Liparis; species Liparis tanakae. Next base: position 12,345,825 of record CM070100.1, read on the forward strand.
AAATAGGAGTATTATTTTGATATTTTATTTCTGAATCCAATGTTCCAGTGAGACTTTCGTTCACGTCGCGTCCATCTTTCTCCTCTGTTCTCGAGTTCCATCGCGGTTCCTCGTATTTCCTAAAACTCACTCTAATCTTGAACGAATTAAGGTTTAAAAATAGATCGAAATACAGTCCGACAAACCAACAGCAACACCTCTGCTCACAGAGTCGCTCGCAGTCGACATGGACCTGCTCTAACTATGTTGTATTTTCCTTTGGGGCCTTGCTGGCCCTTTGAACCCGTTGATGGAGGCGGGATCGTTCCCAGGATGCAAAGGCAACGCCGCCATTATCAATGCTGCAGCAGGTTACCGATGATAGCCGCTCCCTTTGGCAGCCTCTGCTGTGCAGCTGTCTCCTGACCTCAGGATAGAGAAACCCAGACCGTCCGAGAAAATGTCATCCTCTCTTCCTGGAGATGGCGTCAGACCTAATGGAGCGCCAAACAGATAAAAAGTGATCCGGTTTATATCAGATTATTATATACAGAGGGAAAGTATAAGGCATGCAGTGGTGGTAGAGCCAGCCCCTCCCCCTAGTGGTTTAAAGTAGACTAGCTGTTGGTCTCCTGGATGGAGCTTTTACTTCTCTGTGTACTTTTACTTCTCTGTGTAGCTATAATAATAGGATATTTTACCATTGCGGTTGGCCTTGCATTGTTCACTTTTATGTTATATTTATACGTCAGGCAGGTTTCAGGGTGCACCCTCATGCATTTTATCACATGTACAGATCACATCTGCCTGAAGTATTTCAGGACAAGAAACAATGGTCTTAGCGAAATTGTTATAGTCATACTGAGACATGAGGTCACGTTTTTTTGCAAATTCTAAACTAAAACACGAGGCTCCATCGAGTTTCTATTTTTAAAGGTTTTTCGAGATGTGCACATACAAAGGAGAAGATGTACACATTGTACGTATACAAAGGTACTCAGACAACAAACATTACAAAAATAAATACATATATAAATACATAAATAAATAAGTAAATAAATAAAAGAATATATATATATATATATATATATATATATATATATATATATATATATATATATATATATATATATATATATAAATACGGGTAGACATGAAAAACCCTGCACACATATTAACATACACGTACCTGCATACCCTAATAATACATACACACACAAGCGAGTTTCTAGACAAATCTTTTTTTTTCAAATTGTCACATCCATGTAGGATCCATAACTAAAACCATCATGCTGTCTCTGGATAGTTAGGAGAGACGTCAAGTATTTTTTTTTCTTTTTGAGCAATCAGATCATTTCCACACACACAAAACTCTTCATACAAACGCTGCCAGCAGAGTTGTGAAAATCTGAGAAGAAAAATGTATAATATTCAGCGACTAAAATGTTTTACTTTCCATATTTCTTTTTCACTCCATCGGCTTTCTATTGTTGACCTCAAACAAATTAGAAAGCGGTGCGGCAAAGACTCAGGAAAGGGAGGAAACTTGTGTTTTTTCCTGTGGACATGGAAGAACTATTAAGTGAGGTGACAGCTTCATCCTTCTCATGTTCCTCTTGTTAATTAGTTTGTGCCTATTTCTATTTTAAAGTTTTTTTTGTTCTCTTTCAGTGTCTTATTTTCACCTCCCATTCACACGATTGTACTGTGAAGAGCGTGGGGCATTTCCTTTGTTCCCCCCCCCCCCCCACACACACACACACACACACACATTTTTCTATTTAATGACTTCTCTGTTGGCCTCCCTGCACTGCCAAGATGACTTTGACGGACAGATCCGTTGAGTAGTCGCCGGCACAGACCCAGTGCCCTTTAACTGAGGCCAATGTGCCACATGGCAGACATGCGGGCCCTGCCCCCTGGGTCGGGAGGTGAAAATGAGACTGCCATGCTAATAAACATGGGATGTTGTAACGTATTTACTAGTAAACTTTTTTAATTCAACTTCTTTTCCGTGCATGGAAATTGCATTCAATAAACCCATAACAAATGTATTTGTGGAAGATGTTAATTCCCACAATGTAGCTCTCAAGATAATATTATGCACATTTTATATGACCCTTGAGGGTCTCACATTTTTTGAATGTCATGTTAAAAAGGTTGATTTTCCCATTTTCCCATTTTTGACACATTTATATAGTAGTATATATATATATACTGCATATCAATACTGTCTATGTATACTATACTATACTACTGTAATACATATTTTTGTACATTTAGTTATTCAATACAAGCTATTTTATAAGTTCATTAGATTTGGGGGTTTTAACAATACAACCAATACAAGATTTAATCACTAAAAAATAAAACAAATATGTTGGATGTGTTCACATTTACTATCAGTATTTGCATATGAATGTATCAGTAATCTTTATACTTCCCATCCAGTGCACTGAACTCAGCTACAGTAGAACTATTGTGCCCATCATCACAGTAACAGATTCCCCGATAGGTATTTAAGATTGAGTAAATACATATCCACTGATGATGGAACCTGTGTGTTTCTGGGAGACATTGTGTTGGTTTCCTGTTACGTGCATGTGAGCTGGTCAGTGGCCGTCAGACTCTGGATGTACTGGGCAGCTTCAGGGTGTTAATGTGGGAGACCTCAGTGGAGAGGTTGCCTCATTAAACTTCAAGGAGCTTGCAATATATCTATTGCTTGAAGACTTGCTCTTTCTTTTCTTTATATGCTGCTTCTTGTCCTCCACCCAGCTGGGCTTTTAATACTGAACACTGTGTTTGTAAAGGACTGTTAAAACAATGTGTATATGAGCTAATGTGGCCTTATTTAAACTGTGAATAGTATGAAGTAATAAGTACCACCTATACTTGCAAACTTAAACACCCAACATCTAGCCATTCTTATGTGCAGATGTACTCCTCTCTGGGTGACAGTACTGGTCCAATCAGGGGCCCCCAGGGGCCTCCAGGGGGTATTTTTGAGTATAGCAGGGTCCTTTATTATTCTCCCATTCTCATCTTTTCTGTTAATCTGCATGCATTATTTGTTAAATCCTCACGGTGGCACTCTCCCCTGACTGTACCACCACAGCACACAAACACACACACACACACACACACACACACACACACACACACACACACACACACACACACACACACCACATATACTGTACACACATTGAGATTCTGTAATCTCTTTAATTTGTGATGAGTCAAAGCCAGCTCTCACTTTCCCCGAGGGGAGAAGTCTGATAGGAGGGAGCAGCCCGGCCAGGGAGGCACTGAAAAGAGGAGGAGGAGGAGGAGGAGGAGGAGGAGGAGGGGGAGGAGGAGGAGGAGGAGGAGGAGGAGGAGGAGGAGGAGGAGGAGGAGAAGTGTATCCAATGTGTGTGAATTTGACATTAGGCCACCAGCATCCTCTGTGTGGGTGTTTTGTTTCATGAGAGGAGACGGAGTGGTCCCCCACCCCCTCAGCTCCATCTTGTCAATCCATTCCAGAGTCAGGTGAGGAGAGGAGGGACTGGAGGGAGGCGTCTGCGTCCGTGGGGGATCATGTGTCAGAGCCCACGCCCTGCCTGTACAGAGAGGCAGATATAACTTTGGAGTTGAAGCATTTTAAATTAGATGTATAGTCATAAATGTGCTTTGAATGAACGAAAAGGCACCACAAGCAGCTTTCTGTACATGTGTTGGGCTCATTGAAGGAAAGAAAGAGTGGTGTCAGCAAGTACAAGTGCTCTTTTGTATGTTGGATGATAGATTTCAGAATTAAATTATTTTTCACATGCAAAGTTACACGCACACACACACACACTCTCACACACACACACACACACACACACACACACACACACACACACACACACACACACACACACACACACACAGTTCCCACTTTAGCTCCAGCTCAACAGAGTGGCTCCAGATCGAGTGAGTCACTTATTCGTTGTCATGAATAAATCACACACACTTCTACTTTCTTCTACTCTGCACCACTGCCTTTTCAAGCACACACACACACACACACACACACACGCACACACAAGTCCAGACACAACACCTTGTACAAACACACACCGGGAGATAAGTTGTATATTTCAGCCTACGCATTCGCTCCGACTAACTTCCCTTTGTTGAACAGTTGAAGTGCATTTGAGGGTCACACGATGTGCAGTGCTAGAAGAAGTTAGACTTAGAAGTGGAGCCCGTTACATTACGTTTGTTTTTGACGTATCAGAAATGAAGCTTTCATCACAATTGGCCTTTTTTCTTCTTTTTTTAAGTGCGCCTCGCTGATATCCCTTCTCTCATGTGACCCCCTCTGAGAGAGAGAGAGTCAGGCGGTTGAGAAAGAACAGTCCCTTACTCTCCCTATCGGCAAGAAGTCGTTTGTCACTTTCTTTTTTCTTTTATTACAGACCCCCCCCCTCTCTCTGCTCCACCATCATAGCGGTAAATCGGAGTTCATGTCACCCCGCATTTCCCTGATGGCTGCACCCAGAGACCCAGACGTACGTACACAGCAAGACAAAGTGACTGCTCCCTTTATGCCACTTTGTTTATGCTGTTGGGCCTCATCTCGGACGGGGAAGCTTTCTTTTTCTACTTTCCACATTACTGCGTTCCATCTTACTGATATTCCTCTTCTTTCCCTCTTTACAGTGTCCCACTTACTGCTTCATTTCTTTTTTTATGTTATATATTCCTTTTAATATGTTCCCATTTCCCACCAATTGTTTTTATGTAATCCAGATCAATACATCCCCAATCCATCCCCTCCCCTGGCAGTCCGGCCTCTCTCTCTCCAGCATACGTCTCACTCTCACCGTGGGCAAAAAGCCTGGTAAATTTCCCAAAGGGTGAGGTCAACACAAGCTTCTACAACCATTGATTTCCTCTCAGCGTTATGGGATGGAGATGGAGATTCGGTCGATACACGTTCTCATCAAAACACCGGATGTTCAGGTTGTTGCGTTTCGATGTGACTCTATTAATTGAGCAGCATCAGGCAACAGAAGACAGATGATGGGTTATTTAATTTGCATTAGGGATTTACTGTATACTTCAGAATATGCACTATACGGGAAATTACAGTGGAAATATTAGCTGTAGCGGATGAAATAGTACCGGCAAGTAATGCCATGCAGTATTAGTGAGAGTAATTGTAGTCGCTCCAAAATAATCATATATTCACACTTCCTCTCTGGGTTTTCCTGTTTTATTTGTTTTAGAGAGTTCTCTGGGTCCAATCCCTGTTGGAGTATCACAACTTTAGTGTTATCTAAAATATCTTAAATGCAATGGCTGAACATTAAGATGAGGTATTTGAATCCTTTTGCTTTTGCATTATTTGTGTTACATTTGAGGCTATAAGTTGACCATTTTGAGCCCATCTTGACTTTGCGCAAGTAGTTTTTCTCGTATTTGTGTGTTCTGCGATGACTTGCAGGAGAATGGATCAGTCTTTATAAAAAAAAAAAAACGTCTATACCGTCTTTATATACCTGTCTGGTGGTATGTTTACCCATGTGTGTATTTCAGCTGCCCAGGTCCTTCCCAGTCTTTTTATGAGGCGCCTGAAAATACAATGGAATGTAGCAAGGTACTGCAAAAGGTGAAGCCTCCATCTCTCTCTCTCACACACACACACATACACACACACACACACACACACACACAACTCATACCAACTTCTTGCCCATCTGAGAGACAGACGTTTTTCTCCACCCGCCACAGCAGCTGGCACCAGCTCAACCTCTTCTCACACACCCAAGAACTCTCCAAGTCAACTCATGACGGGGCAGTGAGTCATTTCCCGATCAATACTTCATTATTATGATGGGGGAAAGATTCACTGAGTGCATCTGTTCTCATGTGATATCATGATGTACGGGCTTTATAGGCTTTTGGTCTTTTGCTCTCATCCCTATTGGGGATTTTAGTGATTGGGCAGCTTTTAGAAAGGCAATGAAACAGAAGCACCACCAGGAGTGCCAAGACTAATACACTCTGAATATGATCTAACCACTGAAGCAAAAGACACCCATATTCTGACTTATAAATAACAAAAAAGAGAATTCATGTTTCACTGTTACAATCCTGTTTTGAGGCTAAAAGATGCAATTTGTTTATCGTGATATTGGCTACAAAAGCAACAATAATATATTTCATTGACCTTTCAGTGTGTAAACTGTTGGATGTCCCAGACATCTACCTTACATCATAACAATGTCCAACTGATGAGCTACAATTTATCTAATCTTTACAATCCTCAATAGACGCAATGTAAAAAAAGAACATAGTTGGCAAAGCTCCCTCTAAGTCCATTCGGTGGTTTGATCCTGAATTTTTTCATTATCTCTGTGGAAAGAGTGACCTAACAATGACATGTTCTGAGTGCAGATTAAAGTGTTATAATGCAGAAATGTTTCAGGTAGTAGGAACAACAACAAAAGTTAATTAAAAGCTCCTCATCCCAAATTAAATCACTGACCTTCTCAGCTTGAGAATGTGTAACAGAATCCACGGGTGTGACATTTATTAAACCAGCTGTTAAATGTGCCATTGTTGTGTTTGTACTTTCATCTTATCGGGACACTATTTTACCTGCTACCAAATTCACACCAGACTCCAGCATTCGATCATCCGCTCCGCTTGCCTCCGGACGTCCCCACCCTACCGGAGCGTCTGTAGAAGCTGGATACGCCACACATGGTGGGCTCCTACCGGAGCTGTGACGGAGCCGAAGCTTGTGGATTTGACCTGCACGACGGAGTCAGGCCCGCCTGGGAGACGGCCGGCAACTACTCCACTCTGCTCTACGTAGAGAGGTGAGCATCAAGGTGTACGTTCAATTCAAACAAACATTCATACGTACAGACTTCAACTTCTAATGTCTTCTTTGTCCAAAGTAAGTGAAGCAGATCCTGAGGAACCAGGACCCCCACAGACCACTGTTCCCCTACTTGTCCCTTCAGGCCGCCCATACACCCTTGCAGCTACCGAACCGTTTTCTGCACCGATATGAGTTCCGGGCAATCCTAGGCGCCACTACGCAGCCATGCTGAGCTGTCTGGATGACGGGGTTGGACAAGTGGTCCAGGAACTGAAGACTAGTGGGCTCTATCAGAACTCAGTACTGATCCACTCATCTAATAATGGTGGGCAGTCACTCTCCGGGGGGAGCAACTGGCCTCGGAGAGAATATAAATTATACCGAAACAGGATATCATTACATAAATCTATTCCTACATTTCTGTATTCATTCATGCATGTATTTATTTATACTAGAGACATTTTAAGTCCTCCACACACACATACACACACACACACACACACACACACACACACACACACACACACACACACACATACACACATACACCATTCTCTGATACTCTGACTTTATGGTGTTTTGTCCACTCCTTTGTCGTCCACACTGTGTTGTCGTCCTCTTGGAGGTGTTATGTCTATAGTCTTTTCTCTTTAAAAAAATTAAAATTAAAATAAAAACATTGAAGGTCAGCAGATAAACTAGCCGCCTGGTATAAAGCAGACCGGAGCCAGCTGACTCACTCACTCGCAGCAGGGTGACTTCAGGCCGTCGTTGTGTGTGTGTGTCATGGCGCCCGTAGTGAAGAATAGTTTGATGAATTCAGACGGAGTGAACTCATGTGGAAGCGAGGCCCGAAGAGATGGGCAGAGGAACGGAGGGGGACCCCTCGACGTCTCATCCCCTAATCATCTGAGAGGACCCTTTGAGGATGACAGACCACCACAGGGGTTCTTTTGTTTAGAAGTCATACTGGAGATCACTCCCCTGTCTTTTAAAAGATCTCAGACCATCACATCATGTCCAATGTTATTCTGCTACTGTCTTATAAAATGACGGAAAACTGATTCAGATCTTAATAAAATCATGAAAACAAACAATCAGCGTTAACATCTCAGAAGTAATTGTATTTAATGGTGATCTAAGGCCAGCCAGTGGGGGGAAGAAGGTAAGCCAGCAAAGACAAGCAGCCAGAATATATATTGTTTCTCGTGATTTCTGGGAAATCATCATCAAATTAAACAACCTTAACTTTATGATGGATCATTTTCTAAAGCTTATTTTTCACAGGTGTTCCATGCTTGTTATGCTTTAATACATATATATTTTTAAATGTGCCTCTGTGTATCGTCAGCCCAACACGATCTCCAGATTCGAATGTCCGTAATGGACAATGCTGCAAGACGCTGGCTTACGTTTTCCTTTATTTCATAGAGGCCATAGTTTAAGCTAATGCTATCCAAGTCAGTGTAAGTCTCTGTGTGTGTGTGTGTGTGTGTGTGTGATCTGCAATCCCACACACACAGCAGCAATATATATATATATATATATATATATATATATATATATATATATATATATATATATATATATATATATATATCCTATGTGTTTCTCCCGGCCTGAAAATAATATTCAACTGTCCTTCACTTTTTCTTTCCCTATTGGCGCGTCCTCCCTCCACACCCCCCCCCCCCCCATTCATCCCTCAACGCTTTGCTCATCCCCCCTCGTCTTTCTGTCTCATTTTGCTGCTCGTCCCATTCACTTGTTTGTGTCCTCATTTGCGAGATCGAGTTAGAAGCATTCGCCATGTTTTTGCTCAGAGCTCTGTGGCGTACAGTTGAAGAAGAAGAGTGGAGCGGGGAAGAGAAGAGTTCCCAGGGGCTGTGGGAGGCTGTGATGTCTGAAAAGGCTTAGAGATCTGATTCTGATATCTTGTTTAGTGAAACTGCATACATAACACACAGCGACTACTTTAAGGATAAAGCGAAAGTGGTGAAATCTTCAAGTTTAAAGGATTTTATGATTATTGGTAAATCCCATGGACTAATTTTAATCTCAAATGTGGTGAGCTAATGAGTAGTTACAGCACCAGGACAGTGTGTGTGTGGGATCAACTCAAAACAAACTACGACGCCCATGTTCGGTGTAACGTAGGATGATGTCACACTGTGGCTCATTGATGTGTGGTCATAGATTTTGGACAATAAGATTGTGACAGGTTTGAGGCCGTCACCAGTAGGTTTCCTCTCCCAAGCACCAAAGAATGTGTAACCAAAGGGACATTCGGCAACAAGCGTTATTCGCCGACTGTGTCTCTGCTCACTGCTCTCTCACTGCAGGCCGTCCAGCTCCTTTAAAGAGACAAAGCCTCCCAAATACACAAAACCAGATTGGCATCAGCTGGACAGATTTACCAATCAGTCCAGCTGATGGCGATCAGACACGGTTCCCTGGACCACCCCCCCGCTCCACCCACTCTGCAGCCGAGCCTAAACACACTCCACTGCCACAAAGATATTTCAGGGTTTTGGCAACATAGAGAAATCGGGCGATCAATTAATTAAAATACATCCTTAAAATGTATCAGAAACAGATAAAAATAAGAAATGGGATTGGTCCTCGTTAATTTAGACGGCGCTGTGGAGATTAAAAAAGTGGTTTCAGGGTCACCGGGAGAAAGTCAATTTCTGTGAACTCCATCTTCAGAAGAAAGACTGTAAAGCAAACATGTGGAAGCTTTCTATCCTCAAAGAATCCATCTGCACATGACTCATATAGCATCACTCCAAGGAGCATTGAAGCTGAAGGCACTTTGTTCATTTCCCATAGTTGCGCATGCAACACACACACACACACACACACACACACACACACACAGTAAAACCTCCCGCCATCACAACTACTCCTCGGTGATGAGATTGGATGAGACTGCTTTGGGTTAGCGGTATGAATGTTGCTCAGAGTCCCAAACATGTGAGACAACTGGTGAAGACCATCGTCGGATGTCCACACATGTGATTCCCAGTATACTGCGATGGCCCTCAGAAATAAGGCACCGTCAGATTCTATAAATCACGAAGGAGGTGTCACACAAACACAAACACACACACACACACACACACACACACAAACACATGCACAGCCAGACAGATGAGCACACGGTGCTCTCTGGTAGTGGGAGGGAGCTGCCATGTCCACTGTTGGGTAATCAGTTGAAGGTAAGGCCAACTTCAGATCTTAAGATTCTTTGGTGAAGTCGTGAAGTTAAACACAAAAAGGCTGACAAAACTGTTTTAAATATAACTTTTTCCCCTCGATTTGGACACAGTGTTCCAGATAAAGTAAATGCAGCCCTTTCTCTAGACTCAGTGAGACAGAGATGTATCAACAACTCAATTGGGACACATTCGCCAGTGTCGAGCACCGTCAATCGCAAACCCCATTACCCACTGAAACAGCCCTGATGTGCTATTAAATTGCTATTTGGGATGATGTGACAGGTAGTAATTGAAAAAGAAAGATAATAGATCCACTTTAGTGTACTGTGCATGGCAGTCTGTTCCCAAGGAAGCTGTTGAAGCCTGAGAAGAGATTTACTGACTGACATCCAAAGAGCTCAGCAGCGGTTAGGGCGGTTTGACCTCCAGGTGTTTAGGTGCTAGGGAATGATAGTGGTCACTCCCTGATTCCCACACACACACACACACACACACAGATCTCCAAACCATTAAAGTCATGTGATGCTACTGGGCCGCGTGAGGGAGGAGAGTCTCTCTTAAGATACGTAGAACATGTGGCCGTGAGCTAACTTGAAAACATTCTTGCAGATTGAGTCATTCCCCGTCGGTCTCCATTGCTCCGCAACACTGCTGTCATCACCGCGTGGAAGTTTAGCTCGTAGAGCATGAGCGATGAGGATCTTTTCCATCTCATGCAAATGAGACAAGGAAATCATGTGCAGAAAGTTTTTGTTTTGTTTATGTGGGACAAATAACAACCGTATCATTTTATTAGTACGTGATTGACGGCGTATATCTTTGCACAACGTCAACGTGTACAGACGCGTTCATGAAAAAACCTGTGGGTATATGCAAGGCCTCTAATCTGCCATCATACTAAGCATCTTAGTTAATACGTTTATTATATGGTTTGTTTGTCAAATCAAGGTAAACCATCTATACAGCAGTTGCATGAATATAAAAAAGTCAAAAGTGCAATATTTCCCTCTTAAATGTCGTGGAGTCAAAGTATAAAGAAGCACAAATTGGATTTATTCAAATAGAGTACAGGCCCATCCCTCCACCGTAATGCACCGTACATTATTTATCATAAACCTTAAGCATTGCTGATGTGTCGTCGGCCTTTGGAAGCTGCCGGCTCGCTATGCACCATCTCCTGGCGGGCTTATTTTCCTAATGTTAAATAATGCAGTGTCGAGAGCTACCCAAACAGGAAGACATTGCTCCACGAGAGGCAATTACTGACAGCCTGTTGAGCCTGTTTCTGTGTGTGTGAGACGGGAGGACGTTTTTTTTGACGCAGGTTTTTCCCCTCTGCTGACCTCCTCTCTTGTATCACTGCTTAACCTGCTTCTCCCCCGAGGTCTATACCTCACCAGTGGTAGCGTTGGGTTACAAGATATGTAAGAGAGGATCACACGCTTCATGATAAGGCCAAGGGAAAATGTCTTCAGTCACACAAAACTTTCCCTTTTTCTAATGTAATGTTCCATTTTCAGGCTTGTAAAGAAATAGCCGACTCAAATAAAACATGTGGGTTTAAAGGGGCGCTGTTTTCTCAAAGCTCATGGGAATATGTATTCTTTGGCAAGGGTTTGCATGTACACTGCCGCTGCACAGCCTGTCCGAGACTCTTGTCTGACAGGTTCATCATCAACAAGAAATTCAGCAATTAGCTCTGCACCCTATCTCAATAAGCTTCAGAGCCGGTAGTTACGGCCGCGCTGCTACCGCGTTCACTGCAAACACTCGTTAATTGCAATGCTCTCCAAACACCGTGCCAGATGTACACTCACAGTTCAGAGGCAAGGCCAAGAGAACACGGAGACGCAGATGTATACATTTTACACATATTGGACGTGTTAAATACGTTCAGCCGTTTCATCCAAGAGCTTGAAAAGCCTCCCAGTGTTAGTATGTTTTCTTAAAGGACATGCATCATTTAGTAGCTAACTTTAAGTTGCTCACTTATATTTAATACACAGTCGGTTTCTCAAGCTTAAAAAGTAAATAGAAAATGGAAACAATTTTGTGACAGGAAGTGGGATGTGAAACCAAAAAGCAAGCTCAAACACTCTGAGACACTCTGAAACACAATGAGGCACAATGGAACGCAATGGAACACAATGGAACACTGAGACACAATGGAACACTCTGAGACACAATGGAACACTGAAACACTCTGAAACACAATGGAACACTCTGAAATACTCTGAAACACAATGGAACACTCTGATACACAATGGAACATTCTGAAACACTCTGAGATACAATGGAACACAATGAAACACTGAAACACAATGGAACACAATAAAACACTCTGAAACACAATGGAACACTCTGAAACACAATGGAACACTCTGAAACACAATGGAACACAATAAAACACTGAAACACAATGGAACATTCTGAAATACTCTGAGACACAATGGAACACAATGAAACACTGAAACACAATGGAACACAATAAAACACTCTGAAACACAATGGAACACTGAAACACAATGGAACACAATAAAACACTGAAACACAATGGAACACTCTGAAACACAATAGAACACTCTGAAACACTGAAACACAATGGAACACAATGGAACACTCTGAAACACTCTGAGGCACAATGGAACAGTGAAACACAATGGAACACAACATACCACTCTGAAATACTCTGAGACACAATGGAACACTCTCAAACACAATGGAACACTCTGAAACACAATGGAACACTCTGAAACACTCTGAAACACTCTGAAACACTCTGAAACATTCTGAAACACTCTGAAACACAATGGAACACAATGGAACACTCTGAAACACAATGGAACACCCTGAAACACTCTAAAACACAATGGAACACTCTGAAACACTCTGAAACACAATGGAACACAATGGAACACTCTGAAACACTCTGAAACACTCTGAAACACAATGGAACACAATGGAACACTCTGAAACACAATGGAACACCCTGAAACACTCTAAAACACAATGGAACACTCTGAAACACTCTGAAACACAATGGAACACAATGGAACACTCTGAAACACTCTGAAACACTCTGAAACACAATGGAACACAATGGAACACTCTGAAATACTCGGTAGAGCTGAGTGGCTCAAATGAAAAATGACACGTTTCATATTAAAAGGTAGTTATTTGACCTATTGTTAATGTAGATTCATCGGAGCAGCTTTAAAGTGCCGTCTGAATATAATGTGATTCAACCATAATGCTCCAGAAAGTCTTTTTTTTCATCACATAAGACTAAAGAAACGTGATTATGTAAAAAATAATATGCAGGTCAATCAGAAAGTTAAATTGCTAACGTACAGTTGTCACATTACCTCACCGGACTGTGTGCAGCGGTAATCATCCACACACACGCACACTTAAACATGGTGCCAAGAGGATGTAGTAATACCCTTCATGAGATATTTATGAAAGCTCAGATAAACCTTTTCAGTGCAGCAGGCCGTTACGTAACGCCTATAATTCCCTGTCCCTTATACAATGATGCTCCAGTTTACAGTTTAAATCCCTAAAACTGCGTTTGAGTCTGATCGAAGCCGCGACTAGAGATATCTACTGGCTGCTCTAGCTTATAAAAGTATAGAGGTAATCAGAGACCTTTAAACACTGATTTATGTCTCTCTTTTGGATACATTTTAGGTGTTTACATTTTCTTCTTATGTTTTTTTATATATGGTTACAGTCCGTTACATAACCATTACTTGGTCCTGATTAAATTAGGGTGGAAATTATGATTGTGAAAAGAAAAAAAGAAAAACATTGCAACGATGAATGAAGATGTTTGAATAAAATTAACCCTTGTATGGTATTCGGGTCTGTGGGACCCGTTTTAATTTTTCATCAAAACAAAAATAATATCATTCATTATTTTTTTAAACTCAGACTTATTGGCCTTGGCTCATTTTCTGCGAAGAACATATATCAGATAGAATTTTCATCGACAGCCCACCGTAACCCCCCCTACACATTTGTATTACATACAGGGTGTTCGGGTCCACTGGACCCGGGCTAATAAAAATGTGGAAATTGTTGGTCCTGTGTACCTTCAGTCTGTCCTCCTCATGTCTGGCCACACTTACAGAAGGCCCAGACATGAGGAGGACAGACACTGTGTGTGTGTGTGTGTGTGTGTGTGTGTGTGTGTGTGCGTGTGTGTTCGCATGTGTGTTCGCATGTGTGTATGTGAGTGGGCCTGCTGTAAGTGTGTGTGTGTGTGAGTGTGTGTTTGTGGGCCTGCTGTAATCTAAGTATGTAAGCTAAGTATGTGTGTCAGTGGACATAACATCACATGTGACCATTTTTTTTACATCGTACAAGCTGGGATAGGAGCTCCTAAAGAGGAAACTGACCATGGTTGGAACGATGAGAAAAAACAGGTCTGAAGTCCCACCTCAATTTTTGCCTACAAAGAACAGGCATGTCAACTCGTCTAAGTTTGTTTACACGGCTGACACATCCCTGGTATCATATATGCCAAAGAAAACCAAAAATGTGTTACTAATGAGTATACTACACTGGGATGGGAGAATCTGTGGCCTGGAGCGTCATAAACCAGAGATAATTATGGACTACAATGCCTCAAAAGGAGGAGATAACTTGGACAAGCTGGTGTCTGCCTACAGTTGCAAGAGGAGGACCCTACGCTGGTCACTGGTGATTTGTCTTTGACATGCTGGACATCTCGGCGTACAACGCCTTTGTTATCTGGATGGCATTGAACCCAGAGTGAATGAAATTCAAATGAAATTCAAATAAATAAGTCAATAGTTATGAACCACCTTGCTTCATTTGTAAATTTGTGGAATATTGTCCACTCATATCTTGTTTGAAATTAGTTTTCTTGATTTGATCAACAACTACAAAAAAAAACACTAGCACTTTCATATTTGTTGAATTCATGAATTCATAATGTGTTATAACAAAATTAAAGGGAAAATATTAACCATATTTGCTGTTTATATTGCTCGTAATTGGGATGAAGAAAACATCTGTTCAGTATTTTAACATCAAATTGTTTGATTGTGTTGAATTAAAAGCCCAAAAATACAGTGGGTCCAACAGACCCACAACACCTTCTGAGTAACACAAAAATGAATACCATACAAGGGTTAAAAAAAACGTATTTCTTAGACATGTGTCGCTTTTTCTAAGAATAATCCTAATTGTATTTCAACAAAACAACTCAGAAGCGCAGAAACAGTTCACACTGCATGTCTATCTTGGACAGGCATCCATATAAATAATAATAATATAGCATTGTTTTGATAGCAAGAGTTTTGAAAAGACTGCATGAACCTATCATGAAGTTTTGGACACGTTGTTTGTTGCTAAACATGATTTGTAACATGGTTCATCAAAGGGAGAACAACAAACGGAAGATGTTATACAAAATCCAAATAGTGAATCTGTATAGTCTCCTGGTTCCACATTTCACGTGTTGACTAATTACCCTTTTTTGTGAATCCCAGTACAGCAAACGGAACCACTGCACCATCATACAGTGGGCATGCAGCTCAATGCGTTGTGGCAATATTAAAATATTGCGGCATCAAATCTCTACATGGCTTGGTCTTCGAAGGATGCTGATCTTTCCAGCCGCTCTGGCGTCAGCTTTACCTTTGCGCAGATAGCTCGAAGATGGAAAAGGAGAGACGGTGAAACTGAACTTGGATCTGTTGCTCCTGGTACACCAGCAAAGATCTCGCGTGGTTTACATCCCACCTCTCCTGCTGTTGCCAGATAGGAGAAGGCAGGAGAGGTCTCACTCTGTCTTTGTTTCTGGTTTCGGAAAGACGAGGCAAGTGAGCCCAAGAAGTTAGGTTTAAGAACAACCTCAAAATTCACTTAAAAACAAACAAGTGATTGTATTTGGATAATGAATACAGCAGCAAACAAGCTATTGGCTATGTGATGACATTGGGGGTAAATGTTTACTTTAGCAGATAATGAAGTTGCTCTTGTCTGTGTGAGTTGTAATCCACCTGCTCTGCTTTGTTTACATAGAAGCTCAGCCTTTTAGTCCACGCCATCATTCAGCTCCCAGGCACCATTCAGCACTGCGCTCGGGGTGACAATGCCGTCCTGACTATCATTGTTGTGTATATATAGCAAACACCATCCTTAGGTAAACGCTGTACGAACTGGTGATTCCGTTTGCACTGATAGCTGCAAGCAGCCGGCTCCACTGTCGCCATGTCGAGAGCTATCTGGAGGCAACACATTTAGCACGTTATCAACTATGTCATTTTTAGGTTCTTTTAGAAATAAGGACACAATTAAAGCCACATCTCTTTGTTCAGTTACCTAACTAATACAACTTCATATCAGCATGGCTGATGAGAGACTCTTTTAGCTAGTGGCAAGGCTCTCGGGATGCAAATGTTGGTCCATTAGGTCCAGACATTCAAGTTCCCTTTAGGATGAAATGTAAATACCCATGGGGATCCCTTCACTCCCTCTTGTGTGCCCATGGTCAACATTTGTATTTGTCCAAAACTTACTGGTTTACAACCAAATACCCTTCAAGTACCCTGTAGGTATTTTTCTAGTGTTGACTCCAAAAAACACGTTTGTTCATTTAATAACTTTTTATGGAAAAAATAAACAAAGGATTACATTGAAAATATTATAACCACATCTAATTACATTAGGTCAAGCATAGTATTAGATAGCTAATGCCTACTTTTACAAACCAAATCCATTTCCATTTATTTTCTCTTTTTTAAACAGAGTGGCTCATGTTCCTAATCGAGGATCTTTGTTTCTACAGCTCGTCTGCTCTCTCTCTCTCTCTCCTCCCCCATCTCTCCTCTCTCCCCTCCCACTCCCTGCTCCTCTCTCAGAGCTCGAGTCTCTCTTCCCCCTCTCTGCCTTCACGAGTTCTCCTCTCGAAACCTGCGCGAGGCGGTCACTGAAGCGCGAGGCTGTCTCCCCCCTCTCCCCCTACACTTCAGTCAACATGGCTACTATTGTAATCTCGACCAGATTCACAGACGAATATCAGCTGTACGAGGAACTCGGAAAGTAAGCGACCACCGCCGCCGCTGCTCTTGTTGCATTCATTGCGTGTGTGTGTGTCTATGTGTGTCAAAGTGTGTGTGTCAAAGTGTGTGTGTGTGTGCACGTTTTTCTCTGCTGCTGCCATTGTGCGCGTTTACTTCAGTGTTGACAAGGCACGAGCGGGGCTGTCAAAAAACATGGAAGGGTCGGAAAACCACCTCCGCAACCACGCGCTGTACGCCGTGTGTACACTACACAGGATCGTGGACGTGTGAACGAGGCGTATCGCAGCCCCGCGGCTCCTCCTGTACCCCAAAAAGATGTTCAAGCATCGGTGTAGAGGACCAACTTGTTTGTGAATTTAACCGCAGGTAGAGCACGCGCTGAACGCTCGTTTGCACGCGCGCCTCGTAGGCTGGCGGCGGCATCCTCGCGCTCCTCTTTAATCATTTAGTTGTTGTTTTTCTGTTAGTGTGTGTGTGCATTTTAAGCAGACTGCAGGGCTGCTGTCTATGTCAAGCCACCATATAAAAAAGAGACTGGTTGATACACCGCACGCTATATATGCTGCGGCGCGGGATTAAAACATGAAAGGACCCGAATGTTGCAGTGTGTGTGTGTGTGTGTGTGTGTGTGTGTGTGTGTATATTCCGGCTACAAGCGCCACTTTGTAACATCTAATCTGTGCGCGTGCGGCTCACGGAGCCGCTCCACCTCCTCATACAGCCGACAGCGTGACTTTAGAGGACGCGTCTGTGCCAGGAAAAAAAAATACAAAAAGAAAAAAAAAAAAAAATAAATAAATAAATAAATAAATATATATATATATATATATATATATATATATATATATATATATATATATATATATATATATATATATGCAGCCAGGGTGGAAAACTCGGATCAACGTGGATTCTACCTTTTTTCATTGGCTTCTACCTCCTGCACTCAGGTGTCTTCCTTCCCTGGGGTCTTTTCACAAGCACTAGTAGCCAGGACCTCTCATCTGTGCATCTCATGCACAGTTTATCAGACTGTATTAATGATGCATGTGACTTCCTTTTACCCCCCTCTCTTCAGGTATGTGTGATTCATGCGGTGCCCTCGGTGTGGGACAAGTTCACACATTTTCCCCCTGCGACACACACACATACACACACACACACAAACACACACACACACACACACATACACACACGTGTGATGGAGAGTGTTATATGTGAGAAGTGGTTTCACAATTTTCTTTTTAATTGTCCTTCCTGCTCCAGGGGTGCCTTCTCTATCGTCCGCCGTTGCGTCAAGAAGTCTACCGGCCAGGAGTATGCTGCTAAGATTATCAACACAAAAAAGCTCTCGGCCAGAGGTAAGTATAGCGGACATCCGTTGAGTTGCACAAATTGCTTCTCCGTAGTTTGCTTCCTGAAGAGCAGCGATCCCTGGGGGTCTGTCCTCTGTGCCCCCCCCCCCCCCCTGAGAGATTCCTGAAGAGCTGGAGGCTTTTTGGCCGAGCTGGGCTTAAGTGGTGCTGTGAGCTTCACAGGGCTTCAGCAGCTGTTTCTCATCATCTTGACCTTACCCTAAAATATCCTCGACTTCTTTTTACAGCAGCATGTCCAAAGAGATCGAATAAAGTTCTCGTTTTAATCGATGTTGGCTGTGATAACGCTGCACTGTGCACGTTCTGTACAACCAAGACCTCCCACTGCGAGCCTTTTTATGTGAGGGTGTAAATATTCATTGCAGATATAGAAAACATTTATAGATGTTGTATTACTATGATTATTATGATCAATACAGTTTCTGACAAAGTCCCCACCCACCCCCACCCCCAGGTTTGTCGAATTTACTGAGTGACTTCCTGGTCCAACTTTGACATACTGTAACATACTTAACCTTAACATACTTGTAATTTCACACACTCTCCCTGAGCGCCCTTTGTATTCGAGTCACATATGTATGTATGTAATACAAATGTGTAGGGGGGGTTACGGTGGGCTGTCGATGAAAATTCTATCTGATATATGTTCTTCGCAGAAAATGAGCCAAGGCCAATAAGTCTGAGTTTAAAAAAATAATGAATGATATTATTTTTGTTTTGATGAAAAATTAAAATGGGTCCCACAGACCCGAATACCATACAAGGGTTAATTTTATTCAAACATCTTCATTCATCGTTGCAATGTTTTTCTTTTTTTCTTTTCACAATCATAATTTCCACCCTAATTTAATCAGGACCAAGTAATGGTTATGTAACGGACTGTAACCATATATAAAAAAACATAAGAAGAAAACGTAAACACCTAAAATGTATCCAAAAGAGAGACATAAATCAGTGTTTAAAGGTCTCTGATTACCTCTATACTTTTATAAGCTAGAGCAGCCAGTAGATATCTGCGCAACAGTATTTGTGGCAGATTTGTTGTCATTGGCAGCCTGTTGCTCTCGTGTGTGTGTGTGTGTGTGTGTGTGTGTGTGTGTGTGTGTGTGTGTGTGTGTGTGTGTGTGTGTGTGTGTGTGTGTGTGTGTGTGTGTGTGTGTGTGTGTGTGTGTGTGTGTGTGTGTGTGTGTGTGTGTGTGTGTGTGCGCGCGCGAGGTTGCATCAAAGGAGTGATTTTAAGTGCAGATTGGGGGATGCATGCTTAATTGTCACCCCCCCCCAGCCCACACACACACACACACATATTGTCCTTCTGTCTCTCACCCTCATTTATATGTTGTTTCCTCCCTTCCCTCCCTTATCTGTTAACAAAAGATGGATTTGAGGAAAGATGTTGGTGTGTGTGTGTGTGTGTGTGGCTGCGTTGGCAGTTGTCCGGCGCTAGTAACCCGGCAACAGCAGGGCTGAAACTCCTTATCTTATAGGCTGTGTGCGTGTGCGTGTGCGCGTGCGTTTGCGTGTGCGGTCACTATTATCACACACGCATAGACTGCTGCCCTTTTCTCACTTGAAGCACAGTTGCACACATGTTCTCACCTATTTAACGGTTCTCACGCTTCACTGTGCGTACGAAGGCCTTTCTGCTTCTCATCATGAAATACACACACATTGGTCTCTGCTTCAGTTCCTCGTCGTACAAAGAAAGAAAGACGAGCAGTCTGACTGTTGGACCGCTTTTGAACTAAAACTGGCTCATTATTCAAAATGAGAATATTGTGGAACGATCATATTGTGATGAAACTTTTCACAAACTCAAACTTCTCATTGGTGTAGTTCACACCCAAAAGGTCCTTCTGTGTGGAGTTTGCACTTTCTAATAAATAAATATACATCTATCTCTGCTTGTTAGTGTAAACACTGAACACAGTTATTGGCATTAGTGGTTTGATTGTTGGGCTACTTTAGAGTATCGCTTGTACTCACAAGGTGTGTGTGTGTGTGTGTGTGTGTGTGTGTGTGTGTGTGTGTGTGTGTGTGTGTGTGTGTGTGTGTGTGTGTGTGTGTGTGTGTGTGTGTGTGTGTGTGTGTGTGTGTGTGTGTGTGTGTGTGTGTGGGGGGGGGCGTTAAGCCGTGTTCTCTGCAGCTCGGGGAGGGCACATTGGCTGGCGGGGAGTTCAGCGATTACGGCTGTCATGTGGCGTTGCGTGCATGCGCACAGTCGCTCAAGCAGATACTCGCACAAGTGGTCCGTCACTTCCACTGACGTTCAAACGCAGACACGCTAAGAACACACTACTCTCAGTAACCCTGGTTAAGATTGACATATATAGCATCTATGGTTAAGCCAGTTAGCTTACTTAAGCATGAAGACTGAAGAGCACCTCTAAAGTGCACTTGTGTTGTATATTCTATGTTAAGTCCCAATTACCCGTTTCACTGGGGGTCAACTCTCGGCCAGTCTCAGTAACTTCCTGGAGTCTCTGCTGGTTGTTCGACTAGAAATAATCAGACCCGCAAAACGATGAAGCTGCTGTAATACTCAGTTTTTACTAGTGACTTCAGCGTCAGTGTACAGAAGCAGACGGCGACGCGTATTGTTGGCTCGAGGCGTCGGTGATGGCTCGATAAAAGTCGTGGGAAGCAGAAGTTGAGTGTGCTCATAAATTGATGGTACATTTGCTTTAGTGGTGGAGGTCTCTCGCATGCACTGATGAAAAGGGGAAGATAGAAGGAGACCATTAATTTTTCACGAGCCAGGATATCTGTACATCTTCTTCGGAGCCTGGAATCCAGTTTGCACAAAGATTAAGTACCAGAAGTCAGTGGTTAGATCTAAAAATGACAATGAAAGGAAGTTTAGAGGGTATTTATATATATCTCTTTTCTGGCAGGATGTCTGTGACAGTAGCTCATCTCACAGTGTGAAAAACAAACCTTGTACATCTACACGTATATTAGCAAGTTAGCATTTTATTTAGCCCAGTCAGCCTTCATCCGCAGCTTTTCATTCAAGAGGGCTCGCTGTCATCATTGTCTCTTTACGTCTTCTGCTTTTAAACCATCTGTTGCTGTAAATATTGATGTATTTGATAAGAAAATACTATTGTTTTTTAGAGCTTTTTTGCTGAAAAGAGCTGCTTGCTGTGGAGGGAAACAACACAGCCCAAAACACTGGACACTCAGTCAGTTGGTCTAACCATAAAAGATAAATGAATGAACAAATACATTTATATTAAATAACTAATTATACGAATGGCTCTGTGTGGACTCAAGTAATTGGCTTTGCAGGATTAACTGGGTCCATCGGAATGATTCCTGTTGGTCGTGAGCCACTGAAGCCGTGAGCCAGCAACACTCGTTCTCACCAAAGCTTGAGCTGCCTCGGGGGGGCTGCGTTGACGGAGGCGTGTCGCTACAGGTGGAGTAAGACCGTAAAACACAAGCTAGGGAAGCCGGTTGTATTCACATCATCATGGGGTAACGCAGCGCAGTTGGATATGAACTGCTTTATTTCTGTGTTTTACTCTCCGAAATAGCTTCTAGGAATGTGTTCTTGCACATTTGATTGGCTCGTACAATACTTCTCCAGATGTTGCTGCAATTAGCCAGTCACCTAGACATCTGAACAGGGCTGCCTCCCTTCCCTGACATCTTATTAGAATTCATTTTAGGTGTCCTCTGTACTGTTTTACTGGCAAAATTTAAATGATATATTTGGCTGCAACTAATTATGATTTTCTTATTGGTTAATCTGCCAATTCTTTAAACAGTTAAGCGCACAATTGTTTGGACTTTAGAAAGAAAAGAAAGAAAGAAATGTACACAATTGTATTGATCCCTGTGGGGTAATTCTTCTCTACATTTGACCCATCCTTGGTTTACTTGATGTCTTGCTCAAGGACACTTTGACGTGGGGAGAGTGGGGATCGAACCGAGTACCTTGTGGTTACGGGACGACCGTTCTCCCGAGATCCTAAAATAAAAAAAAATCTTCTTGAAATTCAAAAACCCAAGAATATAAAATATTGTATTACAAAAGACAAACCTGCAAACACACTCATCCAATCAAGTAATTTATTTAAATAAACTTTCATACATTTGACTTTTGGAGACGTTTTCATTCTCAACCACTGAAATGTCAAATCCCTCATGCTTCCTGCTTCAAGTTCCTCAAGTGTGAATATGTGCCGCTTTCAGCAGTTATTTGAATATCAGTTAATTGAATATCAGTTAATTGAATTCAGGCACGGTATCGAATGTAGGTCACCCACGCTCCGAGCCCCAATACACACTCACTGGAGTCATTCGGTCACGTCCTGAAAAGAAGGAAGTAGACTTGAAGTGTAAGAATAAGCTTCAGGTGGCATTTACCCATGTGTGTGTGTTGCTCGTGATAGGCGAGCTGCTGCGGGGGCCAGTGTGCACATCTGGATCATCGGTTGAACTGGGAGCACTATGGGGGGGGGGGAGGGGGGGGGGCGGACGGGCGGAGGGGCGGACGGGCGGATGTTTTCTCTGTCGAATCGCTTTGAACACCCGAGGGAAACAGTGGATCGGTGTGATCCATCTCGACGGTATGTCGTGTTATTTTTAGCGATGGTTACGTGTGGCGTACTGGGTGGAGCTGTGATGGGAGTGTATTTTTAGTTCCACTGCTATTAGGTAAGGCCTTGTGATGTCACGGGAGGAGTGGAGGAGGAGGAGGAAGAGGAGAGAGGCTGGCGGCACTCGTCTCGCTGTTGAATAATTGAGGCGCGTTGGCTGCTCCGCTCTCCCTGAACAAGAGCTGAGGAGTGGACCCTCGAAGTCCTCGTCTGTGCGTCCTCTCTTTATCTCATTTTCTTT
Source organism: Liparis tanakae (assembly GCA_036178185.1). NCBI lineage: Eukaryota > Metazoa > Chordata > Actinopteri > Perciformes > Liparidae > Liparis > Liparis tanakae. Next base: position 12,369,166 of record CM070100.1, read on the forward strand.
CATGCGCCTCCCTCAGCCACACTTCCTATCTCTTTATCTCTTTCGCCACCTCTTCCTTCCTCTTTCCAGTCATCTCCGCTCCCCTCTCTGCAATACTGCCATGCAGGCAGACATGTGCGTGTGTGCGTGTGTGCGTGTGTGCGTGTGTGCGTGTGTGCGTGTGTGCGTGTGTGCGTGTGTGCGTGTGTGTGTGGTTTTTCAGGCCTTTGGTTGGTTTGAAGTGGGCCCGCTGGAGGCTGATTGGCGGAGGGCAGATAAACGTAGCGGAGCAGCGCGGTGAATGTTTCATGGGACCGACTGTGAATATTTGATGAGAGAGTCGTACATGGAAAGAGAAAGATGTCGATATGGAAAGGGAGAGCGAGACGGTCAGGGTTATACACTCCAAAATCGCTGTAGGACTTAAATTGTGTTAGTCTTCCCACAGCATGCATACCTTCCTCTTTTCTTATCAAAGCTTTGAAACAACACTGTGTGTGTGTGTGTGTGTGTGTGTGTGTGTGTGTGTGTTGTGGTTCAACATGTTTTTCCGTGACTCTCCTCCTGTCACATTAATCTCGCCCTCCTTTTCTCTCTTATCTGCTCATTGTTATCCCCCTGTCCAAAGCATAATAGCATCATACATAAAAATGTCATTTTCCATTGACTTGTTGTGCTTATTGTTACTTTTGAGGGGATTGATCTGTCACTTGAAAGTGAACCGACAAGTCTGAATGACTGCAGTGAAACGGTATGGAATGCAAATAAAGATAATAATGTTTACGGTACACAACACACACCTCGGGGGCAATCAAATCTCCTGTGATTATTTCATGTCTGGAGCTGTTGTGTGGAGTGGATTGCCTTCGTCAAGGTTAAACGGTGTAAAGAAGTTTGCCGTCAGCACCAAACACCCGATATACTTGATGAAGTATTACAAAGAAGAAAAGCAAAGAACATGTTGATTTTAGACGCCGTGCCAAACAATTCCTACACTTTCTTTTGTCACGTGCAATAATAAATGTTTGAAACTCGAATGAAAAACATTACAGAGTGATTTCTGCTGATGTTCACACTTTAATGTTCTATTGTATTCAGGTTCCAACACTTTTAACAAACCTCTCTTTGCCCACCTCCGTGTATTTCTCCGTCACCAGTTTCTTCGGTTGTGTGCTACTAAGATGGGTGCAGTTTGATTTATTTTATACAATGGTGGCAAATGCTGTAAAAAGTGTGTTTGTGTATCCACCTTTTTTAAATGTGTCTGCTTCATGGAAACATTTCTTTTGCAGAGCTCACACAACATCCCATCAGGCTTTCAGACTTGGCCATGCTGGGTGACAGCCACTTGCTCTGTGCTTCCTGTGAGGTCTGTCACATCTGAAAAAAAGAACAAAAACAGGAAGAGAGGAGCGGTTGTTGAGCTATCTGCAGTTTGAATGAAGAGAGGAAACTCCCACGTGGGCTCCAAAAGCTCTTAGCTGACACCTAGACTCGCCAAAAACATAGCAAAATGTTAAGAAAAGAGAAAATACAGGCAGAGAGCAGGTCCCCTGAAGAACCACACGCCAACACACACTTCATAAGTGAGGATTGAGAGGGTTGTTATTCTCTCAGGCTATACTATATATATATTATACTTTTTTTTTAACATGTCATTCACCTGTTGCCACCATACTTGAGTCCCGTACTCAGCGTGCATCAAACAGTTGATGGAAGCTATAAGAAGAAACACTGTTTTCTCAAGAGGAGGATGTTTTGAATAGCCACGCTTATTGTTGTCGTTTGTGTGTGGCGCCCTGACCGCTATGCTGGTAACTAGTTTCACCTTAACAATCGACGCCTGCCTTAGGGCTCTTAGCCAAAGTGAAATGGTTTGATATTCCCACCTGAAAGCCAGCAGCAGCTTGTAGTATCCCGATGCGTTTGCTCGATGGAGCGCGCGGCTACACCGTTGGGTTGAAGTGTGTTCTCCTGTTGGCACGGCGCCAACACCGACTGTTAGTGTATGCCTCCAAGCTTGAAATCAAATCAGCCTTTCTTCATAAAAGTCTTCTCACAGTAATCCTATTAAGGGCCTGCTGCCTTTGACACTTTGGTGGCGCTGTGGGGGACACAGGTTTTGTGAAGCACAACCTTCACTTGATCGCCAGTGGATTATTTTTACAAGATAACAGGGGATTACCCGTTCCAATGATCCAGAACTAGGAGCTTTTTAGATTGAATAACAGTAACTTGCATCATATTTTTCTCCTTAATTGGCTAGATAGTTGGTATCTATTTAATTAATCTAGTACTTGCCATATAATGAATATATATATATATATATATATATATATATATATATATATATATATATATATATATATATATATATATATATATATATATATATATATAAAATCTCCCCCCCACCCTTTGCAGGTAGATAAAATATTTTTAAACATGGCCTCAACAGCGCATCAATAATTCTGAATGGAAAAATAAAGAAATGTATGGTAATTGTTTAAATCACCCTTAAGTGACAGTGATGATATACTATATATGGAAGCAGACAAATTCATTTCAAGCTATGCACCAATACATTTTTTTTTATAAAACACGCTCGTAGAGTTTGATAACGCAGCTCAACAGTTGTTCCACTGGCTCCAACATCAATATCCAACATTGCGGCTGCTAATAATGGGAGAGCAGGACAGGAACATTTTTTAAATACTAATTATTTGCATTTGATAAGGATTAACTCACAAAGGCTGCACACTGCTCAGTTGTCTGGCGTGATCTACGTCAGCTGTAGCTCTTTACGCCGCATTACTGGTTGCATTAAATCTGGGTTGGACTCTGGATGTGTGTCTCTTCGTGAGGACAACAGAGGCCATTATACATTCTGTGTGTGTGTGTGTGTGTGTGTGTGTGTGTGTGTGTGTGTGTGTGTGTGTGTGTGTGTGTGTGTGTGTGTGTGTGTGTGTGTGTGTGTGTGTGTGTGTGTGTGTGTGTGTGTGTGTGTGTGTGTGTGTGTGTGTGTGTGTGTGTGTGTGTGTGTGTGTGTGTGTGTGTGTGTGTGTGTGTGTGTGTGTGTGTGTGTGTGTGTGTGTGTGTGTGTGTGTGTGTGTGTGTGTGTGTGTGTGTGTGTGTGTGTGTGTGTGTGTGTGTGTGTGTGTGTGTGTGTGTGTGTGTGTGTGTGTAAGCATGTCTCCCTGGAACAGCCGCTCATTAGTGATTAGTTATCACTAAGCGAGGATCAAGGCTGCACTCTGACACTTCAAGGCTGGGAACCCGCGTAGTGTTATTTATGTACTGGAATAAAGGTGCCAGTATTTGCCTCCGGCTCTATTCTTAGGAATAGTTTTGTGTGTCACACATTTCTCAGGCTTTTTGAGCCAATAGCAGCCAGCTCGTCTCAACTGGGAAACGAGCGAGCGTCATTAGAAACGCTGCTGCCGTACCTTCAATTCTCCAGTAAAAAAAAGCCGTTGTTGAAAAATGGTCAGCACAAGCAAATAACGATTGGTTATTAATAAAAGCCAAAAGGGAATATCGAGGGATGGTGGAAAAGGCTGGGAGCCGTGGGGAGTAGGACTCCAAAGCAGACTTTGAGACGAGGTAGTAGGATTTGAAAAACAAAGGTCTTTACTCGCAAAACATTTGAGACGAACAGACCCAGAACAAGGGGTCAACACAAACTAAATACACAGGGTAACGAGGCACAGGTGGAAACAATGAGGGCGGGTTCTGCAATCACACAGGAGGAAACAATGAGGGCGGGTTCTGCAATCACACAGGAGGAAACAATCAGGAACAGGGATCGGATTTAAGCTTCATTGCATCGCTCAATCAAACCCACGCCCACTGAAGACACGCAAGAACGTAATGCACCACGGAGAGCTGTCTGGGGAACTACCGAAGGCTACCGATACTTTTCAGACACCAACGGACCCAATGCACGGTTGTTTTTTATCATCCTACACTTGAGAACGGAAAAGCATGAAAGAACGCTGGCCGTCAAAGTCCCGCTCTCATAATCACGAGTTAAACTCTTTGCGATGTAAACTTGCAACTAAGCGAAATGTGAGACGACTGGGAGCCGCCACGAGGTCGGAAACAATTTCTACTTGGACGACGATATTTTTGCAGACGGAGCTTTTGAGAAGAGAATTCAGCCGTTCGTTATTTTCCAGAGCTGTGTGAAACTGTTGTAAAGCCTCATTAAAAGTAATGAAGGCGGTTTGAATTCTGCATCCCTGTATGCTTTAGCTACATTTCTAAACACTGTCGCCAGGTGAGGAAATGCAGCAGCTGGCGGCCTCTTATGGGTAACCCTCTGAGCAAAAGGGATATTGGGGATCAGTAGAGAGAGAGAGAGGGATGGCAGCATCTAAGCTTGTTGCCATGCTGATGTTACTATATTTCCAGAAGCACCTCTGTGCCTAAATACAGTCTCCCAGAGCTTCTAGCATAGCTGTAAACTCTTTTTTGTTTGTTCTCCTTTCTGTTTCTTGACTCGGGGGTGGGGAAGGTGTGGGATCCTGAGCATCGTGGTGCTGTACATAGTTGAAAGCTGGAGAATAAAGGAAGTATCGTCTTTTTACCGTGCTGTTGTTTTATGCCGTTAGCCGCAAATGTCATATTTCAGGATTTCGCCACCTTCCTCGCTCCCCTGTCACCGGCTCCTCCTCGCCGTATTTTCCATCTCTACGCCGCCGGCTTTGAGTCGGCGACACGTCCCTCAGCGATGGCCCAATGACAGCAGACTGACCTGTGGCAGCGACGGCACGTCTGACTTGCTGATGGAGAAAGCTGACGGGGGCGGAGGTGATCGGTGTCAGAAACTCACCTCCATCTGTCAGTCTTTCTCCGGGTCTACGTCTTCACTTTCTGTCATCTCGTCGCCGCCTTACGGCTCGGTGACCCGGGACCGAGTCAGTGTGACTCAGGGCTGTAAGCCGGAGGAGGATTGGATCTATTTATAGTCTTGTCTGCTCTCTGGGCCGCACTGACCCAAAGTCTGTTTTTCTGTTTCTGACAGTCTGTCATTCATTTATCTCCTATAAGTTCCTTTTGTCCTGTTGTACCTTCAAATAGAAAGACATTGCCCTGTGTTTAACCAGCTATACCTCTAATTATCTTGTGGAGATCAAAATGCGCACACATAAGAAGAAGAAAAAATTAGAAAATGTATTTTAGTGCTTTTTTCACGACTTGGTTCTAACTTTTATAATGTGACAATTTGCTGCTTTCGTAGTGTTTTATGATTGTAAAGGGAACTTTTGAACTTTCTTGGTCTTTAGCAAGAGATTTCACCGTTGTCACTTTTGGCTCTGAAGAAGTTGTGATCTTCTTTTTGCCGATAACCTTTCATACGGTCGCAGCTCCTTAAGCCACATCAGATTTAATTCATCATCCTTATCATTAAAAACGTTGCAGCTTTGGTCAAAAACACACTCTGTTTCAGCCCACGTGTTTGTTTCTGTATTCATTGACCAGTCTGGAGAGTCACTAACGACTTTAAATTGAATCACTCGGTTATCTAATGGCTTTGCTTGAAAGAACAACGTGTTCAACAACAAATACACTTAACAAGCACAAAGATGCTTTCCTATAAACTTCTTGAAGTGTGAAATTGTGATGCAAAAAAAAAACAGCCATACAATTTTCTTTAAAGGAAATTAAACACCATCTATTGGCCAATTAATTTTCTTTCTCCGTAAATAGTTATTGTTGTTTTACTTTAAACAACACAAACGTTGTGACAGATATTGTCCTGTAATCTAGAGGATGGAGTGTGTTGTATGATGCGTCTTGGAGCTGCCTGAGGAGTGACTTCAGTGACGTGGGCAACACATCGTGACAGTATTGTTGGGTCACAGTTGCATGCGACGACTTTCTTTTGGAACGGAAGCAGCTGCCCACAAACCAGCGAGTCCTCGTGATGATATCCTGCTATGCTTATGCTGCGGGTTGCCAGGTCGGCTCAGCAGATGGAGAGCGACGCATGCCAACCGTGGTCTTTTGTTGACTCTGCTTGTTCCCCGACAGCCCCCCCGAGGAGAGGGCACTCCGATGCGCCGCAGACCCACACCCTGACTAGTTGCAGCTATAACCTTCGGTCTGCTGCTACTCCTGAAACCCGCTGCCGAGTTATGGCATCTTTTACTTTCTTTCTTTTATGTGGAGAAAGCTACTGGTGAAGTTGGGTCCAACAGGAAGAACACGCGCTGACACCGGCATGAACGCCAAATTCAGCGAAGACATCTGCAGCAGAGCGCTAGGACACGACCTCGGCCGTGGTTCAACTCGTCTTCTCAAGGCAACTTTTGTGATGTGATGCGCTAGATTAGAAGCCAGCTGCGTCTGCGTGTGTGCCCACTTCAATGCGAGCTGTCAGATCAGATGGCGATCGGATGTGTTTTGTGGTCAAAGAAGCGGCTGTGAAACTGTGGATTAAAATGTTTAATTTCCTACAAATTCGTTCTCGCAGTATAAGTAGACTTTGAGTAATAGCAGCTAAGTAAGTCCCCCTATTTCTGTGGTAAACAAAGGTTCCTATTAATTCTTCACAATAAAAGTCCCCCTTATTTTAAGGCTTTTATTTTGAAGCAGTAAAATTGGCAGATGTCGGCTCTGCTTCACCCGCAGTTTTACGCCTCTCTTCCCTCGGCTCTCCTCGTGGGGGTGAGATGATGGAGACCTACGTTTTTATATATTGTGTCCACTTATTGTCCGCACCTCACTGAGATCCACATTTAAAGCCGATTGGATCCCAATGTGAGCTGCATCCGACGCGTACTACGCCCTGCAGCGATCAGGTGACACAAGTCACATTGAAAAGACAAGTGTGACCCCGGCTCACGACCCCTGTCAGAGAAGTGACAAGGTCGGAGATGTTTTGTGTTTGTGTGTTTACTCTCTGTGCTCAGACTGTGTAAAAGGTTATCTGTGTCCGTCCGTTCGGCAGGTATGAGTATAAATACCACACATTTGACTATTTGGTCATTTTTGTTTCCTTGTCCATACGCATAAATAGAAATACAGCTGAAAATAAGGACAATCTAACACATTAAGCTATTACGTGCATACCAATAGGTGATACTATATGATAACTATAGATATAAAAAGAATACATTTATAAACAATAAAACAGGCGACAATAGATTATATAATGAGTGCAATGTTGCAGAGTGGAAATATGCTGTGATACATATAATATATGCAGGCAGACGTTAATTGCTCTACATGGGTGGAGGAATTATGGATCATTGAAATTGGAGCTGAGACTTCATCCCCCCCCCTCCCCCCTGCTGCAGTCAGTTCGGAGCGTCTAGAGATGAGGGATAAATGAATGTTGTGCCACGCCGTCGCTCACCAATCACTCCAATTGTGTGAGGTGCTGTGTGTTGTGCTCTACGGAGCAGGCAATATGATGTCACATCGCCATGGAGAGCTGTTAAAGGGGTGGGTGTGTGGGTGGGGATGATGAAGGCAGGCTATGCGTTTGGCTCTTTCACAATCGACTTAAAATCCTACGAAGATTTGAAAAGTTAACGAGCAGCCTGCACACCAGTTCTTCCTCTTAGGAGGATTAGGCTATTTCAAATAATTCTGTCTAAAAATTATTAAAGACCGCAAAAAAACATTACAAAATAATTTCAAAGTTGACTAATCAGGCATTTTGGTCTCAGTCGACTTGCCGGCTCAGAGGGAGCAGCACTGATTTCCTGTAGTTGATTGATTATTGCCCCTCTGTTCATCTAATATGTTGCATGTGATGTTTAGGTTTGATTATCATCTTACCCTTTGTGCTGGTTTTATAGAAAAACATATTTTTTGTATAACGAGGAGTAGATTAGTTTTAACAGTGGTGCCTTCTGTGTTTGACCCTGATCATCTGCTAATCGTCAGTCCGTTTCTCTTGGTTTGTCCCGTTTGAAGCTCGTGCTTCTTCTCTCGTCTTTCTACTGCAACTCCTCAGACGATTCTAGTGTCTCTAAGCGACACGCTGCCAAGACTCTCTGCTATCACAAGCATAATAAAGCCGTCATCTCAGGCCAGCGCTGAGAAATAATACTATTTTTCCAGGCTGAGCCAACTTCTAATAATACAGGCAGACAAAAAATAGCTTGTTATGTCTCTGGGAAGAAGGTTGTGGAATGTCTGCAGAGAGCTTTTGATTCCTCGTCCTCGGAACTCACTGGTCAGAGTGTGTGTGTGTGTGTGTGTGTGTGTGTGTGTGTGTGTGTGTGTGTGTGTGTGTGTGTGTGTGTGTGTGTGTGTGTGTGTGTGTGTGTGTGTGTGTGTGTGTGTGTGTGTGTGTGTGTGTGTGTGTGTGTGTGTGTGTGTGTGTGTGTGTGTGTGTGTGTGTGTGTGTGTGTGTGTGTGTGTGTGCGTGTGTGTGTGTGGACATTGAACTGAAACGAATAGGCCTACAGAGCCATGCAGGATAGAAGCTGCCTCTGATTTGCTCGGCATTGTGGGTCAAACTTGTGTTGGCATGTCGATAACTCGCTGTCTTGTCGGTGGTGAACGATTTAATAGGAAACTTTATTCCTCCAATCATTTATGAGCTAACGACATCTCTCATTGACCGAGTCTCTCGCTCGCTGCTTTAAAAAAAAAACACCCCTGAAGTTCGATCCAACATGAATTCAGATTTATGAAACTCATAACATTAGCTCTAATGCTTGTAATGCTCGCTTTCCACATGGACTCTACCATGAACAAATGGAAGTACACTATTGTGTCTGTATCGCTCTGCCTCACAATAGCCAGGTTCCACGTGACGTACATAAGTGTCATTTAATTGAATGCTTTGTATACAATAGTTTCCCGCTGCCTCTGAAGGCCCCTCGCTGTTCGCTGTGTAGGAAGGAAGTATTTCCTCTTTGATTTTCCTGCCAGTGTTTTTGCAGTTAGTTGCCGGGTTAAAATAAACCGAAGCCTTCTCTAACCTCTGGGCTACCGCCACCCTTTTAGTATACCCGTGTGATTATTAGATCCTGTGTCTCCACCGCCATTTGCATTCAACTTTGCGTCCTGCGCTTTATCTTGCCAGCTCTCCCAATCAATCAAACTGCAGCTTGTTGACTCACCACCTCACATATTTGCTCCTGACGAGTTTAAACAAGACACCTCTTGTTTCCATAAAGATTAGATGGTGACTGGAACGCCGGTAAGTCGTGACACACTCAGGCATTTTGTTACTGCTTTCCATGATGGATGACAATTACATGCGTCACCTCTGAGTCATTTCTCCATGTGGCGCCTATATTCTGACTTTTTATCAAAGAGTGAATTGATTAAAGAAGCAAATAATCAGCTGATTACTATTGATTGAAAATAATCTCCACACAGGGAATAGGGCACACTTTTGTTATCACCACCATGATAATGATTTGGGAAACATGGGAAACCTGCGCCTACCCGACCTGGCAAATCGGTTACAATTTTAAACATGGTATTATACTGTATTTGTGAAATGAAACAAAAATACTTTGCTAGGTTTGGGTTAGACTTGTTCCGTAACTTTGATTACAATACTAGATAATCTGATAATCTCCATCCTCCCTTCAGCCGTACCTCTCATAGCCAGTTCTCCATTAAACACAGAGGTTCTCTACCTTTATTGCTCCTCATCGTCACTCAGTAGCTTTCAACATAGATCACAAGATCATCAGGACATCACATAATAACATTTAAAAAAGTCACTACGGTACATGAAGGTGAAGCGGTATCCTGGAAGTTGTTTGCATCCCCGCCCTCCTTCCTGTGTAGCTTTACTACGTCACATGACTTCCTCCCTTGCTACTAAAATAATGAACACGGCCACTACATGTCCGAACAGTGCCGTGATCCAGCCGACATAAAGATGATTCTGAGCCTGTTGGGGTTTCTACAACAGGAAATGTCATCCATTATATCTATATCTACTGTATCTGTCCTACAATCTGGCTGTCCTGAACATGCAGTTACACACACACACACCCACACACACACACCCTCCCCTCGCCATGAGAACCATTATCTGGACGCTGATTATATTAAGGGTGGACCTATAAGACTAATGCCGTGTGTGTGTGTGTGTGTGTGTGTGTGTGTGTGTGTGTGTGTGTGTGTGTGTGTGTGTGTGTGTGTGTGTGTGTGTGTGTGTGTGTGTGTGTGTGTGTGTGTGTGTGTGTGTGTGTGTGTGTGTGTGTGTGTGGTATAGAACCGCCTGCCTGTCCAGTTTATGAGTTAACGGCCACTGCTTTGGCCTTTTCAGCGTGTGTCTCTCCCCTTGTGGACGTCCTGTCTCTGCTGTCCCCTCCAGCTCAAATGGATCTGATGTTGGTTGCTAAGTGGCAGGTTTAGAGGGAAGCTATTGTTCTGAATGGAGTAGGAGGAGCAGAAGAGGTTGGAGAGAAGGGGAATAATGTGTGTGTTTATGTGCCGCGCAGTTAAAATAAACTGTTTAATCCATTCACACAGTCGTTGGTGTTTCTGAAGCCCTTGTAAACAAGATATCAAGTTTTAATGGTTGCAAAAGCACCTGATTTATTATTTATTAGCTCTGTGTCTGTTGAAAGGTTATGAAGAATAATCTGTTTAGCTTTGATGCCAAAGTGCTACTGAACAACATGAGCTGCAGTCGGATCATGTGGATGTTATGCAGTCCTCGTGCGCTTTGGTCACTGACGACAAAGTGTTTGGCTTTTCTTCCTGACGCTGACATCGTGTCCTCACTGGTTCCTCTCTGTCTTCTCTGTCCTCAGATCACCAGAAACTGGACCGGGAGGCACGGATCTGTCGTCTGCTAAAACATCCAAACATAGGTGAGTTATAGGACGCGCTGTTATTCCGATCATCGGATGTTAAAAAGTATTAATACTACTTCATAAAACCAAATATGGAGAAAAGTATTCACCCTTTCAATTAGATGAAGTCGACATTCCCTTTGTTAGACTGCAGAGAGGTCTAAGTCCATGTTTCTCTCATTATCCTAATGCGCTGCATACAAAATGCTGTCAACACCACCCGTAAAAATACAATAGTATAATACTAATACCCGTGCTTTATATATGTTTTTACGGCTGCGGCAATTTTCTGTAGCGGTCTTCATAAAGTATCTAAAAAAAATTAGGAATGTTTTTTGAGCGTTTAAAGAAAGCCTGTTGCTCACAGTTCATGAAGGCAATCCAGGTGCTGGTCATAACTCTGGAAGGTCCAACATTATACTCATATTTATAGATTCAGTGGGGCGTAACCTTTTCCAGGCTATTATTATTATTATTATTATTATTATTATTATTATTATTATAATGTGGCCATTATGAATGAACATGCATCCATGTGCAATACATCATGGAAGAAAAGAGGCCATTCACACCTCCAGAATATTTGTTTAATTGACTTCAGAATCAACATAATGGGATGATTGCTGTCTGTACGTCCACGGGGACATTTCTAATGGCTAATTCAGCTAATTAAATGGGGGCAATTTTGTCAAATGTTGCCGTGGTAATAAATTGTCAAGTAGGCAAAAAGCCTTTGAGTCTCATACATCAGAACTGTATACACCAAGTGTATCGAACACTTAAGTTTCATGACATATTTTACTTCTAAAATATAATTGTGTGTAAAACCCAGACAAAAGGCCCCTGAAAAAGGAATTCATCTTTTTGGTTGAACGAAGTGTTTTTCTACTGCAGTGTGGCGCTGTGTGTTATTGAGCTATACTTGCACACACACACACACACACACACACACACACACACACACATACAGGGTGTGATAATGGCATAATAGGTATGGTTTCATTCAATACCTCTTTCTTCTTCGTCCCACCTGATTCCTGCTTCGTCATCGTCCTATTCTGCCTTTCTTCTCCTCCTTCAGCTGCTCTTTTCTTATCCTATTCTCAAGGGGAGGGCATGTCAAGCGCTCTTTTCTCTAAATGTAAGCCGTTTGGAGCAAGAAGAGAGTAATATCTGACATTTCCAGGCCTAGTTTAAAGCACCCGAGTGCCTTCACCCGGGATTTGAATCTACCTTTTGAGGTGACTCGAGAGCTGCCGGTTGGAAACAGCGAATGGTAAAAGTCATCTTTGTTGGCAACAGCACGTCGATGTTTGCTGCCTGCTTTTGGGCTTCTGAAATTACCAGTATCACATTCATCAAAGATGATTAAATTATAGCAACAATTTCAAGTCAATTTTATCATCCAAAAGCTGATTCCCGGTTGCCAACAGGCCAGGTGGCCCTCTGGCTTTAGAAACGTGCTGTTGAGCCGTGTAATTAATAATTTAGGGATCAGGGAAAGGAGCGTTTATCACTTGACCTTCTCTGTTTGTTATGGTTTGTGAACATACCATAATAACTTTGCGCTGAAGTGTGGTTCCTTTGCTTTGCTCCCACCGGCCGGGGATCAATGATGCGTTGATCTTCTGCCACATCAACAATAAGTAATCATTAAATGTTTTTCCTCAATAAAAAGCCAGAAAAATGACACGGGCTATTTGCAGAAGTAAAAGATGAAATCAAGAAATGGTTAAACTAGATTAACAACATCAACCACTTGAATTATATTAGACTGAGCATTAGACTATATTAGAAAACTCTAAACCTTCATCAAGTCAAACAGGTAAACATTTACAAAAAAAGTAATAGCCTTCCTGTAACTGATTACTGGGCGATATAAACCGCTCACTCGCAGACACCCAGAGAAGATTCACTCCAGGAGATGGTCGTCTGAAAACTAACGGACACTTTTCTAATTGAAGTCTCTCTTTCGCCCTCGCTAGTACGACTCCATGACAGCATCTCAGAGGAAGGCTTCCACTACCTTGTCTTTGACCTGTGAGTACACACACACATGCACGTGCGCACACACACACACGCACCTGCACACACACGCACGTACACGCACACACGCAAGCACGCACACACACACACACATCCCCGTATGGCCATCGGACTGAGGACTGAGTAAAATCACATTGTTTGGCTATTGACGTTTTGAATAGGTACCGCCACCCTGCTGCACATGTACATTTGTAAAGTGTATTTCACCCATTAAAAAGTGATTTAACTGGATGAGATTGTGTTGGGCAGAATTTAGGATATAATTGTCAGGTTAAAACAACATTTCAGGTCAGACTCCAGTTTATTGCCATTTGGTGAGAGAGTCCATCAGTTTTGTATTTAAGTTATGAATAAATAAATAAAGACATGCAGTTCTTGTAGAGACGGGTATTATCAGTCAAGTGGCCTCTTAAAGCACCAGTAAGAGCACATGTTACATATGTTACACATTTACACCGGACATGATGGATCTATGAGGACGTGTCTCCACTAACAAACACATAAATATCCTTCCTCCAAATGAGAAGAGAAACATCCAAGTCTCGTTTGTCTGCAGCGTCACTGGAGGAGAGCTGTTCGAGGACATCGTCGCCCGGGAGTATTACAGCGAGGCGGATGCCAGGTACAGTCCGCCATCATGCTCGCATGTCATGTGTCACGTCTTTCCTGCTTTCTAAGGTTTCATGGGTGCGTCAGGCGGCCAGAGTCGTTGGGTTCAAGTACAATTTTTTTTTTTTTTCATTTTAAAACTGTGTTGTACTTTTAGTAGAAGAAGCAAAGCTTGTGGTGTCTGACACTATCATTAATTCCATCTGTACGTTTTCTTTTTAAACATCGTTTTATTAAACACCAAAATACAATTGCATAAAAAATAACTCCCGACATGATCGAACAAAAACATTGTTAACGGAAAATGCATTTAATAAATCTGATAACATGTTCGAGCATCTTCAGCCAAGAATGCATTATACAGTTTTTTTGTCCCTGCCTGTTGATAGTGAAATTATATCTTTGTGGATCATGTTCACTCAGGAATCTGAGGGTGTAATGATGCATAATTACAGGGGTGAGTGCCAGTCAGGTGGTGTACGGCTTCATCTTCCTCGTCCAATGAGCAGCCGGTACTGACGTCAGGCAGGACTTTGTACATGTTATCAGAGGGTTTCCTCTATGTATACAGGTGGCTGACGCTTCATCATACTTGACATTACATTAGTCCTGCTGGTCTCTTACTGACACCTGTTCTGATGAAACCCTGGCCAAGTAGATGGTCTCAATGGAGACGCCTTAAGAGAAAGTAGAAGAGAAGTCGGTGTCTTATAGGCTCAGTGCACACGGGTGAACAAAGTAGAAGCTCGAGCCCACCTCCGTCTCAACATGACGACTTCCTCCAGTTTCTTCACTTGATTTTAAAACCTCCCAAAAACACAACTTGTGATCGACCGCCACAGAAAGAAGTCATGTGTATATTACACCATCAAAAACCAGTTTAGGTGGCTCAGCTGAGGAGACTTTACCTTGGTGATGGTTATGATGATGATCGTCTCTCCCAATATAGTTCATTTAATATCTCTATATATTCTTTTCTTGTAAATCAATAATCTAATTTCCACAAGGGAAAGTAAAAGTTTGTATACTCGTGTATGAATTGATTATTTGTATGGACTATTCTCCCATTTTATTAAGAAATTTAGTGCAGCGGATTAGATTTTCTGAGAATTTTTGTTGGTACGTGCTTTTTATTGTTACTCCAGAAAGTCTAGATAATCCAACATCGGGGGCGCTTGTTTTCTGTCTCTCCACTCTGAGGACACCACTCTGTCTCTGTGCACTCTCCTGACCCCGACGTCAACTCGACTCCTGTCAAGTTCAATTTGATATAAAATAAATAATGGTGTTAACTGTGCATCAGAGCAGCACAATTGCTGATATGTGAGCTTAGGAAGAGCTTACATAAGAGGCCACTCCCCACCACACACACACACACACACACACACACGTGCGTGTGTTGCACCTGGTTGCAGGGATTTGGTCCCATTCAGCCCCAACAGCATCAGGGTTGGTTCAGGTAGAACAGAAGTAGAAATGAGAAGTGTTCAACCAGGTTTTAGAATCAGTGGAAATGGATAAGATTCTATTGCATCTGTCCATCCTGGAGAGGGATCCTCCTCTGTTGCTCTCCTGAAGGTTTATTCCCCTTTTCCCCCTGAGAGGTTATTTGGGAGTTTTTCCTGGTCCGATGTGAGGTTTTGGGTCAGGGATGTCTATGTGTACAGATTGTAAAGCACTCTGAGACACATTTGTAATTTGTGAAACTGGGCTATACAAATAAACTGAATTGAATTGAATGCACAACGGCCATACGAGCAGGCTGATTGAACAGGCTCCCAACATAGAAACAAAATAATGGTTTGAATTGGGAAAAGAATATGCATATTTTCAGTCAATTGGGCTGTTGTGCTTTGCCGTTCCCATGAAAAGTGGATGTGGAGAAAGAAAATGGAAGAAAGAGAGCTAGAGAGAGAAGTTCAAAATCGGCTTACTGTCTCACCTCCACACACCTGGCCAAGAGAGGCGTGAGGTGTGTGCGGGTGTCGGATTGTCTTGTTTGGGAAAGGTTCTGTTTACAGAAATGGTCGGACACAGCACCGGCAGTTCTTTCCCGGGGCTGCGTCGACATGTCTCTCCCTTTTCACTACCGTCGTTCCTGTGTTTTTGACCTTGCTGGGAAAAGTAGAACAGAACTTTTTTGCTTTTACCTTTTCATTTGTATAACAATCTTAAAAATAAAACACATTCACTATTCAACAAATTTACACAAAGGACCAATGAGTTCAAATATCTGTAAGAGCTCACTCAAATCTTCTTCTTCTGATCCTGCTTCTTATTCTTCTTCTGCTTCTTCTTCTTCTCCAGCTATTATGGATAAACGGATGTGTCTCGCCTCTGTTTCTAATCCGTCTCTCTGCCCCTCCCCCCCTTCACAGTCACTGCATCAATCAGATCCTGGAGAGCGTCAGTCACATCCACCAGCATGACATTGTGCACAGGGACCTCAAGGTGAGTTATCACATAGAAACAACACGTTGTGAATGAAGGCATTTGTGTAGATTCACAACAGGTCTAATCACACTCGCACACACACACACACACACACACACACACACACACACACACACACACACACACACACACGTCACAGCGTCATCCATTGCTCTCTTCACCTGATTTCTCTATTCCCATCTTCCTCTCCATCTGTGCCCCCCCCCTCTATCCCCCACTTCAACTCTCATCCCCTCTCACTTATCCCCTCTTCCCCCCCCCCTCCTCCTCTGCTGAGTAGTGACGAAAGCAGACCAGCTGCTATTAATAGCGCAGATGAGACGACGGCCGCTGAGCCTGTTCCCCCTGACCAGGAAGCAGCAGCGCTGTGACCTCCTCGGCTGCGTGTTTTCCTTTTAATGTTAAGTGGCGAGTGAGGGCGGCGACAACTTGAAACACCGCCATAATTGCACCAGATTTCTCTTCATGCCGGTTCAGAGTCCTTTTAACTTTAATAGTTTACTTAGCAATCCGGTCTATTACTTTTATGTGGCAAAATGAAACTATTATTCCAGGGTAAGTAAGAAGCACATAATTGGAAAATAAACAATTAGGTGTTTTTTGTGTGGTGAGGTAAATTGGCCTATATTGTTTTTCATTGCTTTTTTTTTTTTTTAGCTTGTATGTGGATCTCGGTATCAGATGAACTTGGAGAGGGAAGAATTTCAGAGAGATATAAGGGGAGAGGAAATAAATTCATTATGGGTACATTAATTGTTAACGTACAACTCTCTCAAGTATTCAAACTCCATTTATTGGAACAGGCTGATGCAGATTATATATCAAAACTCACACCGGAATAATTTGAAAGCTGTAATAACTTGTGAACTCTGTTTAGTGTCTCACCGCTCACCATCATCAAGCTTTTCTAAATCCTCGTGCCACTGCCAGCACCAAGTGGCCATGTTAGCGACTAGCTGGTGAACATGGCGACGCAGCAGAGATACAATTACGGCTAATATTTCTCTGTATCTGCTGGTTATGTATAAAGGCAAATGTGTGGTAATGTGTGAGCCCCCGCAACTTTATAAATCATTTTATGTCAATGTTGTGTTTATGGAGAGAGAAAAAAATATCAATTGTTGTTGCTTCAGGCTTTAATTTCTCCAAGAAGGATTCTTAGTTAAAAAACAAACCCTCCAATCATCCCACGGCTAAAAAGAAAACCATATCAGATCTTTACATTTTGTTCATTGGGCTAAAGCTGCCAACAGTGACGTCTGCATTGGAGCCATAACGTTATGAAAAGGGCTGGCCATGTTTCCCGTCATGACCTCACGTGTACACATCGGATTTCTGCCTCCCCTGTCATCTTGGGTGGGCCACTCGCTCGGGGGGGACAATAATTGAGTTCTGTTGGCTGGTGGCAGGCTGAGTTGCCATGGTAACAGTAGGGTGAGGTCACCCGGCTGCTGCAGTGCCAGCGTAGGGACTCATTATGCCACCTCCCATCTATCTGTCTGCCTCTCTCTCTCTTTCTTTTCTTCTTTTGCTTTCACTCCAGCTCTCTGTCCCTGTGCTCCCCCACCCCCCACCCCTTTTCTCTGTTTTTTTCCTATTCCAGCTCTTTCCCCCGATAGCAGGGAGGGATGAAAACATCGATAACTAGATGGAGAGAGATGAAAAGAAACAGACCATGAGCACAAAGACCGTATCGCACATCCGTCCATCTGTCAGCATTTTAGCCGATGAGGACGGCAACGTCTTTTCCCCTCCAGACTCACACAGTACAGACTGAGGGTTTCACCTGGACAGTTATGTTATCTCAATTCTGCCTGCATTGGGATGGGAAGTAACTATTCCAATTAGGGAGGAAGAGCTGGCAGACAAACTGGGTCCATGGTCGAGGGAAGCAATAGTGGGGGGATACTCTCTGAGACACTCTCACAAGGAGACAGCCAAGGCCACTACTTCTCAGTAGACCTTCTCACTAGGCTATGTACTTATACTGTTGGAGTAATTAGTACCAGAGATGAAGCTGGCTCGGTCCCTGGATCCTGTTAATAAGAAGTGGAGCTCGTCGTTGTGGCATCACCTGATGTTTTTGTCGACTGCCGTAGAGACCTGTCAATCACATGTCTGCCCTAAAGCATACTCTTTATGCTTATACGCTTTATGGTCTATTTTACTCTAATTGGGACCATCATTTACTCGATGAACATCATGTTGTTTTGAGAAGACTTTAAAAAGTCGAGACAATAATTCCATGTTTACAATGTTTACTGAGGTGTAATACGTTAGATAAGCATTAGGTCATTTTTCCTCATAGACTTTGATACAATCACTTATTTTTGCAACCGGAGGAGTCGTCCCCTTCTGGCCATTTGAAAGAATGCATGTTTCCTTATTGGCTTCACTCTTCAGAACCGGAGGTTTGCCGCCTGCTCGATGCTGTAAAGGCTCTGCTTTTTCTCATTTCTTCTGTACTGAGGAAGCTGGAGTTTGGATGACATTTACATCTTGCTGAGAGACGATCGATCGTAATTTGGGCCAGACCATCTCTAGATTTTGAATGCTGAAAATGACGGCAGGGGAAATAAAAGAAAATGAAAAAAGAAACCACAAAAGCTTTCAGGAACATCGATCCCATCTCAGAAGGTCGCTTGACATACATTTTACCGTCTTGATTTACCATTCATCATACAGCATGTCCCCCCCTTTATTTAATAATATGTTAATGCATGTGATAACATTGAACGTCTGTGTGGTTGGGGGTGGACAGGGGGAGCAGTAATTGTCCGTGTGGATCAACCCCACGACCCCTTTGCTTCGAGGTCGACCCCATATCAGGGAGCAAACGGGGAAAGTTAAATTACACTGCCGCATTCCCTCAATGTCCTCTTCCCCTCACCGCAAGTGACACAACATATAAAGAGTGGAATGAGGAAGCAGCTAAGAAACCACAGTGACCATGTCCTTTGCATGACCGCGTGATCAGAAGGACAGTGTCAGAAACGTCAATTTCAGAGACGGCTGACTGAAAAGGTCTTTGAGACGCTTCCTGAAGGAGGGTACATGCATATCTCGTTTTCACCTAATATAATTATTATATTTGCTCATACATTTTCTAAAACTGATTTTCCTAAACAAAACACAGCTTGTCCAATGACAAAATGTAACAACCTGTTCTTATTAAATGACTTGTCTTTCTGAATTTCACTGAATATTGAAGACCCTATGTTGTTTTTTAGTGTTGTCCTTTCTGTTCTGTCTGCATGTTTGACATTTTACAGACTTATTAACAAAACAAAGAGTGAAAATATTCATCCCGAAATAACTCTGAGTCTCCATCCCTGTGTGTCGCAGCCGGAGAACCTGTTGCTGGCCAGTAAGATGAAGGGAGCCGCGGTGAAGCTCGCAGACTTCGGCCTCGCCATCGAGGTGCAGGCGGAGCAACAGGCGTGGTTTGGTAAGAAATGACACCAACAGCTGGAGGTTGTCGCCGTAATGTTTGCTTAGGCAAGAACATCTCCATCACTGCTGGAGCAATAAGTGTGTCGTTGGTGGCAAGCGACAGTTTGTCTTAGTACAGTATGATAACAACATGCTCTGTGTGTGTTGATGCACAAGAGAAATAAATCAATAACACTGTAGATTCAACTACATAATCAGAATTTGTCTTGAGGGAAAAATAAGTTCCTGTGTTGGGGACAGTCTTTTAAAATTGTTACTTGTTAAACAACTATGTGGTGTTTGTAGTTTATCTATATTACGGTATCATTAGTTTTACATTCAAAACAGCAATATATATATATATATATATATATATATATATATATAAGATAGTACTGCAATTTATTTTGTTTAAACGTTAAAGGATACATCAAGAGGAATATATAGAATGTTGAGATAATTTCATTGTTTTGCTCAAATCGTGCAGTTATCAGAAAGAATGCTGTACACACTTATCGTGTTGCATTTTCATAGAACTATTTTTTTTTTTTATTTATTTCTTTGGCAGGTTTTGCAGGAACTCCGGGTTATCTGTCCCCCGAGGTGTTGAGAAAGGACCCGTACGGCAAGCCGGTGGACATATGGGCATGTGGTCAGTCTACGCTCTGCTGCTGCACTCATATGCTCACTAATGTGCATTTATAATAAAATATCATGTTTTATATCCAGGATGTTCATATATGTGTGTGTGTGTGTGTGTGTGTGTGTGTGTGTGTGTGTGTCAGGTGTGGTCCTGTACATCTTGCTGGTGGGGTACCCTCCCTTCTGGGACGAGGACCAACACAAACTCTACCAACAGATCAAGGCCGGTGCATATGACGTGAGTGCTTCTCTCTCAGGACCACGTCCCAATACGTCTGGAACCGTTGACATGCGATGACCACACGATGATGTAGTGTTGTGGAAATGCACTTTATACTCTCTTTGTCATGGCGACGGGAGGATTTTGCATTAACTGGAGTAAAAAAAGGCTCTGGTTTCCTCCGTCACCAAGATGAAGAGGAATTGAGAATTTACAGTAATCATTTCATCCACTAATAATACTAAAGATATTGATTGCTGCAGCTTTAATACATGCCCTTCTTTAATGGAGTTCGTATTTGCGCGTTGGCTGATTGAGTGTGTGATTTGTAAATTAATCCATGGAGTTGAGAGCTAAGGTTCGTCGAGTCTGCTAGAGAGCTCCATCTGTGTTCATTAAACTTGAATTCTCATACATAATCTTCATCATAATTCATGTGGATGCCAAAACAAGTGCAAAGCCCCGAGATGAGCCCTTACACAGGACACCTTCAGGTCAAGTTTCATCAGAAAAGGCGCTATTTCTGTCCCGTGTGTCATATAAAAATGTAATTTGAGTTTTTAATTGCTCTCTATATGTTATTTCATGATTGTCATCTCGCTGTCAAAAAAGTGATGGGCTTATATATCAGATCTTGTCATAGTCCTCTGGGAGATGGGAATTTATTACCCATATTAATTTCCATAATTGGAAGCAACCACGTCTAATGAATGTGCATAATATGAGCAGCGTTGATATGAAGTGACTGTGACAAGCACTCGCAATAAGGTTGAATAATGTGCTCTTCTTCAGTGTCGTCACTGTCATGAAGATGGCCTGAATCTGGCTTTTCTTTCTATTTGTCAGTGATTGACAACTGAACTCCATGTTTGAAGTAAATTGCTTTGCTTTTTTTGTAGTAAACGTGTTTCCGTCACTTTGTGCTGCTTGAATGGAGCGATGAGGGCGGCGGCTGTACATGGCTTTGAAAACTCCACCTGTTGAGGACTGTTGAGCCGTCACAAAATAAAATTAGGCTAGGTCGGTCGTCAAGCCAGGAGGATGAAATGTTTAATGAAAGCATAAAACAGTGATATGCACTCGTAACGCGGCTTCCTGTTTGATCTGTCTTTCAGTTTCCTTCTCCAGAGTGGGACACGGTGACCCCCGAGGCCAAAAATCTGATCAATCAGATGTTAACGATTAACCCCGCCAAAAGGATCACTGCCGACCAGGCCATCAAGCACCCCTGGATCTGCGTAAGACCAAAGACATATTTTTTCCAGCGTGTCTAAAAAAAAAATGGTGGCGCTGTTTCTGTTTCTGGTCGCAGAGTTACATTGTGAAACATGTTGAGCATTTTTTCATTTTTGGCATCAATTTACAAAACAAAAAAACTCACGTGATTGGGCGGTGATGAAATCATGAACCGCTCAACACGGAGGCCTGCGCCACACAAAGAAGAACGTAACCACAGACATGTGTGCTTCTGATTGGTTGAACAAATGAACATGAGAAATAGAGATATTTAGTGGGAGAGGCTACTGGATGTACTTTCTCACACTCATGATTAACATTTCAACGTAATCGTTTAACGATTTGCTCAAAATCGGGAAGTGGGTTTCTCAAAGATATGGTAATTGTTAGGGATGCACCGATCTGATCGGCGCCGATCCATATCGGCCGATATTGCCATGATCGGTTTTGATCGGCGTTCTCAAAACGGCCGATCATAACCGATCGATCAGATGACGTCACATCTGCGAGAAATACTATCAGAGACGTTTCAGTCGCCGCGTGTCGCAACTGAGACGGAGCGCCCGCCGAGTGCCGCAGAGTGAGAGGTCCGCGAGGGGATCCTCCTGCAGCGAGCGGCGCCCCGTCCCCCGAGCTGAACCTCTGGGTCAGCTCACCGACACTCACATGTCTGACCCTACAGACTGATGCTCACATGTCTGACCCTACAGACTGATGCTCACGGTACACGCGTTCGATCAGGAGCGCGCGGGGGTTTTCATAAAGTTACCCGCTAACTTTATGAAAACCCTCGCTCCTGATCGAGTGCTGTTAGCGGAAGGATTCACGTGACACAACATCAGGTTTTGCAAAGATAGCGGAAAGAGCCACGTGAAACAACATCCGTTTTTCAAAATAAGATGTCGACAAATCATACACTAACATATACAAGTAAACAATGAACTGATTTTGTATAGTAATAGATCGTTTCTGAGATTTAGCTTGAATTATGCTAACATTAAAACATTGTTACTGTACCAAGGAAGAGTTTATAAAAATAAGTCAGACTTTTGTATGTTAAAAAAGTCCTGTATATAGATTTCCCCAAGAGTTCCAGGAAATGAATAATACAGATGTGTTCCATACATATCTGAAATCAATCCCCTACAATAGCAATCAAACAATTGTAATGTATCAATTAGGACAGTTTTCAAAGTAAAAGTCCTAAATGTTTAAAGAAATCTGTAATTTCTTTAATGTGTGAGGTGCTTTAGATGTGTACCTCCTCATAGTCCTAGGCAATAATGCTACACAATAAATAGAATGCTTCAATCGATACCGTAATTGGTATTATGGGATCGGCAGATACTATTTCAGTGATCGGTGATCGGTATTATCGGTGATCGGCTGACACTGATTTCAGTGATCGGTGATCGGTGATCGGCCCAAAAAACCTGATCGGTGCATCTCTAGTAATTGTCGTAAATACTTTTATTTTATGACCAATCACTTTTGTTTTTGATACAGCTGGTGTGTTTTTCTAATGCTGCAATGCCCATGAACCTCGACTGCCTAGAAGAAAACCACACGCACACAGGAGCAAATTAAAACTGCCAAATGCAGCTTAGTGTCTCAGCAGTTTTTCGGTTTACAGGCTTTTATCTTTGACTTCTTCAAAGAGCAAAAGGATTTTCAAAAGCAGTTCTTTAATTTTTCTTTTAATGATTTAACTGAGTGAGTTTCATGCCTTTTCTAAAGCTTTAGATACGCTCAATTCTGGGTCACGTAACTCGTCAGGTATCCATCGGTCGTACCAGCTACAGTGAAGTGTGATTACCACTAACATTTTAAAAATGGATAAATTAAAGTAGATATTCTCAATATAGGCACAATAATATACAACTGGAAAGGAATATAAAGGACGTGTCTAAATAAAAAGGATGCATGACTTTTGTGTGAGTGAAAGCGGTGCGTTTCCATCCTACCCTGACATGGTGATACGTTGAGGTTAATCCACCACATCCTCTCAAACAGCAACGCTCCACTGTGGCCTCCATGATGCACCGCCAAGAGACCGTGGAGTGTCTGCGCAAGTTCAACGCCAGGCGGAAACTTAAAGTGAGTGTACTCACACACACACACACACACACACACACACACACACACACACCTAACATCAATCATTGTGCTGATGTGTTTGTGTCTCTCTAGGGAGCTATCCTCACAACAATGCTGGTATCCAGGAACTTTTCAGGTGAGCCTTCAGAAGTGATGATAATGAAAATCAAGAGTCTTTTAAATTCTGTTTATTTTGTATATCCCATTCTCACAAATTACAAATTTGCCTCAGAAGGCTTTACAGTCTGTACACATAGACACCCCTGTCCCAGGACCTCACATCAAATCAGGAGAAAAACTCCCAAATAACCCTTTCAAAGGGAGAAAAGGAAGACATAAATAAGGGAGTTGACGACGATGTTGATGAGGCCGTAGACTTCAGGCCCCAGTGCTGTTGGTGGTATATATTTTAATGAAGCCGTACCAAGAAAAAAACAGATTTAGAGAAGTTGAGCCGTTTTCTATTTAACAGTAATAATAGTGAATATGATGCGTACGCTTCATAGGTAACGGCTTTCGCCTGATCTGAGATCTCACCGAAATGTTCCATGTCGCTGTTTTTCTTCTTCTCCTGTTCCCTTTGCTGCATATCTTTTATTCTTATTACTGTTGCTCCTCAGCTCTGTCTAGTTTTGATTTCGCACTTCAGGGGTTTGGCTCAGATTTCCTCCTTGTAAGCAGTTTGATGATCGAAACACACTCTTCACTTTTGATCAATCGCCTAATTGGTCGGCTAGACGACGGCCTCGCGCTCTAATGCATTAATGCATTTGGCCCCGGTGTGTGTACGTTTTCATGCCGGTGAAGCAGCTCCTGTGGATCACCGCCAACTACTTTCCACCGGTTGAGATTGATCTCGACTGAAGAAAGCAGGCGAGCCAGACCTCTAAAAGGCTTTATACGCAACTGCAGGCATGTTTACCAACGAGTGTCAAAGGAAATAAGAGAATCTCTCCCCATCTGATCCTGTCTATGAAGGAGTCGGGGATCAGAGACAATCTGGTGTTCAGTGTGCTCGTATGATCTAAACACCTTCTCTCAAAGTGAATCAAACTTTGAGGAATCCAGAAACGATACAAACGTCCGCTGGGCTTTAGGCGGGGCTCTCGTCACGCCTGCGCCGCCGCATTGAATCCCTCTCTGTCCAATAGTGGGACGGCAGCATACCAGCCCTGCCGCTACCACCAGCACGGCCCCAATGGCACAGGAAGGTACGTCTGCTTGAGGGGAGGTGTTGGAGTCGGGCACTGCCAACTTTGTACTATTGGCATGTGGCCTGGGCTGATTGAACCCCCCCCCACCCCCCCACCCCCCCACCTGCTGCCTGCACACTGATGAACACCTCTGACTGGTCGTCATTGGACTGGGGCATCTGGACACGCACACACACACATCTGTAAACGAACAAGCCGAGCTCGGCTCTTGACCTTGCAGCACGGCTGCGTGTCTCGATGCTTTAATGAACGGGCGGCCCCCCCTCATGGACCGGCTATTTAATTTCCTGTGTGGAACTCGGCAGCCATTTAACGGACACTCGGCATGACCCTCTGACATCGCTCCAAGTACTGCAGCTGTCACCCGGCAAAGCTCGGTTTACACGTAATCTGCATTAACGCAACTTGTGGTCGCTGCATAGCTTTCGCTCTGCAGCTTAAACATTTTGTAACGCGCCCATTTTTTTGACCACACTTTGGACTGGTGTGGACCCCCCAGCACGCGGCCTGCAGCCTTCCCCCCCGCCGCATGGCTCGGGCCCTGACAGCCAGCCGAGCATGCTCATGAGCGCACAGCGCTGAACGCCGTCCTGCATGGGAAGCACAGTGTCCTTTGTTATCTCTCCTTCTTCTTCGTCTCCTCTCTCCTGCCTGCTCCTATCTTTGTGTGAAGAGACCTTCTCCATGTCGTGCTGCCTTTTCTTTTTTTATATTAGCTGCGTGCAATATTTAGTTTGATACTTTCTGAAACCGACTATAAACAAAATAATTTAACTCTGCGTTGTGGACCATTTAACTTAGATAAGTATGACATAATTATAATATAAAGTTTTAAAAAAAATGAGATCAACCTTTTACATACAGTAAAGAATTGAGATTTTGTTGAAAAACTTTTCCAAAAAGCTTATTTTTTATTTCTGAGGAAATGGACATGAAGTCTTTGGCTGGGCTTTACAAAAAGAAGATGAAGTGTGAAGTTTCAATGAAATATTCCCATTAGTTTGGTGCTCCGTTACTCCTCTTACAGTACAGACCAGTTTGAATCGGGCGTCTTGACCCCTTTGCGCGTGTCAGTCACATGACGGGACGAGCCGCTTGCTTAAAGGTTGTTCCTTCAGGAATTAGGGTTTGATCGATAACTGGATGCTACTCCGATAAGTTGTGAATTGTGGATTCACCTTGATGCTTGATTACTATCGTTAAATTCCAAGTTACTTAAAAGTAAAAGTGCAGAACTTGGTTTTTAGTTTGCAGAGATGAAGTCCTGAGCTTAGAGGTTTCAGCTCAGTGCGACAACTGTTGTGGATGCTGCATGTTTCTCAGCCCCCGTCGTCGCATGAACCCACCAGCGCTGTGGAAAACCATGTAAAGAATGCCCTTGAACACGCAGTGGAAAGCTGCTTGTGCCTGCAGACGTCTTCGGTCCTCAGTTCAGATGTTAAAATGCAGATATTAAACGCATTACTGTTTTCGTGCCTCCTCCATTGCCCTCCTTCCTACTTTATAAATGGAAGGTAAGGGAGGATCATTGGAACACGACTAATGGAAACACATGTTGACCGGTGCTTACCGTCCCCTCTCTATTTCTTTCAGCATGCAAAACCTTACTAAACAAAAAGTCTGACGGCGTGAAGGTAAGTTCTCTGACCCGAGAGGGTTTTATTGACTCCTACCATGTACCTTTTGATTATTATGAGCATTATGTTCTTCTTAGTTGGATTACCTTTGTGCTCTTTTTGCTCCATTGTTGAAGATTGTTGTGGTTTAGGGAAAAGGGCTGGTAAGAATCAAGGTAATACAAAAATGAAAAAGACCATTAGGCTTTTAAAATGTTTGTTCTCTACCGCCAGGTTGTGCTCCGAGCCGCCGCCACGGCTCTGCGCTCGCTTTGTTTTAATGCACGGTCAGCGTCAGTGCATGCAGTGAACACCACGATCAACAAGGGCCAAAATAAGATGACATACAGTAACTTAAAACATAACTAAATCCCCAAAACATCCTACAAATAAAAACTGCAGGCTCAATGATTTAAATCCTTTCGATCTCATTTCAATATGAACTTCCTTCCTTGTTTTTTTCTTCCTGCTGACCCTCCGTAGTATCCCCCTCTGTCTCATCTTTGTTCCTGTGTAAGCTCCTGCAGCTGTTTTCTTTATATCTCTCTTTGTGGGATCAATCTGGCAGCTTCACTTCTTTTACTATCTGACCACTTCCCTTGTTTCCCGATGAACCCTTTATTCTTTTCCTCCTGCTTTCCATTGCCGTCTGTCAGAAAAGGAAGTCCAGCTCGAGTGTGTGTTTGATGGTGAGGTCGGCTCTGTCGTTTTTTCGTTCCTTTCTCATTCTTTCTCTCTTCTTTGTCTTTTCGAGGCTTTATTCCCCCCTTTCGGTACTCCCCCCCCTCTCTCTCACTCCTCTGTTTCATCTGCTTTTCTCCCGTTGGGCAGAGACGTGTGAGGCTTTTGGTCTTATTCAATTTCTCTTGGAATTCCTCGATCCATCCAACATCCCACCAAAGTGCCACCAAAACCATTGCAACTCATGACAAAACACACACACACACACACACCCACACACACACACACCTTCCTGTTTTCCTCTTTTTAAAGTCCAATAGCAGGCGTTTTGGCTTCCCAACATCCCTGACCATCACAGGACTGAGGGACATTTTAGTCATTGTAAACATTGATATACAATCATTTCCCCCGTTTTTCAATTCTTGTATATTTATTCATAACTTTAGTTTTTTCCGGCTACCTGTAAATACAAAGGCTGCCTTAGCGACCTGCATATAATAACACCCTAAAGTACTGACGGTTCACGGCTGATATACAGAATAAGTGGTGGAGATAAAATAAGATCATAGTTCAAATATGTATTTACTTAAAAGTAATTTGATCTGTTACTAAATACACTTCTAATTTAATGTATTTATCAAAATAGAATGGATATTTGTACTGCGGTACGATTTTGTATCTGATACAATTCAAACTGTTACCAAAATGATTTAGATAACTTGAGATAAAAAAAGCCAAACCTTTTAAATTCAAAATTGTGTCTAGATACAAGCAGCCATACAGGAACTCTCAAAGTAAAATGTAGTCTAACATTTATATAATTATGCTATGGTGACATTTCAGATGGTAAGAAACATCTTGAGGTTTGATACTCAATGAATTGTGAATTGATTAGTTCTGGTCTCAGTCTGTTGCACATCAGATTTTCTTCCAGAAGATGTTCCTGGTTGTCCAGGGAGACGGGCCAAGATGCTTCTTAAAGTCACACGGGGGTATCCGCTCTGCTCTTTACCATTCGTCCAGCTCTTGACTCTCTTGTTGGAATACTGATCTGCCTTCAAGAAGCTTTTCTCTCTCCCTCCCCTGCAATTAGCCTAAGGCCAAGGGAAGAGTTCAGCTACAACTTTATGATTAATCTACTAAATTTCTCACACATCCCATTTTTAATCCGTAGCTACATTCCACACCTCTGATGTGCAGCTGAACCTCGACTCCGGCTTGCAGGATTCAACAAAACAAGACCAATTATATTTTTTTTAGTGAGCAAGAAATAGAATAATACATGTGTACTTCACTCCAAAAACACTAGATCACTATGGTAAAAATAACACCAACCACTTTCACAGGCGTGACCAGTAAACTGACCTTGTTATGTGCAAAAAAACATTTTTACTGTGAATATGAGGTTATAAAAATTGCAGAAATGACAAATATTAACACAATACCTTTCTTAAACGCATCGTAAAGGCATCTCAATACCTTCAAAACGACTTACAAATCATAGCTTTCATTAAATCCATCAATTTCCCAGGAGTGCAGCCAATGAACTCCCGTTTTTAGTTTAATTTAAAACATATGTTGCATAAACTCTGGCGAAGCAGGGAGGAAATGATCATTCTGTAAAACAGAGACCGGCTGTGTGTGGGTTGAGGCGAGCGTAGCACTCGTAGTCCTACTAGAGTAGTTGTGTATGCTTTATTATTGTCCTCAAGCTGAATTGAGCCGGAGCCCAGAGAGTGAATCCACAGCATACCACCATCAAGGCCTTCCACTGCATGCACCGACCTGCACTGGGAGCCATTGTTCTAAACTCAGTTTCTGACTCTGTTATGCATATTTTGGCTGTGCTTCTGCCAGAAATTGGTCCTTTCGCGTGTTTTTCACATTTAAAGTTGTGATTTGTTTCCTTCTTTTTAATCCCAGCGTATGTCGATTCACGCCAGAAAAACACTTAAAATCCAAACTTAAAATGCTCATTGTTTAAAAAAAATGCATGTGCTGACTAACTGTTGTGTATTTGTACTCTTGTTTTATTTAATGGTGTGAAATGTCTGCAAAGGTTGTAGACGGTAAATGCAGGAACACTCCTTCAATACACAGCTTTATATGACAAATATATATAACTGACGGTTAAATATATCGGTACACGCACATCGTGGTTTTAGCAGAACACATATCTGTTTCTACCAGTTCCTGATGATCAGAAGGAGATATTATTTTGAAACTACATGCACAAAATATAGAAAATACGACAACAACAACAACAACAACTGTCCTGTTTTCCAAATAAATCCATTTAGCATTGAACATCATGCAGTGCAGTGCAGTTCTAAATTCTAAACACACAATATGTGTCGTATCTCTATTGGCCGTGACATGGCTCTATCCACCTGGGATGCCCATAGGCTGGCTCAGGGTCGAGGTCCAGTGGGAGCAGTGGGACCAGTGGGAGTCATTGTGTGTTGTGCTTCTTTGCCCGTCGCAGGGGAACACCAGTAAAACCAGTGTAGTCAGCAGCAGCACCAAAGACAGCAGCATGTCATCTTCAGCACCAATGGTACCTCATCTCTATTTGCTTTCTCTCACATTGCTTTTCTTCACGGCACCATTTCATTGTTTACTTCTTCTTCAACGTTCAGTTCGGTCTCCTCCATCTTTCTGTGTCACGCCCACATGTTCAGGGACATCTTTGTTCCTCCTGTGTCCTCTCTCCCTCTGGGCCTCATGCTCTGCCTCTTTGCTTAAGTTTTGAACTCAAACTGTGATGTCGGACGTGGATTTGATGACTTTGAAATTGAACGACTTGTTTGTGGCTTGGAGTGTCTCTCCTGGCTTGTGTTTTACCCAGAACTCCTTGTGTGTGTGTGTGTGTGTGTGTGTGTGTGTGTGTGTGTGTGTGTGTGTGTGTGTGTGTGTGTGTGTGTGTGTGTGTGTGTGTGTGTGTGTGTGTTTACACTGACAGGGAGATGAATTACTTTCAGTGCAACAGCAGGCACTTCCATCTTGTTCTGATCAGCTGTTATTTGCTGACTCCTCGCCTTTTAAGAAGAATGGGTTCATGTCAATGTCTCGGAAAGCAGATTGAAAAAAAATGTGTGTTACAAATTGGTCTTCAGTAGATTGCAAATGACAAGGACTTCTGGGTGAAACAGGAAGTGGACGGGTAAAAGAGACATTATGAATGTGTGAGGATGCAGCCCCTGTGTTCATATATGTAATGGGATTCAGCCATATATAGTATATTTATATATATTTGCTAGTTTTTTTAATAATGTATATAACTGAACTTTACTGAATCACCGACTAGTGAGATGAGGTTTGGCTTTGATTTCTAGACATGCTGCCATGTTTGAAACCTGTGAAAGCCTTGTTCAATTTATTTATTTATTCTTTATATATATATATATATATATGCAAAACATTTTCTTAAAATATTTTATATATACCATATTTTATATATCTATGAATAGTATTATATATGTATTCAAAACTTGAACACTGAGGTGAGACATTAAGCTAAAGAAATGTCCAGTCTAGATTCCCTATCATCCATATGTCATCATAGGGGCTGTATGTTCCGAGGTGGTCGTTCCTGGATTGTTTTGTCCAGCGTTGATTCTGTGTGTTTGCGTATGAATGCATATGTGCTATCTGGAGCTTTGTGCTGAGTGTTTCTGTGGCGAGGATGAGGAGACGCAAACACACATTCCTTTACTGCAGCGTTCATGTCATGTCGAAGGGAACGCAGCGTAACATCTGCACTCTCACACTCACACACACACACACACACACACACACACACACACACACACACACAGACGCCTACATGCACAGAAGCCCTCCTCCTTTCGGACGTTCCTAAATGACCCAGCAGGTCACATTCCTACAGACCGACGGACACAGAGCATCGTGACATGGACACTCGTGTATTTGATCCCCATGAATGCTCCTCGGCCTCTTGCGTTGTGGTTTTGGTGTGCGCACATGCAT
Source organism: Liparis tanakae (assembly GCA_036178185.1). Lineage (NCBI taxonomy): Eukaryota > Metazoa > Chordata > Actinopteri > Perciformes > Liparidae > Liparis > Liparis tanakae. Next base: position 12,400,169 of record CM070100.1, read on the forward strand.
CCGTGTTGTGTGTTTGTGGTCGCCGAGTCCCTCGGTAGTCCCCGGTGCCCCCTCACTCTGTCCCCTCCCTGCATGGTAAAGTGTGTCCTGCCTCCCCCCAGGAAGCCCAGACAACCGTTGTACACAACCCCGCCGACGGCACCAAGGTAAGGCTTCCTTCTCCGGCCACCGAAACCAGAGGACGGTCTCTAATCGGACGTCACAGATGACCGTAGTAATACCTATGTGGCCTCAGCTGTGCGATGAAGCGCCCCTTCTACCCCACACACTAGTCAGTGAGCGTAGAAGGGAGGACCTGAACTTTAATAGACACATATTATTTATCAACTTCAAACCATAGAAGCACTAAACATGAGCGCGCCGTGAGGTGAGGAGCTAAGGCTATAAACATATTTATATTGAAGATGTATGTGGTAGTATATATAAATATATTTAACAATATATATATTTTTAATTTTATATACATTTTCTGATTCATTTTGATTTAAATTTAGGATAGGAATTTATAAGCATTTTTTGCTTCTACCTATACCTTTTCAGTCTTTCTCTTTTGTATATTATATAGAATAATATAGTATTATTTTTGATTTGATTTGACTGAATAAAATACACAAACAAACAAATAAAGCAAATTGGGGTACCGTGAAATATTATGATTAAACACTGTATAAAGTGTACAGTTGATCTGGTGGTGTCCTTCAGATGCACACGGTTAATGTGTAATTCATATGAAAGACAAAATCCTGCGTGTGTCGTGTTTAACAGCAACACACACACACACACACTGAGTAAACGGAGGCCTTATTAATACGTGACTCCTCCTCCATGCTGCGTGGGCCCTTATGTTGCTTTAGAGTCACTAGAGATTTAAACGCCACACAATTATGTTACACAATTATCGTTCCAGTTACACGATTGGCACAAAGTTCACACTTCGCCCTGTCACGATTAGGCCCAGCATCGCACACGCACACGCACACGCACACGCACACACACACACACGTACACGTTGCTGCTCGTGTGTGTGCTTGCCCTCGCTGCTGTCCTGGCTGGTCTGTGCTCCTGGGAGGGGCGTGTCCATCTGTCCGTCACGTTGTCTTTTTTGTGTCCACGCGGTCGAGGTGTCCAAAGCTTCCAAACCCCGTCTCACGCTGTCAATACAATAATTATTTGTCTTGCTGTTTCTCTTCTTCCTCCCTCCTCGTCGTCCATCCTTCTCTCTCTTTCCGCCTCCTCTCTGGCTCTCAGGGCTCCACAGAGAGCTGTAATAACACAGAAGAGGAGGAGATGAAAGGTAGGAGAGGTACTTATCCGACGTTCACCTGCTCCGCATGCCTCTTGGTTTTATTGTTCTCGCTGTATATGGCGTCACGGTGTTGAACTCCAGACGAGAGAAAGATTTCAATACATCTCTTCACTGTGTTTGAGGTAGTCGACTAACCCCAACTCCGCCGTAGCCAAGGTAGCGGAGGCTTCAGAGATCCAGTGAGATTAGTGGTGGAAATATGACGGGCGGTAACGACCGATGGGACGCGTGACCCCCGATAACGGGGACGCCGTCGTCTCCATTCGCACGCCGTTCCCTTCCTCTCGGCCTCATGCCCATTGTTGGTGTCCGTGTGCGTCGGCATCACACGCCGCTTGAGCTTCTAATCCGTGGTCTCAGCTCGGGGATGACCGTTGACTGTGTGTAGGTGGATGGAGGAGGACAGAGGACCACCAGGAGAACGTTAAGCCGGTTACTTGAGGCAGCGCTCTGATCCCCTAGAGGACAATCACTGACACGCAATCCAGAGGCAAAACCTCCTCCTCCTCCTCCCCTCTGTCCTCCCCTCTGTCCTCCCCTCTGTCCTCCCCTCTGTCCTCCTGTGCTGCCATCTAGTGGCACCCAGGCCCCACTACAAGCCGCTGTTCAGCCTCCTGCAGCCGGTCCCCTGCACCGGCTGGAGGCCCTCGGAGCTCCTCTTGGCCCTGAACAGGAGTCCGCTCTGGCGCCCCCTGCAGGCTTGAGCCGCGGCCCAGTCGGCGCCGGGCGGGTCGGGCAGTGCTTGTCCAAAAGGCTCCTGGAGTCGTGTTCATGACTTGGTTCCGTCTGCTTGTAACCGTCTGCCTGCCAGCAGGAGGTCTGGGGGTTCATGAACACACCGTTTTTGCTCATGAATTTATGCCAAATTCTCTTTAATTTTCTGCTCTTTTGAGTAATTATTTGCCCGTTCTCATAGAATTAGGTTATTAAAAAATGCATCAATTGCAGTGGCTGTCTTTGCCGTGCGTGCACAGTGAGAGATGTTTAGAAAGGCACATGACTGGTCAAAGGCTTTTTGGGTTCGTCCAGGGCAACGTCAAATGTCACGGTCACCAGAGGCAACAGCGTGATGACATCATTGTGAACGTCAGAGGTTTCAAGGAAGTCCAGGCGGAGCACGAGGAGCGACATGTTTAACTTCCAGGTGATTTCTGACAGTCGTACCTCTTCTGCTCCTCCTCCTCCTCCTCCTCCTCCTCCTCCTCCTCCTCCTCCTCCTCCTCTCTGTGTCCAGCTCGTAAACAAGAGATAATAAAGATGACGGAGCAGCTGATTGAAGCCATCAACAATGGGGATTTCGAGGCGTACACGTAAGTGTTGCATATGCAGTTCAAACACGACATCTTCAAACCAGCGCTTTTAGACTTCTTTGCCTTTTTTTGAAGGAATTGTCACTTTCAAAAGCAACAAAAAACTCTTAATTGATTTACCTGCAAAATAAAAACATTACTAGATGATGAAGGGTTGGGATGAACACACCTGTTGAAGTCTGTGATGTAATCTGCTCTGCCGCTGTGAGATCTCTGCAGCTTCACGTCTGAATCTTTCTGTTTACGTTCCTCCGGCAGGAGGATCTGTGACCCCGGCCTGACCTCTTTTGAGCCGGAGGCGCTCGGAAACCTGGTGGAGGGCATGGACTTCCACAAGTTCTACTTCGACAACCGTGAGTTGCTCAGGGCTTTGATGTTTTATTTCTAGAGTCTGAATGAAGACGTATTAATGAGGCTGTGATTTTGATGCAGCAATTCTCCCCGAACGGCATCGTGTCTCCATAATGTCACTCCTCACATCTGAAAAACTTTTTTTTTTTTCTTTTTTATATTCTAAAATGTGTTTTACCCTAACTTGCAACAAACAAATGTTTTTGTTATTAATAAAGTATTAAGTTTACTCGTATAGAAGACCAACAAAAGAGCTCAACAGTTTCACATGTGGGAAGCGGGAGCGACTGATTGGCTAACGCGTGCCGCTCGTCTCCGCCCCCGCAGTGCTGAGTAAAAACAGCAAGCCGGTGCACACCACCATCCTGAACCCCCACGTGCACCTGATCGGGGAGGAGGCGGCCTGCATCGCCTACATCCGCCTCACGCAGTACATGGACGGACAAGGCCGGCCGCGCTCCTGCCAGTCGGAGGAGACGCGGGTGTGGCACCGCCGGGATGCCAAATGGCTCAACGTGCACTTCCATTGCTCAGGAGCACCGGCTGCACCCCTGCAGTGAGCGGACGGAGACCCCCTCCCCCTCCCCCTCCCCCAGGCCCAGGTAGGGCCACAGCTCCTGAGCGCACACATGAATCCCAATGTCTTCTCCACCCGGCGTACTCGTTTTTAAAAACGTACAGTAGAAGACGTTTATAACACATTTATGACTGACATTTTTCTGAAAGTGTATTTAGATATTTTTCTTTCTTTCATGGTATACTATTCTTGAACTTTTGTATGCCCCCTAATTTATGTAACTGTTTTGGAATAAAGAATGTTTCATGACTTTCTTTTCCATCCTGCGTACTCGTTTGACTTTTTAAAAAACGTTTTTCATGATATACCGTATAAGACCTTTATAACACATTTATGACTGACATTTTCTTCTGTAACTGTCTTTAGATTTTCTTTTCATGGTATACTATTCTTTTACTTTTTTATGACCCCTTATTTATAGGAATACTGTACTATGACTTTGTTAATAGATTTGTATGGCAAATTGACTTTATATTGTCACTCATCACAAACTATACTCCGACTACTTCTGTTTTTTATGACATTTCTATTATGACCTTTCTATTGCATATATCTTTTTGTATAACATTTCCCCGGCACACGTTGCTGTAAAACCTTTGACATGTCCATGGCTTCTTTAATGACCGTGTCGGTCGTGTCTCTAACCTTTTGCCCTCTTCCTTCTACAGCTTTGCCTGAACTCTAAAGCTGTTGGAGCGTTTCTCTTCGTGGTCGGATCGGTGCCTGGATCCCGACCAGCAAGAGGCTGCTTGGAAAGTTGTAAAAAACAAAACATAAAAGGAAAAATACTTTATAAAGAAGAAAATCAAATAAAATGAATGAGCGATCCAGTGCAAGCCCCTAGCTATGTGCTGATGGTGCATGCTTCTACCGGGTGGTGCTGCCCATGGCCTTTATTCTGTCTGCTATCAGAAGTATTACAAGTGTTCTATTAACAGAAAAAACAAGTACACGTAGTCTATAGAAGGGGCAGCAAGTATAATATTGGAAAAATACTATTTTGTATGTTTTTGTTTCTAGAGCAGCAGAACGTCTCCACTAGTGTCGCGTGTGTTTTACAGATCACAGGTATGTGCGCTCGCTTCTACGGGAACTGGAGCGACTAATATCAACTTAATATCAGAATTTAAATCCACTTTAAGTGTTAGGTTTAAGCGTCTGTGCACAAAGTTTGAAAGGGGTTGTTGAGAAAGGGTAAATCTTCATTTTTTTAAATGGGCAATTTAGTTTGGTAGAAATGTGTATAAACAGATATTTATATAGGAGAAACGGGATCTACTTCCAGGGGGAAGGGAGGGGCTTAAGCATGTGTTTTTTCTTTTTTTTGCCTTGAGGTCTCGTATATATTCACACACCATGCATGCAGGCGCACCCCCCCCCCTCCCCCCTGTGCGCCAGCCTTGTGGGTGGAGCCTCTCTTGAGCTTTAGACGCCACCACAGCTCGCCCTGAAGTTGCAGAAGGCCTCCGTCCGCCTGCCCTGCAGTGATGGAGTTGACCGCTGAGAGGCGCCGTCCATCGAAGTCTGAAGCTGCTCACATCGCTGAACTACCTAAGGACACACTTTTTTTAAACTTTTACTTGTTATTTGTGTATTTTTGACGTAAAACTATCTAATGGCCAGTACTGTTTTTGCACGGACACTTCCCGACTCGATGCCGCTGCGTATTCCCAAACCTTTCTGCAACTTCAGGTGACGCTCGGCAACATTGTTCCCCTCCAGCACACCTCCGCCCCTCTACTTCCATCATTCCCGCCTCTCGTGCTCCCCTCATCCTCCTGGCTTAAAGCCCTGTGACCGTCCCAAGTAGCAACTCGCTGTGTAATGATGTCACCCTACTGCCCGTGTGTGTGTGTGTGTGTGCTGTATTTGTGTGAAGTCCTGGAATTATTAAACAAAAAGCGTGTTAAAAAGGGAATGCAACTGAGGGATTGGATAACTTGTTTTTTTAGGGCATGCTGGGAAGAGGGGGGGGGGGGCTGTGGGACCTTTGCTGATGGCAATCAATGGATTTTGTCCTTTTTGTCTCTGTTGTAAATGTTATGGTTGTTTCGTGTTTTGATGTTGATATTTTTATAGTCGTTTAGCCAGAACTGTTCTAAAAAGAAAAAGTGGGTTGAAATGAATGGAGGGGGAGACTGCCACAACCCTTTTTTTACTGTCCCCATCCCCCCACTACACACACACACACACAGAATGCTGTCATATTGAGACAATACTACTTCTTACACACCTGTGGCTAATTCTATAGAAACTCACCGCCGTATGACCACATGTTATGATGTGCTCCTTTAGATGACGACACATATCATATCCGTGTCGATGGTTGACCTTCACTGTTTTATTTCGCCGTGTGGTAGGAACCTTGTGACTCCGTTGAGGCCGCTCAAAGCGTTGAGTAGATTTGAAACAATAAAACGTTGTGAATCATCCGTGAGACCCGTCCTCTTGTGTGAACCGGCCGTGACGTAGCTAACCTGCCATGAAAACACAGAACTGAAAATATGGGATTCATTTTTTATGTCTGGATGGATTTATAGTCGAGCTGCTTGTGGCCCGGTAGCCAACAGATGTTCTGTGTGTTTCCTCGTGAGGGCGTTTGAATAGAAAAGTGAGACGCAGTGAAACTTGACAGGACATCTCAGAGAAGGGAACTGATCCAAGTGTGCCGAAGTATTTGGACAGTTGGAACAAGTTGAAATTATTTTCTTTAATCAATTTGAAGCAGGAATCGATCTTTACAGCAGACACTTTCAAAGTGTCTGTAAACCTCTTTACTCACCTCATTCTTCCCGGGGCGGGAAGTGGGAACCACTGTTGTATTGCGCTGTAGTCCAATTGTGAAATGTAATAAGTAACTTTATGTAACTCAATACTTTGGACTTGACCAATGACGAGACGCTCGAGTTATTAATTTCAATTTGTGAACCTGAAAATAATTCCATCAAGTTTTTAATTTTCCAAATGAAATTCTAACCAAAAAAGCTTCTAAATGGGTTTAATATTTCAGTGAGACATATTCATAAAAAATATTAATGTTAAATTAAATCTCAATATGATTCTGCATTGCATTTAAATGACGTGGCCTGTCGGTGCTAATCGATTACCATGACAGGGCATCGACTCATCTCACTGACGTCAAAAGAATACGTGACCAAAAAGCTTCATATACATTTGTGTAACTCCATAGTTTAAATACTTTGGCAAATATAATATATTAGATTGACCCGACTGACTTGAGGGGAAGAAGAACATGTTGAAAAGGGAACATTTAAAGACCAACGTGATATATGCAGTTCTACAAATGAAGGGAATTTGCATGTCTACTTCCTGGTAATTGTGTCTGTTTTTGTGATAATGAAATGGAAATGTCTGCATCCCCGAGGTTATGAAACGGCTCGGTCCGAGATATTGAAATCGGGCGATGTGATCGTGTAGTAAATAGCAGATGAGAGAAAAGCCTTCGCTTGTGTGTCAGTACGTTGATCACATCGTAGCCTTCTACTGAAAAGGGACGACGTGTGTCTATACTCTGAGTTTTATTTGGATGCTGGATTTTTTTGCATGATCATACAGTTAATAAACATACATTAAAAACTACCCGGTGTTTGTTTGTATGGTTGTTCCTCATAGCTTTGTTAGAAAATGAAAGAGTATTTAATAAATACAGCATTTCAATACTGGTGTCCGTTTCTCATGTTGAAGCTTAAAAATGGCCTCGTGTGGTGGATGTTATCAAAGTATCATTTGTTTTAAAAGGGAGCGTAAAGACAATATACTTATATTATTATTACAAATCGAGCACATTAAAGTTTCCTTTAAATGTACTGACAATGTAGACTGGAATATTGTTCTGGTTTCTTATTGAGGGGGATCTTTAAATATATATTTGAAAGAGTGTCCCTCTGACACTGAGGATTTCCCATCCAGACTAATATTTACTAGCGCTATATACGTCATCAGTTCTACCTGCAGTACTCGCAGCCCCCTCTAGGAGGCGCCAAATACCCAACACGTCAACCTGGACGTCACGCGGCCAGCAGCATCTCTTCACGCTGCAGACCACCGTCCCTTACGGGAGGAAGATCTTCACCTTTAGGTCCGTCCTCAGACCCCCAGGAGCCCGATGACGCTTTGGAACCGTTCCGCCTCGCTGTAAACGATCCTCTTCATAAAAAGATCCTTTTCTAACAATGTTAGTTATGAGATATAAAGTCACGATTTTGCTACAAATGCATTTACAAGTTAGACAAAACAACAAACTGGGTATCTTCTAATCTCAAGAGGCGCGTGTATTGAATGTCGTCTCTGACCGCCTCCATCTGAATCATCTCTGACAACATAAACAAGGAGAAACCGAGGTAGGCTTCATGTTGTCTCTGCCTCCATCTCCTGATGGAGGGTGGAGGTCTCCAAACTCTCCATGTGGAATATGCCTAAATATGAACTATAAACTCTCATATTCATTGAATGCATTTTTACTCTAAATCTGTCCTTCTGTACACATTACATCTATTACACCTGTCCATCCTGGAGAGGGATCCTCCTCTGTTGCTCTCCTGAAGGTTTATTCCCTTTTTTCCCCCTGAAGGGTTATTTGGGAGTTTTTCCTGGTCCGATGTGAGGTTTTGGGGCAGGGATGTCTATGTGTACAGATTGTAAAGCACTCTGAGACAAATTTGTAATTTGTGAAACTGGGCTATACAAATAAACTGAATTGAATTGAATGTTAGGCTGTTCAAATGATGTTCTCTCATCATCAGGAACATCTGGACAGGACCACCAGCTCCCCGTGCACCACTCAACTCACAACACCATATTCATTCATACTGCATTTATTAAAACAACTTTGGAGAAGACGGTCTACATTTTATTTCCACAAGCTCTCCTCCAAGAACAAAGAGACGTCTCTTTTTAGTGCAACATTGAAAAACTAAAAAGAAACTAGTGTCCCTCTTCAGGAGCGTGAGAAGACGAGGCCCTCGCAAAGAAAACACCGGAGCCAGCGGGGAAGTCTTGATGCATTTTAATGACATCAAATGGATTTATGTAAAAAGTGGAAAAGGAGGAAAACACCGGGTTTCATCATCATCATCATCATCATGTTCAACACAGCAACATACACCTGCAGGTCCTGGGTAGGTCAGAGGTCACTTACACCGAGGGTCTTCTCAGGGAAGTAGAGACAACGGCGCTACGGAAGCACGCCGCCGCCGCCGCTCGCTGCTTTAATGTTCACTTCATTTTCAGAGCAGGATGGGAAGACAAACGAGACGTGAGGTCTCAACGATATAGGATGGAAGTGAAGATGAACAGTGTGTAGGTTGTGTGTGTGCGTGTGTGGGGGTGTGTGTGTGTGTCGGCATTAGGTGACCTGGAACACTCCCATGATTAGTGTCTCTCAGATCATACGCCTTCACTCGTGGTTGCCAGGCAACAGGCGGCGACCACATGGCTGTCACGGCTTCACGTCCGAGTCCATTTGGCAAACCCCCACCGAGGGGCGGGCGCTCCTCTCCGATTGGATGAAAAGGAAGCGGGGTCGACCGGCTGACTGATTGCTCCGTGCAGATTGTGATTTTTCAGCCGGTCGTTTTGGCGCCGACGAGCTCTGAAAAGGTTCCGTGCGAGCCCGGCGGCGCCGCTCTCCGCCCGTACACAAAGAGACTCGTTTGTGATCGTGGCGTCGGGCAGAAGAAGGTCCGGAGTTTAAAGTTGCACAGAAGAGCCACCAATGGAGTCGCGGTCGTCCGGTGTGAAGCCGACGTGGCCGACATGAGCGTCCGGGGACGTCGAGGGCGCGTCGAGAAGGCGTCCGGGGCAGCGTCGGGGACAGGCGTCGGGGGGCAGCGTCTGGGGACGGGAAGCGCTGGCAGCAGCGTCTCGCTTCAGTCTTTATAGAGTCAGGCGGTCACAGAGACGTGTTCTCGGATTTCTTTTCAGTTTCCTTGATTCAAGGAAGAAAAAACTAAAAAAAAAGGGTCCTGGGCGTTCAAACAGAAGAAGAAGAAGAAGAAGAAGAAGAAGAAGAAGAAGAAGAAGAAGAAGAAGAAGAAGAAGAAGAAGAAGAAGAAGGGAAAATGGGATATACAATCGGTTCTCACTGAAGACGGTCGCTCCGCAGATTAACTCGGCTTCAGACACGGCGCTCTGAGGCCAGCTTCTCTCTCTGAGCGCCAGGCAAGCAGAGAGGAGTGGACGGAGGAGAAGAAGAAGAAGAAGAAGAAGAAGAAGAAGAAGAAGAAGAAGAAGAAGAAGAAGAAGAAGAAGAAGAAGAAGAAGGAGAAGAAGAAGAGGAGGAAGAAGAAGAAGGGACAAATGGACAGATTAGAAAGTAAAAGAGGAAACGTTGAAACAAAGAACTGAGAAAAAACAGAAGAAAACATAAGGAAAGAGAGAAAAGAGAGATTTAAAGTCAGAAGTTGTATCAGCAGACATGACATCACCAGAGGAGGCGAGGGGGGGAGGGTCCGCAACCGGCCCAGACCGACATGCATCGTCAAGGGGGAACAGGAAGTGGGGGGGGCGGAGGATTTCAGCATTACACTGAAGCCGTGCAGCAGCAAAGGGCCGACTGGTGTTCCACCAGCAGGAGACGAGGAGGAGGAGGAGGAGGAGGAGGAGGAGGAGGAGCTGGACCCACCAGGCTCTGTGGACTTGGCGCTCGGCACCACGGGGACAGCGGAGCGACGGATGGGACAGTGATGGGGAGGAGGAGGAGGAGGAGGAGGAGGAGGAGGAGGAGGAGGTGACTTTACAGAAGCAGGGGAAGCAAGTGCATGGCAGGATGGACGACATCTGTTACACCATGTTTTAGGTTCCCATGGAGACAAGACCCCCCCCCCCCACCCTATTCCTCCCGCCCGAGCAGCACTCACTCACCACGCGCTCGCAGCATGGTAGCAGAGGGTGTGTGTGGGGGAGGGGTGGGGGGGCGGGGTTTAGCAGCTTTGGGGCGGCGCCCCGCTCCTGCTTTTAGACTTTCTGCCCTCCACATCTGTAGGACAAAGGCAATGTGTGTGTGTTACATCTGGAGACGTCGAGCCTCCCACCTGCATTCAGATAAATACATTCAAGCAAACTCACATCCACGAAAGCAGAAATAAATACGGAGCGAGAGGCGGGCGGAGCGAGAGGCGGGCGGAGCGAGCGGCGTCCGCACGGAGAGCGCCGCTCGTCCCGGATTATAACTTAACGGTTAAATACATCCAAACAATTCATCCTCAAATATCCTCCGGTCTCAGTTTGAGGTGCGTCGTCTACCAAAAGTCATGATGTTCGCTTCATTCACAAAACAACCTGAAACGGACTTCCTGTTTTAATGACTCACTCGAGGCTGACCAGAACATTCCACGTGTTATAAATCCCCCTCAAGCCTCTCACTTCCGTCGGATTGTTTTAGGAATGAAGCGTCATCATTTAGTCCGATCGATATAAAAACAAAATACAGAACAGGTGTCAAATGTACAGAAACAAAAGCAAAGGGCACGGCAATACCAAACAAAAAGAAGGTAACCACGACAACCATTTTGACCACAGCCGTCAAAATGAGGTTTGAGGTTGAACATGCAGCTCGGGGGACGATGACCAGGTCACAACAAACACAAAGCAGGGGACACAATCAGCCATAAACAGGAAGTGAAAAGTGAATCTATTATCTGACGTATGGACAAATATCACTTTGGATTTGCGGCGGCGAGATACGTCCCACAATGCTTTGCTTTCCATCTTTTTTCTGCCTTAAGATCTTAAGATCTGCAGGTATATGTTTGAGTGCATCCTGGTGACACGCTCCCTGAACCTCTCCAGCTATCAACACACACTCAGAACAACAACAACAACAACAACAACAACAACCACCCCTAGGATGCAGACATAGTCTGGTGTTAGCCGGGGAAACAGATCGGATGAGGAGACAATGAGACGGCTGGACGGAAAGAACATTCACCAAAGTCCCACCTCAGAGAAAAGAACGAGAAAAAAAATAAAAAAATAAAACTGGATTCACCGATCGGCCCCAAGGCAAACAAAAACCACCAGAGACCCCGCAGCCCAGCGGGGGGGCGCCCTAAAGACATGCAGAGGTTCAGCCATCTTCTCTCCCCCTCTTTGCGGCCAGCAGCCGGCGCTCACACACAGCCGTACTCGTACCACAGAGACTGCTTGTCCTCCGGGCTCAGGGACGGGTCCGAATCAGTCACCCCCCCCGGGTCAGCGCCCTCGCTGGAGCCTCTCAGACTGGCCGGGCTGGATCGCACCTGGCCGTTTGATTGGCTGTGAGGATCCGGGGCGGGGGCAGGAGGAGGAGGGAGTGTTTTACTGGGCGCAGGAGGCCCGCTGATGTTGCTCACTAGGCTGGGGTTTAGAGACAGGAAGGGCGGGGTTTGGCCCAGCGACTCGCTGAAGATGGAGTCCATGAACACGGACTCGACCGTGAAGGCCGGGCCGAGGAACGACTGCAGGGTGGAGAGGTCGGGCTCCTCCGCGCTGGGGCAGGGTAAGCTGAGGGACTTGGGCAGGGCGGCGGCGGCGGCGGTTAGGGGTCCCTTTAGGCCGGCGCTGCCGGGGTGGTACTCACTGGGGGTCGTTGGGGACCGCAGCCCGGCGCGGGCGGAGGCGGTCGCCGCGTCGACGGACACCGGCTGCCGGCCGTCCTTCAGCAGCAGGTCGTGGATGCTGGTGCGGCGCGTGGAGCCCTCGGCGGTGGAGATGACGCTGCTGGCGCGCGGCAGCGTGGAGGACGCCAGGTCCAGGCGCCCCGACACCGACGTGGCTTTGCTCTGCGACGACAGGCTGGAGCGGAGGGGGGCGGAGCCTCTCACGCGGGTGCTCTCCGCCTTGCGCAGGGTCGGGCGGCCCGGCAGCCCGCCGGCTCGCGGAGGGCGGTCGGAGCCGCCCGGCGCCGCTTTCCCGCTGGCCGAGCGCAGGATGCCTCGGCTCTTGGGCAGCGCGCGCTCCTTCTGCACGTGCTCAGCAGCGGAGGGGAGGCGAGGGGAGTCGGCGGTGAGGTTCTCCTGACTGCCCGACTGCAGGAGACAACATTACTCAAATTAACAGGATCAAGTTGTCTAGCCCCCGGATGAGCATCACCTTGAGAAGTGTGCCACGTCGTCACTAATCAGATCCAAACGACCCGACAAAACATTTGTACAACAACACGTAGCCCGAGAGTAGAACACCATCAATCCCCTTCTGTAATCTTGTTTATGATTTGTTAACAGTCTTGTTAAAGGATTACCTGTTAATTCTTTTTTTATTACAATTTAAAAACATACATTTTTTTTGCAACTGTGCAACTTTTTTATTTGCTGCACTTTTTTTTTCAATGAGGTACTAAAGTAAACAAACCAATATGTTGTGGTTTTAGACGGTTGACAAAACAAGAAAGTTGAAGATGGGCATTTTTTATTATTATTTTTTTTTAAATCAGGTTTTACAGATAAAACTATTTCTGTTAAAAATACTCGTCAGATTAATTGTTAATAAAATCAGCTCTAAGCTGACCCCTCTTATGGTTGGATGAATCCAGCGTGGTCAGAATAGGACAATAGGTGCTTTTTAACATAAGCGGACGCTGCCCAGGCCTCACCTCGGCAGGGTCGATGCCCTCGTCCAGGAACTGCTGCAGGGACAGCACCTCCTTGGCCGGGGACCCCGTCTTGGCGCCGTGGGCGAGGCCGGCGCCGCCTGCCGCCGCCGTGGACGGGTCGAGCGACCGGCGCAGCAGCATGGGGCTCTGGTGGGAGGAGCGCGAGGAGGAGGAGGGCTGCTGGACGGGGCTGCTGCCGCTGCTGGACCACACCTCCTGGTCCAGACTCAGGCTGAACTCCCCGCTGCTCTCACTGTGAGGCCGGCTGAGGCTGCCGTTCAGAGCGCCTGTGGGCGGGCAGCCGGGGGTTAGTCATCCACGACCTTTAGTGACCTTTCCATTCACCACTAGGAACCGCGTGAGTATCACTCTTCTCCTACGCCGCCATCCACCGGCGTGAACACTAGAACACTGCTTTGTCCTTTGCTTTTGTCGTGTGAGTCTCTTATTAGAACTTCTGAATTCATTTTTAGCTTTCCGGTTTTGCTCTTTCTATAACGTCACGGACGAGTGGAACAGGAGAGAAAAGAGGAAGATTTGAGGAGTGAGTTGACGTGTCAATGAGCTGTCGGATGAAAACCTTTTAACGTTGGCATAGACCGACTTCACGGGAGGACACGGTGGAGTAGGGTTGAGGAAAGGCATGAAAGACAAAGATGAAGGGAGCAAAGGAGGAGGGAGAGAGAAGGGGGAGGAGTTGAGGGAAGGAGGAGCATACCTTTGCACTCCAGAGGAGAAGTGAGGTGGGAATTATTGTTACTATTACAACTGATGGTCCTGTTGCTATGGAGACTGGTGGGTCTGCAGGCTGGGTAAGGGACAAGAGGGAACACACACACACACAAACACACACACACAGTTAGAATATATACACTTACATGAAGCCACAAAGACATGCACTAACACGGAGGTGTGACAGAGCGGCTCCTGCTGGGCAGCAGATGGCTCACTGGCCGGGCGGCTGTCCAGTCAGTAAACAAAGACAGAGGACCGACCCCACCTTAGTGGGACAATACGGATAACAGCGGGTGGAAGAGTGGTGGTGAGAAAAGGATAAATGGGTGGCTTTCTGTGAAACCCAGGGAGGAGGAATCGAGAAGGAAGGAAGAAAGGAACAAAAACGAAGCGGTGACCGTGTGACCGTGTGACCTTGTGACCGTGTGACCTTGCTCTCGGTGGTTTTTGTGGTGACAATTTCAGCTGGAAAACCAAGCACCGTGAAATGGTTTCAAACTGGTTTCCGGGACACGGCGTGACACCAGGTAATGATTCAAAATGAACGACCGCATTACAGATCGCTGTCCAGCTTCTTGGCGTGTCTCGGAGACCAGCCCGCTGAGGCCCAGAGGGGTCCAGGGCCGAGTCACTTACAGCAGATGCCACAGGGCACTCTGCACATAACGCTCAGCTCAACAGGAGAGGGACACAGAGCCCTGCTGTACACCTGCAGGCCTGATCACACACACACACACACACACACACACACACACACACACACACACACACACACACACAGGTCGTGGCACCTGGTATGTTTAGAGGGTGCCTCACTGTTCTCCTCACATGCTGCACTAAACCCTCTCCAGAAGATGACCTCCTGGCTGATGCATTATAAGCAATGTCCGGTGTGTGTGTGTGTGTGTGTGTGTGTGTGTGTGTGTGTGTGTGTGTGTGTGTGTGAGGGACGTTCCTCTGGCCATTAGAGACTGACATGTACAATCTTACATATCAAGCAGTCTCATGTGGATGTTTATGAGTGCATTCTGGGAGTTCATCAGCTAAGTAGAGTCCAGTTTGGGCACTATGCTGAGGGCATCCTAAGAACACCCCACAGGAGGGGGCGAGTCCTGGAGACTTGGCTCCAGTGCCATCGGCTGCGTGGAGGTCGTTTGGTGGCTGTTTCATCAGAGCGGCACACAACTGATGAAGAGTTGCTTGGCCTCAGATGACCTGCCCTGGATAACTTCCTAAAGCCTGAATTAGAGTCATTCCTACTCTCCCTCCTGCTCTCCACTAAAACTGCTTTTCCAACTATCAGTCAGAGCTTAATCGAGGCTCAGGATGCAGCCCAAAAGGTTAAAGGTCAGCGGTGGAACCGATGATGACTTGACCTGCTTTCTTGGGGGGGCTCTTGGGTTTTTACTGGTTCCTTATTGTAAAGGCCGGCCGGTGCCACGTGGCTGCATCGAGCCGTCCTTTGTCCCGCCTTACCGTGACTCTTGGGGTCGTCCAAGGAGCCGGCGACATCCTCACAGGAGGCGTTCCCTGTTGAGGCGAGAGAGAGAGAGAGAGGCGCTGCAGCTGCTGTTCTCCCACTTTGATAGAACGCACCACCAATGAAAACAAATCAAACCAGCGTCCTGACCTTTGACCTGCAGCCGTAGCTTGGCCCTGCTGCGGCCGGCCGAGGGCAGGGTGAGGGCGGCGCAGTCGATGGCGTTGGTGGAAAAGGCGAGCTCCTTCATGCGCTGCTCGCCGCCGCCGCCGCGCCTGCTGCCCACGGCCATGCCGGCGTCTCCGGCCTCGGCGCCGTCCAGGTTGTCGATGCTGCTCGCCCACTGGTCCCCGGGGCCGCCCGCCACCGCCATGGTCTGCAGCAGGTCGTTCATGGCTGGAGGGGCGGAGACTACGTCATCACGGGAACATTTGTGTTTCAAAATAACTGAATGTGATCTGTTTAACTGGAGCCGTTTGACATGACCCGGAATAAAGGTATCCGCATACAGGCTACGAGAATAAGTAGATTACAATCGAAAAGTATTTTGTCTTTGAATCATCAAATTTTAGCAGGTCTATTTAATATTCAGTGAAAAGTCTATTTTGTAAAATACAACGCAATCACATTCAGCATTTTGGGAAATCAAGGCATATGCAGATATACAGAATACAATGTTTTCCCCACATTTATCACACAAAGTGCATAAAGATGGCAGCTGCATAATCATCCCCTCGATACTTTTGTTGAAAAGCTGATGCTTCATCTCAGGAGGGCCTGTCGTTATGCACTTTGTCTACGTATGAGACGGGAGGGAAGCGTGAGGCATGCAGAGCTGCTCCGGGCCGCAGTCAGAACAATTCATGTCAGCAGAATAAGATCGGAAATGCGGCAGCCGGAGAGAGGGAGGGAGGGAGAGAGAGAGAGAGAGAAAGAGAGACATAGAGGCTCCATTTCAAGTCCTCCATGGAGAGTGTGAGTTGAGGCGATCAGGCGGTTGCTATCATGCTGTAATCAAAGATGGCGGCAAACATGGCACATGAAAGTCTCTCTCACCGGACGACACACACACACACACACACACACACACACACACACACACACACACACACACACACACACACACACGTTCATAGGGTATCAGAATCAAAATGAAACCAGAGCACATGACCAAGCTGCCCGATTGGTTGCCTGTTGCATAATGACTCCACAAGTGAGGGGACTGAACAATAAGGCGAGCGACGACACTCGGGACCAAGAGAGATGAAAGTGCCTCACAGGAGAGACACGTCTACAGAAAGATGACATCCGTGTTGCACTCTCCATTTCTTTGTTTCCCTCCCAAGACTTTAGATTTCTCGTGTGAACACGAGGTAAGTGCAGCGCGTGTTCTTCACTCGTCTGCTGATGGAAGCGAGGGACGCTCCCCAGGAGGGAGAGAAGGTGGCAGACGCAGGGCGGAGGGGTGACGGAGGGGTGGGGGTTACTACACAACCATGTGAAGGACAGGTCACTGAGGTCAACAGATGCAGGAGCACGAGGGCGGGTCGCATTTTAAAACTTCTTAATCTTTAAGAAGGTGTGTGCAGACGCCTCTAAAAGAGATCGGGTAACCACCAAGTCCCAGAGCTGTCTGCAGCATCAGGAGGAATGTTAACGACCGAGGCCGAGCAGCTTGACGAGCTGCCACGGGAACCGAGGCGGCCATACGCTCGCCGTCTCGCCCCGCCACACTGCAGCCGCCGTGAAATCAGTGACCGTTCCTTCTTTGTCTCTGGGGGAGAGGGGGGGGGGGGGAGGAGGGCTATCGGGGAGGTCTTACACATGGAGCGCCGGTAGATGGCCTTGGCCTTGTCTTTGTCCTTGGATCTGTTCCTCATGAAAGGCAACCTTTTTAAAGCTGTCAGGAGCGCAGCCACAGACGGACAGACGGACAGCCGGGGGGGGGGGAGAGAGAGAGAAAGAGCGATAGAACGAGCCCGGGTGAGGTGGAGGAAAGAAAACAGGAGAGAGAGAAAAGGAGGGCAGAACAGAGGGATGTGGTTAATGTTTTCACAGAGAGAGCCAGGGGAGAGGTGCAAAGAGAGTCGGGCTCTGGACACTCCACTGGACAGTAGACACGCCCACTACAATATACAACAATCTATTATAATATTAAAACGCATATTTGATTTGTAATTAATCTATACAAATACACTTCCTTCTTAGTATTTCATAGACATACTGTTTGTATAATATATCAGCAATGCTACATTTAATGGAAAACATTTTTCTTTTACTGCCATTATGAATTCATTTTAATTTATTCTCCATTTAATGGCCTGTTCAAGAGCTTTTTGGAAACCTCCCACAAACTTCTTTAAACACGGAATATTACTGTTAAGGGCAGACTTCTGTACAGAGACACATTATGCAAACAAACACAAACATGTGTGGACATTGTTCAAATACACACTAGGACGCACTAGGAACATTGTATCTGCACACGACAACACACACACACACACACACACACACACTCATGTCAATGGTCATGAGGGTGGTATTCTGCATTACATACTGTACACAACAACAACAACAACAACAACAACAACAACAACAACAACACATTACCACCTACACCAAACACAGGATGAAGCACATTAAATGGTGCAATCAGGAGAGTGAAGAGGTCAGAGGGCAGCATGAGGGACGACTGCCGGGTTTCCATCAACACTATTCATTATCATTCCCTATTTAACTGTGTAATGTCGTGTTCTTTAGGTTCACTGCACTGTGTGTGTGTGTGTGACTCACTTATTATGCTCGCTTTTTTATTCAACACTGGCTCCAGCTTTTTGATTTGACCCAACACGCATGTCCCGTTGACACGGCTCTAAAAGGATCATCTTGTAGCAAAGTGACCTATTTCAATATTTGCAGAGGAACAAGCGGTCTTCTTTACTTCTTTATCTTCTACCAAAACTAGACAACCAATGGAGTGACAGTCGGCCACAATGCGCTGCACCTTTTAACAGCCGGATGCTACGCTAGAGGGCGAGTCTGGGTTCTTTACAGGAGAACTGCACAGATCAGCAGGTTGACGTTCTGTAACGCTCATGAGCCGTTGACCTGCTGGGGAGAAGTAAAGAGGGGAAACGGGTGTTCCCCACTATTTGAACCACATTGGATGCGCTTGATTCGTGACGTCTAAACACCGTTGAAAGGCTACTCCACACGTTCTACTTCCACGTCAGACCTGGCCCCTACATTACCCACAATGCAAATCAACTGCAGACCATAATGTCACCTCGAGCTGCGCGCTTCAAGCACATGTGAGGAGCTGGCTAAAGAGGTCAGGAAGGTCACTTCTTGCTAACTCCACAGCCCGAGTCACCTGACGCAGATGAGTGAAGGACCTGTAGACGGCCCTCGATGGTGTTGAACTGGTGGAGTTCCCTTTGAAAAAGCACCGTCATAAAACAAGACTACACTATTCTAATCTAAAGGACTAAAGTGTTTAACGGTCGTGTTATATAATCACACGAGGTCGAAGGAAATCAAGCGCGCCCACTGTTCAAACACGGGAAGTGCATCCACTCCCCGAACCGGCTGAGAGGGGGAGAGTCAACCTTGTGGCGCTGCGCCGCTCAACCGTAACCTCTAGGACAGCCGAGTGACAGACAATGGACTCACGAAAACATGCCCCGAGAGACGCAACCGCCGGGTCACAAGCCCCGCCCACCCTTCCCATCCGCACCATACCATTGGTGGAACCCTGCACCTGGGCAGGGGGCTGCTGCCCTCTCCTCCCTTTGCAGAGAGAGAGAGAGATAAAGAAGCAAAGGAGCAGTTAGGGGAGGAAAGACCCACTCAACCAGTACACAACCGTACAAACCAACTCACACACACACACACACACACACACACCAAGTAGCATTTTGTGTGTTTTGTGACGTATTACGTGTCTGTGGCAGTCCATATATCAAACTAGGTGGCAACTATTTTGCTCACAGCTTTCTTAGCATGTGCATATATATATATATATATA
Source organism: Liparis tanakae (assembly GCA_036178185.1). Taxonomy (NCBI): domain Eukaryota; kingdom Metazoa; phylum Chordata; class Actinopteri; order Perciformes; family Liparidae; genus Liparis; species Liparis tanakae. The sequence continues at coordinate 12,419,547 of CM070100.1, forward strand.
TATATATTTGTGTGTTTCTTTGTACTCACTGCTGCTCCTCTTTTGCGTCAGTGTGTCGTCCAGCGAGTTGGAGCCCGAGCCGATGGACGAGCTGTCCTGGCTGTCCTGGGGAAACATCAGGAAGCCGTCGCCAGACTCCGAGCGAGAGGGCGTCAGCGTGAGAGAGCGCATCCTCTCGCGGCTCTTCGGCTTGATCAGCTTCCTCATCTTCAAAGTGATCCAGTTGCCACGCCTACAAAAATTGGAGAGACGAGGCAGTGAGCGAGAGGAGGAGAGAAACTGGAATATTAAGTGAATGTACGTGAAAAGAAGATGAAGGACGGGTTTTAAATGTGTTCCATGTGTGTATGTCGGCCTCCAAGTCTTCACAGAAATATTTGCAGTCTGCAGCCATTAAAAGCTCTGCAGAGCATAAATATTTGATGCCCGGGGCTGCAGTGCGATTGTTTTCTTCCGCTCACCCGCCTCAGAGAGAAGAGTCCACAAGCAAACACAGTTTACCAGATCAGAGTCCGCTATGATACACGACTTGTTTCAGTCCCTCAAATTCAGGCGTGAGCCATTTTTACATTGAGCCGTTCACCAGTGATGATCAGGTCATTGACTCTCAATAACTTCACCAATCGCCGTTGTTTTTGTGGAATATGTTGTAGTAAATAAATCAGTTTTATTAATGTTTTTACCTGCGTGGAGGGGAGGGGTCGTAGAACTTGTACTGGTCCATGATCTTCTCCTCCAGCTTCTCTTTCTGTCTCCTCAGTTCATTCAGCTTGTCTCTGATTGGTGGAGAATTGAGAGATGATGCAATAAAAATATGATTTCTCTTGAATATCCCATAATCAAGCATAACTAATTTGGTCCGAGGACATGGGTGCGGGTAACTCATCAGGGGGTTTACATGTATTGTCTTTGCTCTACGTGGTACATGTCCTTGCTCTCCATCGTCTGCTCCAACAGAGTGCGATTCTGGAGCATCAGAGTCTGGATCTGGTCCAACAGGTGGCGATTCTCCTCCTCCAGGTTTCCTTTCAGCTGGCTTAACAACTAACACACACACACACACACACACACACACACACACACACACACACACACACACACACACACACACACACACACACATTAAAGGGTTGCTAAGACACCCGGCTTAACCACACATGTGATTCATCAAAAGGGGGTAAGCCATCCCCGACAGCTGGTTTAAGAAGTCGACTGTACAAATATGACACATTAAAAAAAACAATAAACCCACCAAAAGACAGCTGGCTTTCAAAGTAGGACACAAACACATCGTGGGAAATTACGGCAATGAGAAGATCAAAGAGCATTTCCTCACCTCACACTGATTGGTGAGCTTGGTGGAGGTGATGTCCAGCTGCTGGTACTGCTCCTTCAGCTTAGAGAATTCAGCCTCCAGCTTGGTCTGGTCCAGCTTGGCGCTGTTCAGCTGGCTCTTCACGGTCTTGTGGTCCAGCTGGAGATTCTCGTTGTCCTTCATCAGTTGACGATGGTTATTATTAAGCCTGAGGAGAGAGCGGAAGGACTTTTTTAAATATGTAGACATGAAAGGGGCTTTTCTAATTTAATAGAAGCATATGGTGTAATATAAAAGGTACATACAGAGTTTACAAATATGAGTCACTAGAATGTTGTTATATTTGTACATGTGAATGGTGTTAAAGGTACAAAATCAAAAATTCCAGGTTTATCTGACCTATCATTTTCTTCTTTGAGCAGTTTGTACTTGTCAGCTGTGGATTGGTGCGTTTGATTCTCGAGCGACATCTTGTCCTGCTGCTCCTTCAGATTCTTCTCCAGCTCCTCCAGGTCTCCTTTCCTCTGCAACAGCTGCTTGTACCTGCAAGCAAACATTCACACACACATAAATGCTTAAATCAGATACATAAAGAATACTATTTGAAAAAACACAGGAAGGGATACAAATCACATGTATGGTTATTTGGTTATTATCCCAAAGGGGATCTACAGTTTATCCTCTCAGCATGGTCGTTTTTGTGATTTTTAAAACTAAGAGTATGTTCAAAAAAATGTCAAAGTGGTGTCAGAAGTCATGAGTGAGCCTTGATCTGTAATTAGAGCCGAGCTAGGGCCCACCCCCTGCTCCTAAACCCAGCCTCACTTGTCCTCCAGGTCCCGGTGCTGCTGCTCCAGGCTCTTGCGGGCGCTCTTCAGACCCCCGTGCTTCCCGATCAGGGCTTCAAACTCGCCCGCCTGTCTCTCGTGGAGCGCCGCCAGCTTCTCGTGGTCGCGGAGGAGCAGCTCGTAGGTGGACCTCAGCTCCTCTTTCTCCTTCAGCGCGCCCTCGCGCTCGCCCTCCACGCTGCTCTGCTGGCTCTGCAGCTGGGCATTCTGGGCCATGAGGGCTGCGCTCTTCGAGCTCAGGGTGGAGTTCTCCACCTACAAGGACGGGGCAACGACAGAGATATTAGATTATGATGAGGATGTGCAAAGGGGGGGGGGGGAGGGAGGGAGGAAAAGAAGACAGGGATGAATGTGAAAACAGAAGAAACACAAATGATATGTGTGGGTGAAATACATCACACATAGGCTAATGCGAGTATTGCAGAGATATGAGTTTAATATACAGATTATCATCAATATCTTGCCATCTGTCTATACTCAACAGAGTTTTTTATTGTGATCTGTGATGAGTACTGGGGCTCTTCAAATCAAACATCAGAGGACACACATGTGACGCAAGTGGAGGTTGTTGCTGTGTTTGTCCACAGGGGGCGCTGTGCCTCCGTTCAGTTATTTTCCCCCTTTGTAAAAACTCCATCTATACAAATCATCAGCAGGAAAAGCGTTTCTTTTCATGTCACACACACACACACGAATACACACACATCCCAGGTGCTGACACACTTTCTGTACCTTTCAACAGTAACAGTTTTTCATCGTCACACACACACCTGCTCTCTCACACACACACACACACACACACACACACACACACACACACACACACACACACACACACACACACACACACACACACACACACACACACACACACACACACACACACACACACACACACACACACACACACACACACACACACACACACACACACACACACACACGCTACTGCAGTGTAAATCCTGTGGCTCATCAGCAGGTTAAACAAGTCTAGATCCACACCAGGGAGCCCAGCGAGGCAACTGCACAAAGAGCAATGATGAAAGATGGCTGAACAGCTGGTCTGTCTTTTTGTATGAAATACATTAGTCAAAAACATTGCAAAATAATAATAAATATATCACATATGACTCACATCTGATTCATCTGGGAACAACAGTGTATTTTAAGTATTTGTCATAATAATATTGAATTTGAATGGAGTTGAGTCAGGAAGGACAAAAGGACAAAACTCAGATTTCCATACGCCCGAGACAGAAACAGATGATCCGATGTCCTGGAGCCGCCGAAAGAAGAACAAATCATGTGCACCCATACGAGTCTATAGGGCAGGGGTCTTGTTACCTTAAGGGGTATATATATATATATATATATATATATATATATATATATATATATATATATATATATATTAAGCTGTTTTTTCTTCTACTAAAGGTCACAAACTTGAGTTATTAACTTTTTTCCTCAACTTTGCCGGCCACGTAGACAATAACCTCCCAAAGTGATCAGAGAAAATATAAATGTCAACACGCTCAATAAAAACACTGAAGAGACCTCGAGGTGAGATCCTTTCACATGGCATGCACCCTGAAACGGTTCTCCTCTGTGGTGAAATAATTCACGCCGTTATCCGATGTAGTGTTTTGAGAAGCAGATTATTTTAGTACCAACTTACTACAGTTTGCTCATGTTTGTGCATTTTTATTTATATACCGGTCTATATTGATGAGTGTGTGTCGTCTAATCCTCTGTAACCACCTGCAGCTTGGCGTTCTGCGTCTGCAGCGTGGTGTTGTTCTCCTGGAGAGACGCGGTCTGTCTCTGCACCGCCACGATCTGAGCCTGCAGGTTGGCGCTTTGAGTTTCCAGTTGTTTGAGCTGGCTCCTCAGGGCCGCCTTCTCAGCCTGCAGCGTGGCATTCTGGGAAAAAAGGGTACGCATAATATACAAAAGGTATTGGAGAAACGGGACACAATGCACAAGCCAAACGAGCGTAAAAATGTCCCACAAGCCATCCTGACACGGCGCTAACTTACGTTGCGCTCCACCTCGATGAGCCGGTCTTTGACTTTCAGCAACTCTCTGGTGGCCTCATGACTCTCGTTCTCCCATTTACTGACAGGCTGAGGGTCCTCCCCTCCTCCAGGGGGCGAGCTCTGCACCATCCTCTCCTCCTCCTCCCTTTGACGCAGCGCCTCGTAGTTTTTCTTCACCTGGAGAGAGACACACGTGAGTCAACCCACAACTCGAAGTGGTAATTGGTGATCCTTTAGGTACAATAAAACTAATTTCTAACATAAATGACATAATGCTCCGGGCTTGACTGTAAAAATACTAAATGAGAAAAGAAGACATTAGTAGAGCATGGCCTGAGAGTAATGGTGAGGTACAGCAGCAGGACATTTCCATTATAGTTTCACAGCTGAAGGTTGGATGCCATTGGAGGTCATCTATAGAGGTCATATTCCACTCAGACCTTTAGCTTTGGATTTGATTCGTCAGCAAGTTCAAAACACACACGCTTCACCCTAAAGGAAAGTAGACGTCCTCCACTACACTCCATCCCTTTCCCAGACTCCTGCCATGAATAGATAAACTAGCGATAGCAGTGGATGAATAAATGATGCATCGACCTTGAGGAGCCCTCAGAGTTTTCAGTGCAGCGGAAAGATTTAGGCATTTTGGCTTTGTGGGGGGGAATGTGATTTTACACCGGGTCCTCCGTTTTGTGGTGGAGCTAAGCATCTGCAGGAAGCACATCCAACATGATGTATGCTTGTGCATTCATTTCTACGTTTAAAAAGTCTGGATCCGTGTGCGTGTTGCTGACCGTCTTGAGCTCCTGGCGTAGCTGCTGGTTGAGGTTGGAGGACTCCTGCAGTCTGGCCTCCAGGGCGGCGATCTTCTCCTCCTTAAACTCCAAGGACGATTTCAGAGTCGACTCCAGTCTGGTTTCCAGGAGCCTAAACCTAGAAATAAAATACTCAAGTTAGTTCTGTGCGTGTATTTGAGTCTTCACTCATTTGTAATCCTAAACACAGATAATGCATCAGGCAACGGGGGGGGGTGATAATCATTTAAAATGAACCCCCCCGATTTACCACATTGATGAGTTTTTTGGACTGTACCCGTTCATCATTCTGATGCCCAGAGGATCAACTAAGTCCCTCTTTAGCAGAACAGTGGGCTGAGTGTTTACCTGTCGTCGGAGCTCTCGTCGTGCAGCAGCCTCTCTTTGTTCAGCCCAATCTTCTCCAACTCATGGGTCAGTTTGTCCAGGTCATTATTCATCTGCTGAGTCCGCAGCTTCTCACTCACAAGCTCCTAACACACACACACACACACACACGCACACACACACACACACACACAATTATACAAATACAATTAGAATAGAAGTCTTCAGTATGTAGGGTTGATTAAATTCCCATCAATAATCATCCATGTTGTGTGTTTTTAAGTGTTCTCCGTCAGAGTAATATAAAAAACAGCTTTAAAATAAATATAGTGCTGCACCAAAAAAGTATTATGACACAAATCTGGAAGCACGTGGAGCGAAGTCTCAAGACGTGTTGGAATAGCTCCTCTTGGCAGACTTCTCACCTCTCGCAGTGTGTTGAGGGTCTTCTTATCAATGGTGCCCAGTTTGACCAGCTCCCTGTTCTCGCGCTCCAGGTCTTTGACTCGGGTGCAGGAGTCCCTGAAGAAGATCATCTCCTTGCCCATGGTGCGATTCTCCTTCTCCAAGGAGGAGATCCGCTGGTTGTCGTCATCCAGCTTGGAGTCTCGGATCTCGGCCTGCTGCCTCAGCCGCTTGTTCTCCTTCTCCAGGAGCTTCTTGTCCTTCTCCAGCTGGGAGCTCTCCTGCTCCAGAGTCTTGTTCTGTGGGGGAAACGGGACGCCATTAGATTAGACTTTACTTTAGTTATCCCCAGGGGGAAATGTATTAATGCCGAGCAGAAGGATAACGCGTCCTTTGACAGACTTTACCCGTCGTCTAAATACCTTGTAAATGCATGTTTGGCGAAAAAATGGACGAAGATTACATTTTTATTTTCAAAAGGGCCAAAAATCTGATTTGGCAAATAATCTGGGATAATCCAATTTGGCTGAGTAATGCGCTGTAGTTTCGTCAGAAGGAACTAAATGAGTGCCAAATAACACTTTTAGATAGATATTCTTTAGACTGCTGCATCACATAGACCTTTCCAGCGACCTCAACTATAATTCTGGGCCCATCGGATAGCCTCATTGAACCAATCAGAATGAGGCTATCTCACCGATGCTGTTTCATGTACAGCTATTCAAATTGATGTTTTCTGTTTGTGTTTCCAGGCTACCATTTCCCACAGTTCAGCATTAATTGTGACCTTAGAATGCAAGTGAAAATCTTTTTAATGTTTTTTTTCCCCACCTCCTGCTCCAGCTGCTCCAGGCGTTTACTGGAGATCTTGAGCTCCTCCAGGTTGCGTTGGAGGGCTTGATTCTCCGTCTCCACCTCCTGCAGCTCTTCCTCCAACTGTTGAATCTTTTTGCTGCTGTTCTCCAAAGCTTTCTGCAGACGCTGGTTCTCTGTATCTAGGCCCTGGTAACTCATCTGGGAGAAGAACAAAGCCAGATTAGGATATTTAAAGCATCCGTGAACTAGTTGCTCTGCTCCCTGAAGCCAGATCCCCTGCAACTCACCTGTAAAAATCTTTAAAAAAAGAGGATAACGGTGTCATTACACCTGCAGCTGCTCCTTTACGACCTTGTGTTACACAAGTTGTCTCTGTTAAGAGACCATTACCAGTACAAGCGCCCCGGTGCTGATTACACACTGGAACTCGCGGTAGTCAGCTTTTTATATTTCAAAGAAAGCTTCTTGCCGTACGTGGTTGCATTCCAGCTGCGTCCTACTTCTTTCCTCCATCCCCAGAAGGGCCTGGCTGTCATATTTACCTCTAATCGCTCCGTCTTCTTGGACGAGGCTTTGAGCAGCTCCATGCTGCGCTTCAAATGGCTGCGCTCGCTCTCCAGCTCCCTGTTCTCGGCCTCCAGCTGGGCGGCCTTGGCGCCCGCGGACCGGAGGCTCTCGGCCGAGCGCCGGAGCTCCAGGTTCTCATCCTCCAGCTGGACGTTCTCCTTTTCCAGAGCCTCCAGCTGGAAGGCCATGTTCTTCAAGGTGTCCAGCTTCTTCTTCAGACGGCGGCCCTCTGCCTCCAGGTCCATGTTCTCCTTCTCCAAAGACGACACCTACACACACAGAGGTGACGGTGAAAGACAAGGAGTAACCAAGTGAACCCTGACAGCGTTGCGTAATGTCGGTAAAAAGCTCTCTACTTTAAATTATGTTTACTTTAAGATGTATTACAACATAATGCTTTCATGTTTCATTTAAAGGCATTGTAATCTGCAGTAATATCCAATACCAGATTTTAAGCAGTATAAGAATAACACATATAGATAAGGAGGCTGAGAGACAACAGCAATGGGAAGAGATTTATATCTCTGATGGTTGATCTAGAGGAGATCATAACCTATCATATATAAATATAACTTGAATGCATAAGGTCCTTAAGTGTGGATGGATAATATCTTTCTCTGTGCCTGGTGATACTTGCCAATGTGTCAGATGCACCAAAGCCAAATACAAACATGCATGTATCATGTGACAGCTGCATGAACTCATGTGACGACATGGAACAGAGGGCATGGAACCGGCACGGAGCGACTCATGTGGCACACGGCCACCTCAAACCAGTCGAGAGCTGAACGCAGCGCACCTTTTCACAGGTGATGCCCAGACTGGCTACTTTCTTCTGAAGGCTCTCGTTGTTTTTCTCCAGCTTCTGCAACAGAAGCTCCAACTCTTCAGCTCGCTCGCCCTTCTCCTTCACCACCTCCAGCTCCTTACCTGCATCGGAGGAAGAGGAGGAAGAAGAGGAAGATGAAGAGGAAGAGGAAGAGGAAGAGGAAGAAGAAAAAGAAAAATAAGAAGGAGAAGAAAAATAAAAATAAAAAGAAGGAGAAGAAAAACAAGAAAAATACAAAGAAGAAGGAGAAGGAGAATAAATAAAAAATGGATAACAACACAAGCATCTTGATGCATAGAGAACAATACTGATGGTTTTAGGAGCGCGTGACTTACGAAGCTGCTTCCTCTCAAACTCCATCTTGTTGAGCTTGGCCGTGGTCTCGCAGATGGACTCGTGCAGGATGCGGTTCTCCTTCTCCACGTCCTTGACCCGGGCCTCAGCGCCGACCTGGCAGCGCTGGCGCAGAGACGACACCGTCTGGCTCATGTGCTTGTTCTCCTGCTCCAGACCCAACATCTGGAAGTCGGAGGTCAGAGTTCAAAGTCAAAAGACTTCCGGCTCGCGTGTTTCAGGACGCGTTCGGTGGCTGCAGCTCACCGGCGTGCGGCCGGTCGTGCGAGCGGACGCTCGGAGAGCGATTTGAGAAGTTTACGCTTCAGAAGTTCCTTTAGTTCAATTAGATGAAATAATAAACTACAATAATATCAAGGAAAATAATTGAAATATGGAAACAAACCAGATTATAAGTGTTCTACAAGCGATGTTGTGTTTGGGAACAGCACTAAGGTAATCTGTGAGTGCCGCCCGCCGAGTTTTCTCTGCATCATCAGAGACGGATTATACAAATCAGACTAATTAAAATGTGTCAGATTTGGGTCCAAAAGCTTCAGAGTCCCTGCAGACAGTGAGCGGCCCACAGAGCAGCAGGATTATGTGGAGTCAATAAAACATAGTGCTGGTTGCATTTCATAGTTATTTAAGCAGAATGCAAATCAAATGCACCAAAAATTCTCTCAAAAGAGCTTAAATTACACAGATAGTCATTTTGTATAAATTATTCTCGCAGCTTCCTGGAAAGAGGATCAATGGTGGTTGTGTCGAGTGAGCGGCATCTATGACTCAGAGCTCCGTTTGTCTGAATGTGCCGACGCATCCGACCCAAAAGCTTCTGCAACGTTAACATTACTCCAAAGCACGCGAGTGCAAAGATGGCAAAGGTGGCATTATGGGAAAATGCCATTCCAGTAATTATGACTCTAACCTACATGGGGGTTTGAGCTATTCCTCATTCAGTTGGACCCAATGTTTTGAAAATGAAACATTGGGTCTAACTGAATGAGGAATAACTCAGACTTAATGAGTGTGAGGTTGTGTGAATCCGGTAACGTGCTGGATTTACTGAGCCCGAGGAGGCAAATGTTTTTTTTCCCCCCTTTAAAAATCAGATCTCGATGTTCATATTCAAAGAAATATGTCATTTATTTTGTAGAAAGAAAGAAAAAAAAATCTTGTTTTTAAAGTTGTGAATAGATTCAGAATTGTAGAAGATGTTATCCCCATCCCTAACAAACTAAATCTATGTGTGTGTGTGTGTGTGTATGTGTGTGTGTGTGTGTGTGTGTGTGTGCGTACCTGTCTCTCAGAGTTCTCCCTGAGTGTTTCCAGAGTCTTCTCCAGTAAAGCCTTCTCCTTCATCAGGTCGGTGCTCAGCGACTCGGCGCTGCGGAGCGACTCTCTGTCGGCCGTCAGTTCACCGCCCAACTGCTCCAGCTGTGAACCGTGTCCAAGGGACACTTTAAGAAGACGCACTCTCTCGATTGGGTTTTAATCTTCCTGATTAACTAATCAAACACGATTATGAGTCTACGTTACAAATATATAATGCATCTGTAACAGCTCTGCAGAAGTTAATGTATGGACACTCTCGGACAGACATCCATTAAATGAGACCGACTCCTGGGAGCTGCGTTCACATTTTAATGCGTTTTGGCCCCAAACCTCAAGTCACTTGGAAATATATTGTCCCAAGGATTTTCCCCTTTGTGAGAGAGAAACACAATTTCATGCTTTTTATTCAGAGGGCACAGAGAGAGAGAGAGACTTATGTTTCTGGAACTAGCGGAGACCCTTCTCTTAGCGAGGGCCGTTTGGGTGTCAAAGACTGGAAAGAAAAGGCAATGCAGGGCTGTCGGGATTTACAGCTTTGCTTTCATCCTCCTATGCACCCCTCTCTATACTCAACCTCTCTCTCCTTCTTTCTCTTTCTATTCTTCGACGAAAAGGCCGAGAGCCAAGTGTCGGGGTGATATATTACAGATGGGTGCTGGTTCAACATGCTAATGTGGTTAAAATTAAACTGCAATCACAGCCGATGCCGTAAACTGAAAGCAGTGGGCTACCCCAAAACAATAAACGTGTAAATATAATCATTTTGGACTAACAGTATCGGATATCATATTAGTATGTCAATGATGTCATACATTTCTCCAGGAAATATTTTTTAAACAGGAAACTCTTTTGAACTTTGAACCTCAGAAAAGAAGACCAACACGTAGAGACTCAGTCTTACTCTGTGGTTCAGTCTCTGGTTCTCCTGGTTGACTTTGACCAGCTTGGTCACGGTGTCCTGGCTGGCGGCTCCTCTCAGCTCCTCCACGGTCTTCAGCAGCGCCTGGTTGTCTTTCTCCAGCTTCAACAGGCGGCTGGAGGTCAGCTCATTCACCTCCTCACCCAGAGACTTCTGAGGGGCTGAGTCCAGGACAGCAAGAGCATATATCCGTCAACCATCAAACAAACGCAAAACAAGTTGATAAATGTTCGGTTTAGACTTTTGCTGTTGAAGTCAACACCACTAATTCAGTAAATAAATACAAGACCTTTGGGACTAACTTTAGAGGTCTTTAAGCTTGTAAAGTGCTATTTCAACAAACACACGACACACAGTCTTTATCCAGATCCCTGGCCAGTTAAACCTCTTAACAGCTTTCATAATCCAAACACACAAATTATCCTCCGAGAGCCACTGAATATTAATTAGAGGTCCTAATTCTGTGGAAAGAAAAAAAAAACAGCGGAGGCTGGCAAGTTCAGAAGAGGCCACGGGGGACGAAGCCGGGGCCAAGAGCCAATGAGCAAAGCCGGGTCTGTTGGCCTGCTGAACCTTCAAGCTGGTCCAATCAGGTGACACTTCAACTCAACATCACATGCTTTGCTTTCCTTTACGCTCCTCTTTGTTTACCTTTCAGTCAGCATAAACAACCGTGTTCTCAGGGGAAAAGAGAGTTCTTGGCTCCATCCTCCTCTCACCTTCAGTCAGCTCTGGTGTCTTGGACAGCTGCTCCAGCTCCCAGCCCAGATGCAGGGACTCGTCCATGCTCTGTTTCTGGGCCATCTCCAGCACCAGGTTCTCCTCCATCAGCTCCTCCATACGTTTACGGTCCATGTCCCTCTCCTGGAGATAATAGAGGTGGAAAGTGAGGCTGCGATAAACAAACGCTGAAGCCCTCGACAGATGAACGGTCCATCGGCCTTTTGCTCCGGTGTGAACCCCAGCTCGTTCGGCTCCGGGTCGTAGCACCGATGTTTAAACCATCTCACCATCTCCATGTCGTGGATCTTGGATTTAAGCTGCAGCCCCTCCTTCTCCAGGAGGTGCAGTTTGTCGGAGCGGGTCCGGGTCGCGTCCAGCTGCTCCTCCAACATGCTCTTGGTCTCCAGCAGGACCTGGTTGTCCTCCTTCAGCTCCTACAGGAGCACCGCGTCAACAGAGAGAAACAACTAGACGTAAACATGGCCGCCAGGGCAAGGACATGTTTATATATTTATTACTAATACTATCAGTACTATTACTAGAATCAGAAGTTACAGTAATAATAGTAACAGTATGAGCAGAAATTAAAATCAACAAATACAAAAAAGTTATAAAATAACATTTTGTTCGATAGACAAATATTCAGTTATAATATAATATATTAAAATAATGTAAATACTAATTATGCATGGTGAGCAAACTGACACAGGACTCTTTTAAGACCAGCCTGAAAACATTTTATTTCAGGAAGGTGTTTTTGACTTTGTGTTAAATCACTGCCAGCTATTTCCTTTTCTACTATATTTTGTTTTTAACTTCCTACTGGTTCTGTAGCACGAGATTCCTTTACAAATCAAATGCATCATTATTATTAGTTGCAAATAAATTTCCATGTAATCCAATGCATGAATTTACAGTGAAAAATGTCAAAATGCTGCATGGACTGTTTCTGAACCGTCAGTTCAGAAACAGTCCATGCAGCATTTTGACATTTTGTCAGTGAAGGCATGTTTATGTCTCAAGGAACACCGAGCTGCATTAATGTCAGCAGCCCAGTGCTGCATCCCCCCCCCCGCTGTCCTTTAACAGACGCTCCTCCGGGCGAGGCGTGTACCTCCACTCTGGCCTTGTAGAACTCGATGTCGTGAAGTCTCTCCTTGTATCGGCCCAGCTCGCTCTCCAGCTTGTCGACGCGGACGGCCTTCTCCCGGAGCGCGTCCAGCTCGTCGCGGTAGGCCCGCGCCGACCGGGCGTCCGACACCAACTGGTAGCTCTGCGAGGAGACAAAAACGTGGAGCATTGGAATGTGTGGAGCGGCTCTGAATGAGGAGTCTCGAGAACCGAAGATGTGAACAGATATACAACCGTGAATCAAAAGCTACACTTGTTTCTACAAGTAATCTGGTATGTCAGACTGTTATTTAAAAATCACAGATAAACAACCAAACGTCGTGTCCGTTGCATAAACAGTAAAAAAACAGGACAAACTCGACACACTATCAATTACCACGAGCACGCATACGCGTCGCTCCGTGCCCTGAACCCATCCGCCTGCTTTACGGTATCTAGTTGGTCAGCCTGCTGCCCACTTGCACATCAGAAGCCGTGTGAGGCTGCTGCCGCGCTAAAGATAGCTGGAATAGCCCGTAATGAGCTGTACGGTTATAGCGAGCTGATTAAAAGCCTGGCAGACATGAAGTACTAAGGAAGAGGAGGGTGCAGCAGGTGAAGTCAGATGAACTTTAGTGTGCGAGGACAAGTGGGATGGAGTCGTTACCTCTTGCTGATGTCTCTTGAGCTCCACTTCCATGATCTCAAGCTCCTGCCTGGTGTCCAAGAGCTGCTCACTCTTCTCCTCTCTGGAGAAGAGACCGGGGAGGAAGAGGAGTTAAACAAGGAGGACATGGGGGAGGGAGGGGCGCAGGATGTAACCTCAAAAGAGAAACACACCAATTTCTCCACAGGAGATTAAAGCATGCACTGAGAGTCAGGAGCCAAGCGTGTCTTTGTGTGAGCATGTGGAGTAATTCAGAGTACGAACAAGGACCTTCATTTAGGGATGTTTCCATCCTACAGCTAGCAGCTTAATCGTTTAATAAGAAGCAGCCTATTGACATAGTTACATGGGGAAACAAATACCATTGACATAACCTGCCAGAGAAGCTCCATTTTAGTTTCAGTTGGGAGGCATTTTGACAATAAATTGGTTTGTTTCCGTAAACAATTGATATTATTATTATTAAGGAATATAGAATTTAAGCGTCATTGTCAGACTGAAAAGTTAACTAAAGAAACTCATATTTTAAAATAATCTTACTGTACCAAGTAGAGGTCATTGAGTTTGTATATTTCATGGGATGAGATCAGTTTCAGGTACAGATTCTTCATTTGAAATGTTATAAGATTAAGTATTCAGGCTTTTTAAATGAAAAACTAGTCTTTGCAATAAAACACGGCATACGCAACATCCTGTTGGGCAAAATAAATAAGCCTTCGTTGAAAGATGAAAATATGCCATTCACGTGTTGATTTCAAGAGATCAATAAACCCAATAGTCTGTTCCCTCCTGTAGAAATAGCCCGTTGTGTCCTGTGAGTACGAGCTGTGACACAATGTTCTGCCTTGAGACAGAACTACAAATAAGGGTAGAGAAGTCAGAGTCCTGTGACTACTTCAGGGCTAAACACATGCAAGTCTGCTCCTGGGACTCAGCCCCCTCATATCCCTTTATTCTGGAGAAATAAGATCAGAGCAGGAGAGGAGAGAGTTTGACATCTGATTGTGACGCGTTGCAAAACATGAATTACATGCGACACTCTTTCACCCTTATTGGTAGTCGGTCTTTCTGTTATCCCACACGCCTGTATCCATTTGTTTAAGTGACAGCGAACAGGGCAGAGGGATATTTTCTGTCTCTGTGTGTGCGTGCGTGCGTGCGTGTGTGTGTGTGTGTGTGATTGTGAATTCTTCTGTCTCTTTCCAACCGTTGAGGGAGAATGTGTCACAACGCTTTGAAGGAAAACAACGGCATTCCTGAGATTCTGTTCCATCTGTGTGTGTGCGCGTGTGTATTTGTGTGTGTGTGTGTGTGTGTGTGTGTGTGTCTCTGTCTGTCTGTCTGTCTGTCTGTCTGTCTGTCTATGCAACTGCAACACTGAACCTCTGATGGCCCATTTGATTACAGCTCTCTGGAGACGCGGGCTGCATCTCAATAAGCATCTTTTCTTTCCTATTTTCTTTCCCGTCTCTCCTTCCTTCCACAGTTGCTTTGAAAGTACGAGTCGACATGCAGGCAGAAGTTTCCTTTACCCATTTCTGTTTCATCAGTTAACCCCCACCCTACCCCCCAGATCACAAACACCTGTCAACCTTAGAATGGCTCTTATTATGGATGCAGCTGGCTCTGCTGCGTATGTAAATGAGTTAACAAGCGCTGCATCTGCACACGCAGACAAACACAAACACCTGTATGCACTGCTGGGTTTGAAAAGCCAAAACACAAAGGCAATATATATATATAGATATTTTATATATATTATATAGCATGCCAAGGAACAGTAGGATGTACCACTGCCCTTACCAACCAGTATTCAATTAAACACTAAAACAATGATGTGGTCAATGGATTATTCCTGCAGGAACATGGTTAATTTGGATATACCCGATTGCAGCCTCACAAGACATCCCTGCCTTCCATCCCACTGAGCTAGTGGTGATGTGTCGTGGTGAATGATCGACTGGCATTGAACTGGTGTTGGCTGGTTGACCCCAAAGCCAGGCCGACGCAGTAGCTTCAGTAAATGGTTAATAGTTTAACACACAGGCTACAATTCAGCTAATCAATTCTCAATGTAGTCCCGTTATTATGAATGTACTCGTTATGAACACATTATTTATTAAGTGGACCGAGCTCAAGCTAATGCAGTCCAATACAACCGCCGTGCAATGAATGCTACAACCATGAGGTCATAGCACCGTTTCTGGTGCTGTTGAACTGTGTTGCATCGTACAGAGAGGCCCTACCGTCATTTAGGAAATGAGACTGAACGTTATAACCTTCATGAAAATAGGATACGCTGCAGGACTGATACACTAGACTGCGTAACTTTTAGCTCGATGAACCTGACAAACTGTTTGAAATATTCCCGACTGGCCTGAGAAAGTAAAACAAGTCCAGTACATTTATATTTAACGCTACCACAGACTTTGAGAGGCGAATGGAAGCTGTACGAAATACATTTTCATCCTGGGAATAGCGTCTGTAAATATGAGCCTCACTCCGTCTCATACTGTAGGAATAAACGTGGTGCGTCTGAGCGTGAACAGGAGGAGGAGAAGCAGTCGCTCTATTCGACATTAACAAACAGACCACTGTGGGACCACTGAACCGTACAGCCCCCTGGCTCTAGCCTGTCTCCTACACACACACACACACACACACACACACACACACACACACACACACACACACACACACACACACACACACACACACACACACACACACACACACACACACACACACACACACACACACACACACACACACACACACACACACACACACACACACACACACACACACACACACACACACACACACACACACACACACACACCTCAAAGTGTATGCAGAGAGGCAATATGTGTGCATGTGCACGCACCCAGACACAATAAACACACTGCTTCTCTGCCCGAGAGATGAAACTGCATCATGTGAGCAGACTACATTCTGGCCCATCACACCAACAAATAAACAACACCATGGACACAAACAAACAACGTAACTCATTTGCGTGTCAGGTGATGTTCTATAGCACGAGTTAGCGCTACTGAAGAAATCCTAATATAGGTCAAGGATGTATAAGAGAGATGTTTACAGCCATGAGCGTCAGACCTTTTCAGCACAAAGAACGAGTTCAAGGAAAGATGAGTTCCGGTGATCATGTGACCAAGCAGAGGTTGACCTGCACTCCTGTCTGAGTAACCAAGAGTGTGTCAAACAGACAATGGCATGTGTGTGGGGGAATGCAAACGAGACATCCTTCAAGAGATCTCCTGCAAAACACTGTGGCAGAGTGACACAGCATTCAAATATGATCAAAGGCCCTTTCCAGATCATTGGGAGCACTAGGAGATAAAAATATGCATGATAACTCATTTAACTCATTTCTCCTATGGATGAATCTTCATCTCTCCATCACACATGACTAACTCTGCTTTCTCCCCGGAGTCCTTCTGACTTCACGTCTCATGGGGTCATCGGACCCTATGAGACGGCATAGATTCCATCTGCTGATGGACCTTCGATGGTTGGATCGTGAGTTCCTGTCGCCAGCTGTGCCACTGCCCTGCTGGGACTCCGCCCACTCCTCCACTTGGGAGGTCTCCAAACTCTCCATCGTGGAATATGCCTAAATATGAACTATTGATAAACTCTGTCAGATTCCTTGAATGTATTTTAACTCTAAATATGTCCTTCTGTACACATTACATCTATTGCATCTGTCCATCCTGGAGAGGGATCCTCCTCTGTTGCTCTCCTGAAGGTTTCTTCCCTTTTTTTCCCCCTGAAGGGTTATTTGGGAGTTTTTCCTGGTCCGATGTGAGGTTTTGGGTCAGGGATGTCTATGTGTACAGATTGTAAAGCACTCTGAGACAAATTTGTAATTTGTGAAACTGGGCTATACAAATAAACTGAATTGAATTGAATTGAATTAACTATGTTACCAGCATCCTACGGTGATGAACATTCCTCTACACTAGAAGTCAGATCCACTCAAGCATGCAAAGGATTCCCTTGAAGTAGGAATGACGCGTTATCTGAGAAGACACAGTCGTATCTAACCCACGATTAGTTTCAGCTGGGATTTTAATCTAGAAAACAGAGAAGGGTAGACTGGAGTACACAAGACCTCCGGTTCCATCAACACAACCGGTAACGAGATGGACCCGAGGCCAGCAAGTCTGATGAGTTGGATTAAATACTCCCTCCTGGTCAGAAAGTGCTTCCTTTCTTCCAACTGGTCTGTATTGACCATTAAGACGTTGTCTGGCGAGGGGCTACAGCACTTTAAAAAGGAAGCTCTATTATTCATAGGCAGAATTTAAAAGGCCTCACCTAGGCGTATGCGCGTGTGGTGCAGTGTGACATGATAACAGCCTGGTCTTATGCGAGTAATGGAGATGGGAGGAAATGGACTGTTGGCCTCCACGACTCTTCCTCTCTGCATCGGCATCGTCTTGAAGCCTCAAGTTTAATGATCGGATGAAGAGATTTAAAACCCCAAACAACAACGGGGAGAATACACTCATAGTGCGTTCCCATGAGAAACGTGACGACGAATTCCAGTCAGCTTAAATTACGGCCTTTCCTCGACCTAAACACTTTTAGATCTTTCCGATTAGTCAATATTGTTTGATTAGAGGATGTAAACCAGTCATAAAAGAAGCAAAATGGAAACTACGGTGGAAAACAACATTGGGTAAATAGTTCTGGTCCAATTCCAGCACTCTGGTGAACTAAGGCGGTATATCGCCCGTTTTTCTGCATTTAATCCCTTCTGCCCAAATTCAGTATTAGTGTTCTTCCAGCTGATAAAGCCGTGGTACTCACAGTTCCTGCCGAAGGCGTCTGATCTTGGCTTTGGCATCAGCCAACTCCACAGAGAGGTGCTGCCGGCTTTCGGTCCTCCTCATACTGGGAGAGTCACCGGGAGACTGGGTCGGATAGGGAGCCAGAGGAGACAGCTGCACACAGTCTCTCTCCTGGGTTAACTCCACTATAGTCTGCATGGGGGAGACAAAAGAATGGACAGGTAGTGAGATATCTAGCTGTGTAGATGTGTACAAAAGCCCGTTAAGAGAACAGAAAATACTCCAAGTAGTGTTACATCAGAAAGGTTGTCAGCCCGGCATCGACGGCATGCAAAGAGGAGTACGGATTCACCGAAAGCACCCCCACGACTTAAAGCTAGAACATAGGCATGAGGGCAAAAAGTACACCTCAGGTCACACACACACACACACACACACATACGATTTTGATCTATTGCCCCAGAAAGGAAATGGGATTTTAATGGAGAGCAGCTGGACTACACAGTGGTAATCTGGGGGCTATTACAGACCCTGGCACACACACACACACACACAAAGAGATTGGCTATCATCTGCACCCTATGGGCTGCAAACTCACATAATGACGCATATACTCAGTAAAAAGCACACACACACACACACACACACACACACACACACACACACACACACACACACACACACACACACACACACACACACACACACACACACACACACACACACACACACACACACACACACACACAAGACTGTTAAAGTGTCAACCCTTCCTTCCTGAGGCCACTCTTTTGTGGCAGCAGGGAAATGTTTCCACACAACCCAGACTAGAAATAGCCCATAATTTTCATCAGTGAAGTTGTAAATAATAGAAAAACCCACAAACCCACAGTTTACTACTATATATATATATATATATATATATATATATATATATATATATATATATATATATATATAAACATATGCATATCTGTAAGCATGACATTACCTCCAGCTGTGTGTCCCTGTCATCCACCAGGCGTTTGAGGTGGAAAGCCAGGTTTCTGGAGAGGTTGTCCAGGTCCTCAGGAGGCATTTCTCCACTTTCCAACCACTGCAGGTCCACAACGTTCTCCTGATCATGAGTCACCTAAAAGCACAAACCACACGTCATCACACTCTGAGCAAAATGTCCATTAGATGAGTGGTAACAAAGGTCGAGGAAGTCAGAGATAGTAATGGATAAATACCTCTTGGATGTGGGATGCTATGGCAGCTTTGGTGTCAAAGTCCAGAGTCTGGATACGCTCAATGTGTTCTTCCTTCTTCTCACACTGTAAACAGAGAGGTGGGTTGGGGGTCAACTGGAGGTCAGGAGAGCGACGTTGCAGATATGGGATGGACAGTGATCTGATATACATGTTTACAGGAAGTTGTATGAGGAAAGAGGTCTAGTCTTCAAACTTTATAATCTAGATTAGACAAAGACAACATTCCTCTCGTTGGCAGAAGATGATATGAGAACAAAACTCAGCACCGCGGCGGCAAACTAAAGGTTATTAAGTGAGAATTAGACGCATGAATGCAACTCTAGTGTCTCTTCGCTAAACAACATAGAGCTGGTAAAAGGTCTAAGCTCTGATTGGGCTTTATCGCGAGACAAGAAAGTCATTTCTGTCAAATCCTTTCTATGAAAGGGCAGCAGAGGGTTGTTTGCTGTCTGTGCTGCTCAGGAAGGAGCTCCCCACTGACGTCAGGACAGCAGAAAGTTTCTACATCTTCCGCCGAAAACTAGAAACTCATCTCTTCCGACTATATCTGAATTAAAAAACACATAAGCACTTCAGTGGAACTTAAATGACTCTTACTTATGGTACTTTTGTAGTTTGATTTGCTTGAAAAAAAAATACTTTCTTGTTGTTCTAAATTTGTACTCTTGGTTGAATGCACTTATTGTAAGTCGCTTTGGATAACATTGTCTGCTAGATGACATCTAATGTAATATATAGTAATGCAATTTGAGGGAGAGTGGATCAAATGGAGACTGGCTTTCGAGTTTAACGGCTCCAAGATGACCAATAGAAGTAATGAACAATTATGCAACCGGCTCAGTTAAAGCTGTAGTTTGAATGGCTAGTTTAAATCAGAGTGATATTGATACTTCTATTTAGTGGTTTCCTTTCTTATGCAAATAGCCAGCCCTCTGCCAACAGCTAACCCCCACACTCTCCCCTCCTCCCCTTTCCATTTGTCTGCTTGTTTTGTTTTGTTCATTCTACTATTTTGTATTTTTGTTTTATTTTACTATGTAGTTTTATTTTCCTCTGTATGCCATTTCCTTTGAATTTGTGAGTTTAAAAAAGAAAAAAGCCAATCAAACCCTGTTAACTACAATCACAGCTTGTATCATTTTTTTATTTATATATATATATATATATATATATATATATATATATATATATATATATATATATATATATAAATAAAACAGCAAATCTGTTCCCTTGGAAACGGTCTGACCACCCCTCGTAGGTTGTTTCGGACCGGTTGCTTTGGTTCATGCCAGAGTGGGATTACTGCCCTGGTATCTCCCTTAAAGAACCTACCCAGGGGTTGAACCGCACCGGAGTTTAATGAAAACGGACTAAATGCTGGCTTTAGAAAGAGCCCTTAAGTGGTTAAGTGGATTCCAGCGTGCTCTTACCTGGACAGCGCAGCCGAGGACTAGCAGCAACAGCTTCTTCACCTCCTCCAGACCTTGCTCTAAAGAAGGAAATAAACACAAAAGACAACACACCATTAAATGGGTCACATTTCAGCTTATGTGGTTTAATAAGGAACAGGCTAACAACACACAGCAGCTAGTGGATAAATCTATATGTAGCGGTCGAAAACTGGAGAAGTTAGAGATCTGGTGATTGATGGAGGGGGTCAGCATCTTTGCCTTTCTTTAGGCTCTACAAAGGGCTTCATAATAAGTTAACACATGGTCCCTGTTTTCAATTAGAGCTATGACATTGAGGTTAAAGCAGGTGTTTCCTCCACAGATGTGGTCTTACTCATCGGCCCACTCTGGCACATGTTCAAATATATTTTCCTATCGTAATAAAAACAAATCAAAATAAGTCTTAGTTTGTTTCAATTCCCTCCTAATAAAAAAAACAAAACCTCCTCTAGTAACAGTACCACAACGTTTTCCACGGTGCAGATCGCTGACAGATTTAACCTCAAACTCTTCCACGTGTCGGGACGTTGTCGGGAACGGCTGAAACCCACAAACAGCTGCTCGACAGGCCCCAGCCCATCGGAGGGGTCTGCTCCTGGACAGCAGTCAGCCAGGTGGTGCCTGTGTGCGTTACACCCACCAGTTGGTATGCTATATATGCAGCTTGTGAGTTTATGTTGATACCAGGACTCTGGGTTTCCCCTTTTTGGAGCAGTGTGTGTGTGTGTGTGTGTGTGTGTGTGTGTGTGTGTGTGTGTGTGTGTGTGTGTGTGTGTGTGTGTGTGTGTGTGTGTGTGTGTGTGTGTGTGTGTGTGTGTGTGTGTGTGTACGTGCATAAACCAGCTCATCATGTGGCCCAGGGGGTAGTGAGTGCGAACAGTGTCTGGCTCCAATAAGAATACAAATAAATCCAGATTAGCGGCGGCATGTGTTTTCGTGACGGGTGGTCTGCCCGCCGCTCCGTCTAACGGGCCAATCAGCAGCTCAACGGCAGCCGTACAGGAAGACAATCAAGATCCCCGACTTTATAAATGATTTTAAAAAGGAAAATCAATATCGGATGAACGGAGCGACTTGTCAAAATTCTGGAAAAGGCTGGAGAAAGGAGTCGGGTTGTCTGCGTAAAGCACCAATTTAAAACGCGGCAGACGGAGGAGCGAGCAGTTCCTTTGGGAACGCTCAGTCGAACCCATCCTTCCATTTGACAGAATCCGCTTGACCACCACGTAAATCTCCCTCCCTTTCATTCTTCTTAAAGCAATAGAAACACACAAGGCCATGTGTTATTGCGCAATCGAGACCTCGCTGTGGCCATGATGTGGCAGATGTAATGAATCGTCCTTTTAAATGGAGACCAATGTGACAAATGACCTTTGGTCGTAGGCCCGAGTCAGCAGTTTAAAAGGGCAAAAACACAAATGGGAGAAGAGAATCTGCAGCGCCGCTATTTAGACATAAACGTTGTATTTTGGGCCCAGGCAGTGATGTCACAGCAGGTTATTTTGCATTACAGCTGGTGGAAAACTAAAGCTGCATGTTTTTTTTATGTGATTTAAGTGTCGACTTCCCCCTCAAGACTGGATGTGTGGACGTGTCCATCGTGACATGGAAATGTAGCTGTAATTTGTGTTTTCTGTACTGCCGCCAAGGAAAAAAGGTGACTTTGTTTTCTCTATGTCAAAAGGGAACTTTCCAACTCTGTGTAGGACATTACAGCTAAACACGTTTCAAAGACAACAGGTACTAGTCTGTACAGGTAATGGCGTCATCTACTCCCAGTGTAGAGCTTCTGTCTGGCCATTTCAGAAACTTTCTTAGACCGACAATCAGACATTCTTTACACAACGACCTCTGTCATTTGCTTGTGTGTACAACCTGGAGCAACACTATGAACGGCTGAATCTGAAACTATTACCCAACTATTATCCATTTCAAAAAGATTATTATGTTCCATTTTTTTCCAGGTTTTTAAAACTACCTTTAATACCCAACAAGGAAAAGGTGTTATTTCTGTAGTTATCTTCAGGCATAGCCGTCTCTTAATGATGCTCACTCCTACTGCAGCCATAACTAACTTGATGAGATAACTCCAACTGCAGAGGACTGACTGTACCAAGTACCACCCAGACATAAATGACACGGCTTTATCGGTGTTGACTGGGGCAGGGATGGAAAAGCTCAAATGAAGACTCGAGTTTCCTCATCTACTTTGGAAACGCCTCATTTCAAGTCCTGCCAATATGGTGCTGGGCTATCAGTCAAGAGGATGTCACCGTTTTATGCCGAGTCAGCACTACAAAATCCGTAATCAGCACCTGCATTCAGGATACGGGAAGAAATATTCAGCATATGAAGAGAATAAGAGCAAAATTGGGCTGGATAAAATATAATTCTCAACGCCGCAGGGCTTAACGGTGAACTATCAGAGCTATAAGAACACATCCTGGGTTGGGGGATGGATTTAGCAAATCTACTGCAGCAACATGGGAGAGATAAGGACCCGCGTAGGATGAATAATGTATACAGCCAGAGAGGGGGAACGAGAGGGAGACATGGCGAGAGGGAGAGATGAAAGGAGACAAAAGAGGGAAAGAACCAGAGCACCAGAAACACAAACACTCGGGAGGGACGTAGGAAGAGAGAAACCAAGAGAAGGAAAGAGAGCAGGAGGGAGGGCAAAGAGGCAAGGTTCAGAATAGAAAAGAGAAAAGGAGGCGGTCCCATCCCTCTGCTATAGCCTCCTCTTCTCTCCCTGTCTCATCCTCCCTTCACACACACACACACACACACACACACACACACACACACACACACACACACACACACACACACACACACACACACACACACACACACACACACACACACACACACACACACACACACACACACACACACACACACACACACACACACACACACACACACACACACACACACACACACACACACACACACACACACACACACAGGCTTCATCCATCCATGTGTCCTCTGCACCCACCCACCCACCCACCCACCCACCCACCCATCCATCCTTCCTTCCTTCCTTCCTTCCTTCCTTCCTTCAACATTGTTACAAATCATATGCGCCTCCCGAGTGTTTGCATTCACTCATCGAGGCTTCCTTTGTCACTTGTCACTTCCTCCCTGCCTTATCCTCCGAGCAGGAGACGGACAGTGACTAACCCTTCTTCCTGCAACGCCATTGTTCATCTGTGTGTGTGTGTGTGAGGATGTCAGTGAATAAGGGGAAGAGAATTGGGGCTGCCCACATGTGCAAGCAATTGCTCCAGCGCTCTCTGGTGCCATGATGAATGGAGCCATTCAGGGCCTGATGACTCGCATGTCAGGGGTGAGGATGGTGCAAGCAATCTGATATCGCTTTGACGGCCCGCCTCACTGGGGCAGAGGACGGAGCTGGCTGATGCTTATGCTCACATTATTATTTCAGGGGCACGTGTTTTAGAAGATGTCAGATGTCTGCTTCCACACGAGGAGGCAAGTGAGGAAATACTAAAATGCGTATTGTTCAAATTGGCATTTTCCTCTGTTTAGCTTCGCTGTCCCATTTCTCATAACGTTCAAAGCCAACCCAGCACTTGCATCTTTGCAGGCGCGCGCAAACACACACACACACACACACACACACACACACACACACACACACACACACACACACACACACACACACACACACACACACACACACACACACACACACACACACACACACACACACACACACACACACACACACACACACACACACACACACACACACACACACACACACAGACAAACAATTCAGTCTAACCTATTCTTTCCTATGGAGACTCGAGGCGGCTCCACCACGCTGAGAAAACAGACTGCGTAAACACACTACACACACCCGCCTACACACATGGGA
Source organism: Liparis tanakae (assembly GCA_036178185.1). Lineage (NCBI taxonomy): Eukaryota > Metazoa > Chordata > Actinopteri > Perciformes > Liparidae > Liparis > Liparis tanakae. The sequence goes on from CM070100.1 coordinate 12,444,035, forward strand.
CACTGTTTGGTCCAGAAAAAAAGACGTGCGTTTCTTTATACACACACACACACACACACACACACACACACACACGACAGTCAAGCCTCTCGGTTAATGCTCTGTCAGCTGCCAACAGTCGTCTCTGTTGTCGCTACTGTTAAAACAAAAAAGGCTTGTGCTCTTTGGGAGGAGCGTTCAGATAAAACAATGGTTTGATCCATCATCATGCAGAGTGGGGAGAGAGGATGTGATGTTTTTTAGTAGTTAATCACTGTTGCAGACTGAATCTATGAAGTAATAGATGACATAAATGACTGCAAGTGACTTGAATGAACCGATCAGCATTTTGGGGGGGGACATATTTTGAGGGGAAATAAGTTTTCAGAAGACCAGATCACTGCTGTAAATTCACAAGCTTTGAGACTAAACAAGGGAGGTACTGTTTGGGCGTGTGTGTGAGTGTGTGCGTGTGTGTGCACGCTCACTAAACACAACTTGCATGCACAAGGGAGTGTGTGTCCGTGCATCTCTCTGTGCATGTATACACAAAGCAGACCAAGGTGAAGCAGAGCCGACAGTGCATTCCCACTGTTCAGTTTTGAACAGTCCACCAACAACCACACACACACACACACACACACACACACACACACACACACACACACACACACACACACACACACACACACACACACACACACACACACACACACACACACACACACACACACACACACACACACACACACACACACACACACTCGTCCCCTGCCTCCTAATGAGAGCATAATAAAAGCCACATGTCCAATGACTTTCAGCTGGCAGACACTGAGCCAGAGTCAGCCACCGCTGGCCTGACCGCCTGACTGTCTGACCAGCCAGAGGGTAAAGGGCAGGAGGAGCCCTGAGGAACGCCGTCTCCTGAGCTGCACTCCACTCCTCCAAGTTAAGTCCACTTCAGTATTCACTTCAGTCATCTGTGCGGCTGCACATGGGGTCTTTCAAGGTGCCCTGCATCAGCTCTTTAGAAATGTGCTGCTGTTGACATTATTTTGGGAATCGTGCTTTGGCGTCACGATTATGATGTTCACATATATTATGTTCTAATCACACTAACATACTTAAAACTACTTGTGAAAGTGTGTTTCTTTTGCAGAGCGGTGGTAGATGTTTTACCTCACAGGGGAATTAACAACCAAGTCCTCCATTATCGTTTGCTCATTTACCCATCATGCCTGTGGGGGGAGTACGGGAATTAAAGAGGCAACTGTGACCTGGGAGAGCCCAACATAAGAGCAATGCATGTGGGGAAAGTGTGACAAAGGCAGCAGAGGGAGGACGGGGATTTAGAAAGCCATCCCATCGGCTTAAAGAAGGTACGAATATCCTTCAACAAGCGTTGCCAGATGAGCCTGGAAACCCTCCCCTCTCTTTGTAGGGATGCACACAAAGGCCACGGAGCTGTGTGCAGACACACTTTGACAAACAAATAAACAAATAACCAACAAATGCAATGAAGAGCTCAAGTTTTCCAGTGCGATCCATTGTTCCTGTAAATGATCTAAATCGGGCTGGGAGCTGTTTTTCCATCACATTGTTCTCCTTTTATACACATTTTTATTTCCACAGCAGGCGATCCATGATGGAAAACAAGATGGCCTGCTGCTCGTCATCTTATCTCATCTCTGGCCTCATCGGGGTCCAAGCCACTGCGGCAAAATGGTTGAATTAATTTAAACGCTCGATAGAAGTTAGCCTTCCTTCTTGTGTCCGTGTTCTTAGATCTTCATTAAACCGGGGCGAAGTGGACTTTTAATGCTTTTTCCTTTTCCCCAATTTATCTTGGAGACATCCAAGAGAACGAGCCCCTTCTTATAATCACTCTTTAGAGGGACGTGTAAAAGGTCACAGACGGAAATGACTCCTTCAACCAAGTCTTAAGATTCAAGGTTTCTATTTGCCGAGCAACAGTCCGGACACATTGGAATTATTGTGCAGGGCTCTAAAAAAAACACTATAATAATAAAAACACACAATGTCTGAGAGAAACACATGAAGTCAGGAGTCAACTCCATCGCTCTAAATGTGCTATTTTAGAAACAATATGTCATAACACAAGGTTGAAGTTACCACATAAAAGTCCTTTTGGATTTGAAGCTGGGTCCCAAAGAAAAGAGACTTTAATTTGCCCTTTTCTTCTTTGAAGACGAGCGTCACCGTGTCCTTGAAACCAGCTCGTTAATCCGTCCACCTCCCATCAGCTCAACAAGACGACCAGCGCTGCTCACGCTCCCCATCATACGTTTCAATGAATGAGTCACGATCGAGTTAATAGAGAAACAAAGAAAGGAAGTGGCTGGAAAATTAACTCTACATCCAGAGGAGAAAAAAGTCACATGACTCATGAACGCAAAAGATGACTCAAAGGAAGTCTATTGTTGCAATGTAGCTGCTGTCTCATTCGAATACAGGTGTCCTGCTTGTGAACTGTGCAGACGCTCGCTGAGCAAGTGATTCAACGAAGAGAGACGTCTTGGAGCAGATAAGAAAATATAGTTTGGTTTTGCTTACGGCCAAGAGCATTTCTTTTTTTAAACCGCAGCATTGGTCACGGTGTTAGTCAGGTTCATATAGTGGTGGTTTTGTTGAGCACGCTGACACTTACCAGACAGAGGGTTGCGGCCCAGTACCAGCACGTTTGGTAAAGGCATCATCACCAGCTGCTGGAGGGTCTCCTGTTACACAAAGAGAGGAAAAGTCAAGAAGAGGGATCACTACTTAGCATTTTAGAAGAATTACAGATAGGAAAATGGAATATTCGAGTGGAATTACTCCCAACATTGCCATTTGTGTAAGGTGGCGAGGCGTCGGCTAGAAAAGATTTTCAAGTCAGCAAAATGAACAGTATCAATCTCCTGATGGTGCCTGTGTGTGTGTGTGTGTGTGTGTGTGTGTGTGTGTGTGTGTGTGTGTGTGTGTGTGTGTGTGTGTGTGTGTGTGTGTGTGTGTGTCTTGATGCAAGTGACAGTGGTATTTATGTGGGTTAAATTGCTGGTGCGGGTTTCGCCGCAGGGCCCCCACCGTTCACGTGTCAATCCCGTAAACCCAAATTGAACTTCTAGCTGCAGATTACAGCGCTCGTGCATCAGAGTGACACCGCACACAGAGAGACGCACGCGGTGTGTGAGGGTGGGGCACTTAATGTTGGTGTTCGGTTTTAAGTGACAAATTATAAATGCCTTCACTAGCCTGTACAGGTAATGTACATTCATGTCTTCACATAATTATATTGATTCAAAGTGCAACAATAACAAATACCGGTAGTCACGTTGCTACATTATAAAATCTTCGATGGAGGCCATCACTCATCAGCGGCCTGGAAAAATACAGCTGGGGTCCTGACCTTTAGAGCAGTACAAACAAGTTCACATCACGTGGTGCTGAAAAGGAAGGACGGTTTCTTTAAGAACATGAAGGTCACCGTATTTTCTCTGCCCTCCGGTGGACAGAACTCATTCGACCCGACGGGTCGCCTACGTACGCAGGTTACTGCTGAAGCCTTGGCAAAGAGGCTTATTTAAGGAAGGGGTGCTGGAGAAGCCCCCCCACCCCCCACCCCCGCCATAACCAGCTGCCCTATACATATTGCATTACCTCATCGTGGAGGTGAAGCGGAGCAGGACATCTGACATCATTTGGTGGTTTTGCTTGCTTAAAAATTGACCCGCAACTGGGAATTATTTTAGAACGACCGACGAAATTGAAAGACAAATTAATTAAAAACTCTCATTGTGAAACAAAGATCGGACACCGTACTTAATGATATTATTTTACAGTCACAAATTCATCTACGAATATATACATTTTTCTAATGTGGAGAAAGAGGCAGCGCTGTTCTTGGCTGAGATTTAGCACCTCACCTTAAAATAAAAAGATCGGTTAACGAGACCCAAACATGATCATTAATACCAATATTACCATATTCAAGTGTGTACTGTACAGCCAATTAAGATATGTACAAGCAGAATCAATTCACTAACTCCTTAGCGGTGGTTTTCATTAAATATTACATTTGCATTCTTCCCTCAAAGTTCTTCTTCAACACCGGTTTCAGTTCCTCTTCTCTCCTTTATGAGAACATGTTTTTTTACACGTCGTGCTTGTTGTTCGAGAAGCTGTTTGCGTCATCGGTTGCCCATGTCAAGGCCAACGTCTTTAATACTCGACTTCAGATTCATCCTCCTTATCGGGCCTCGCAGCAGAGGCGACCGACACCGGGGGTCGAGCTCTTTGTTGGCGGTTTGATTCGACTCAGACGGAAAACCAGCGGTTAACAGAGGAAGCCGTGAAGAATGGTGTGTGTGTGTGTGTGTGTGTGTGTGTGTGTGTGTGTGTGTGTGTGTGTGTGTGTGTGTGTGTGTGTGTGTGTGTGTGTGTGTGTACATCACTCGCATCTGGTTTCAAGCCTATAGTAGCACAGAGTGACAAATAAAAAAGGGAAGTGCTACAAGATGTGGAGCATCATGCTGCCTCGTGTGCGTGGTATTGGTGTTTTCGGGCCCGCCCCCCCTGTTCATGGGATCCGCGCAATGCGTGTGGTAAAAACCTCCGTCGCCACCACACTTTCATTTGAGCAGACGGGTGAATGAATGAAAAAAACTCATCATCTACAGTTTGGTGCACGGCCACCAAATGTATTCAGAAGAAGCTTCTATGAGATCAAAGTCGGGCTGCACTGATGGTCAGTCACAGTTATTACATCAGCACCACGTTCCCTCCGTCATGGTGACATCAGCGCTGACCCCGTTGGCCCCGTCTGTCCCTCTCTGTTTACACTGCTGTACAGGGTCATGCGGGGTCACGGACAAACAGAAAAAGGCCATTTACAAACCAACAGACCATACATGAGCCCGTTCCCTCTTCAGATGTGAGATGAAGATCTTCTAGAGTGAATTACCGGCATGTCCGTCTTGTGAAGAGACTCAAAACCTTTCGACGTCGACGAATAGGGTGATGCCAAAAACAACACAGATCTCAACTCAGCAGTTCTGAGTGATATGGCGGGCCTGACTCATGATGAGTAAATAATACTGTCAGGCTGTTCCCGTCAGAAGCGACCAAACTGTCTCTTTGTCTGACGGCTGAGACGGATCGACTCAACCCGCGTCAGACGGTAATCAGCTGGTGTCTCACAGAAAGGCATCTGGCGCGTGCCCGACCGCCAACCCGTCATGTGGGTCTCATGACAGCCGCTTTGGGCAGAATTAGCAAAGACTATAAAAACCTAGATCTGCATCATCAGAGGAAACGATGGAGGCTGGAGTCCCCCTCATACCTAAAGTCTGTGAACATCTCCCGAGTTGGTGTTAAAAGAAAATCTATTCCAGAGATTGCTCAAATTAGCACTGTAGGAAATGATGAGTCACCACAGAGGAGGAAACCTCAACTGGATCTTTAAGGCAACACACACACACACACTCTCACTTCTTCACAACTACCTGTCTCACTACAGACCCCTGCCTTCAGCCAATACGTGCTCACACCTGCCCCCCTTCAGTTTGCTGTGCGAGAACAACATGTCAGGCCCTCAGTTATCCCCCCTGTCGTGGTGTTTCTCATACCACCAAAATATTCAAGCTGCAAGATGTAAAGCACGCATCTTTTACTGAACGCTAAAGGCAAAACGACATTAAGGGCTTCAGGGGGGGATAAGAGTTGAGATTATCTGTGCAGTCGTGATGCCACATGAAGCCTCTCCCTGCCTTTCCCCCCACTGGACTTCCTCCGGTGCCGGGTGTCAGCCTTTAATGCAGACTCTTTATCGATGTTCAGACTGTAAAGACCCCCGCGTCTCTCCCACAGAGGAAGGCAGCGTCACCGCTTTAGTGCATTGTGCAGCACAATGTCCATTATTAACACTATAATGCTGCTTAACAACATATAAATGGAAGTAGATACTATAATGCTTTGACTGCTTGACAACATATACATATAAGTAAATTGCTCTCGCTTTGGATTGGTTTGAATGGTAACCTTTGTTTCGGCTAACAGAAGGCGTGTGTATCCAGCCAACGTTATTTGAATCTTATTGATGAAATGGAGGGATGGACTACTCATTCAACACGTCAAATAGTGATGGATTTAGGAAAGATGTGGGTTATAACGAGCTTTGAGGATTAGCTGCCGGCTAATAAAGCTAAACTACAGTAGACTAAATATGCCTCGTGGATCGGCTGGCGAAGGCTTAGCGCTCATACATAAAACATGATGCACACGGCAGGAGGGAGAGCAGCCACCACGCCGGGCCTGTCATGGTGACACACACACACACACACACACACACACACAGAAGAGTCGTTCATTTATATAAATACGTATATATTAAAAAAGAGAGATTATTTACATAGTGAGGAGAGAGTGATGATGGAGAATAAAAGAGAAACAGAGGGGAAAAGGGAAGACAGGAAGAAAGAGAGAGCGCTGCGGCTTTGATTCCAACACTTCTCAATCCAGGCACGCAAGGCTGAGCTGCCTCCTCTCCTCACCATCTCCCCCTTCCCCCCCGCCCCGACACTATATTGCTGTATTATTGATTCCAGCAGGATTCACAGCTCCACATCCCACGGAGACGTTCAGACAGGCGGATAGGATGAGGCGCCGGTTGAGGGAGAGCTTGTCGAACACGTTGGGATTTACTCATTCGATAGATTTTGTGCAAAGAGATGTGGTATTGGGCACGCGCCTTCATGTTAATGTGAGCAGCTTCAAATGAGCTGTGCATGTCTGTTACAGCCAAACATATTGATCAGCCTCATCCTCTCGGGGAAGCTCCAACATCTCCTCTGGAAAGGAATTCCCCGACATCATGAATTCAAAATATATAGTGAAGAATGTTCTTTAAAGAGGCCGTTGCTGCACCATGTGGAGGTCTGCATTCTGCTCCATTGTCTTAGACCTCATGTGGGCTGAATGGAGGTCTGCTGACAATTGAGGTAATATTCTGCTGATTCGTCAGTTTGGTAGACGACAGACACAGACACACACACACACACACACACACCTGCAAATGCAATACATGGCATGGGGTACATGTACTCTCACAGTAGGAAGGTGTGTATGTGGTGTCAGTGGAAAGGTTAAGAGGCTGCTGTGTCTCGGTCACAGGACCCTGTCTGTTACACAAGCCAACCCCAAAACACACACACACACACCTCCCTAGTCCCTACTACTCCTTCCCATCTATCCACCCAAGCACAAGTTCCGCTGCCGACAGATTTAACAGGGGACTAATTGTACTTGCCTGTGTGTGTGTACAAATGTCTAAACCCTGGAAGCCTGAATCCCACCCATTCTGCAGACATGGAGGGTTACCATAGAAACGAGGAGATGGGTTTATTTCCCCCATGCTTGAGAGTCTGACACACACACACACACACACACACACACACACACACACACACACACACACACACACACACACACACACACACACACACACCCTTGGGTGAGGCACTGCGGACTTCTCTCCTGCAGAACAACTGCAGAGATTATGATTTTGAAAAGGTTATTACCACCAACAAGAGGAAGGAGTGTTCTTCCCCTTTCACTCACATCTGACAGACGCACACACAGAAACACAAAAACACACTGAAACACACACACACCACGAAACCCATGATATCACTGTACGGCCCCATGAACTAAATCAGCACAAGGACAGCGTGCCGTGCCGTTCAGCACTATAATAACAGACCCGTAAGAACACAAAGGGGGATTTGCGCACTGCGGTTCAATACCCCTCCTGTCGGAGAGATGACTACAGGTCTAGTGAGGAAAACTACAATTACAACGAGGCGCCTCTAAATCAAATATCTCAAGTGGGAAAGAAGATATTGTTTAATTATCTGCTGGAGCACTAAACGCATACAAATATTTTTTTATTTTTACTTTGATGATAATTAAAAAAGGTATTGTCTATGATGCCCAGCAGAAAGATAACAAAGCTCTTCCAACTTAAAAGATAATGACTAATAGAGAATGAATCATGACCCTGTGGCAGTTATTCTATTCATCACATAGTTCCTGGTTATGTGTTAAATAAAGAAGTGAAATAAAGCTACTACTCGTGAATCCGATGGGACCTGACAACAGTTGCTCTGCTGCACAGTCCAGTCCACTGGAACAGGACAGCAGGCCAGATGGAGCGATCATCTCGTGAGGAGGAGGAGAGAACGAGCCATTAGTTCCCCGTTTCTTTTGTTCTCCGCCGTTATCTATCAGCTAGAGTGCTTTTTACAGCGGACCCCTGAGGCCTGAGCGAGTGGACGGGTTCGTCCTGCTGCTCGCCTCAAAAAGGTGGAGGCAGGTGGGTTGGAGAAGCCGCACCCCACCAACCCCCACCCCATCACCCCAGGGCTCTGCTTCACACAGGAAAAGTTCACACACACACACACACACACACACACACACACACACACACACACACACACACACACATCTATTCAATTGAGGTCTATCCAATTATTGCTCTCTATGAGGAGCCATTTAGATGAAGTCTGATTGTTTCATCAACTGATCTACCGTTTTCAATCAAGTTTAATACACTTGGACTCTTGCAGAGCGGCATTGATGATTGTGTTTTAAGAGATGGTTTAAAGCAATGCATGTACTGGCTTCAACCTAAAAAAGATAGTAAATGTATAAAGATCTGCCCTTCGTCCACAGGTTTAGACGACTGAACGAAAACCGTTTAAAAACCTTTAAACTACTAAACAAGTGTTTGAAATGGATTAAATGGAGTTTTTTGGACACGCTCTAGTTCAGAGATGGAAAAGAAGAACCCAGCTTCCAGCTTCCCCTTAATACAGCAACTCTGCCAGAGCCTGAAAATGACCCACTTTCAGCAGAAGGGAACCTACTCGACATTATAACTGCTGCAAATTACCCTTTACATGCACTCCCACTCACATGGGCAGACTGAGCTGGTGCTTGCATAAATGTACGCACACCGTGTTATTTTGGTACGCCAATACTCGGTTCCCCGAGGCTGTGATTATACGGTGCGCTGTCGAGTGGTTGTCGGTGTAAACGGGAACGCCACTCGCCGTTCAAGGCCTTGAAAGCTAAGAAACAGTGGGGAAGTCTGTGGACGAAAACGTCTCAGAATAAGTGAGTGCTTGTCGGCAGTAAGGGGCGAACAAGACCGCCGGCGGCAATAAATGACATTTGATCACAAGAACACTTCCCTTGTTTAAAAGAAGAAGAAAAAGTATAGTTTGCGGCGGTCGACAGTATGCGTTGCCAGGCTACCATTGGCAATCGTTGGCAACAAATATTTGGGCTTCGGTTGCCATCAGTCGAAACCACACCACCAAATTCTCTCAGGACAGATTAGAGGTCATCTCTGAAAGGGAGATGATGGACCAGCTGTTTTTGACCCGCAATCCACCCCATATATGTTTTCTTTTTCTTTTAGTTTTGAGATTTGACTCTTTGTTCTACTTATACACACACACACACACACACACACACACACACATACATATAAACATACATATACACACACGTGTATATTAGGGATGCACCGATCTGTTCGGCGCCGATACATATCGGCCGATATTCCCATTATCGGTTTTGATCGGGGTTCTCAAAACGGACGATCAGATGACGTCACATCTGCGAGAACTATCAGACGCTTCAATCGCTGCGCAAGGGTTTTGATAATCTTAGCGGAAGGATTTACGTGACACAACATCCGGTTTTGCGAAGTTAGCGGAAATTACCACGTGAAACAACATCCGTTTTTTCAAAGTAAGATGTCAACAAATCAAACACTAACATATACAAGTGAACAATTAACTGATTTTGTATCTTTATAGATCGTTTCTGAGATTTAGCTTGAATTATGCTAACATTAAAACATTTTTTACTCTACAAAGGAAGAGTTTATAAAAATAAGTCAGACTTTTGTATGTTAAAAAAAGTTATGTAAATGGATTTCCCCAAGAGTTCCAGGAAATGAATGATGCAGATGTGTTCCATACATATCTGCAATCCCCTACAATAGCAATCAATCAATTTTAATGTATCAATTAGGACATATTTCAAAGTAAAAGTCCTAAATGTTTAAAGAAATCAGTATTTTTTTAATGTTTGAGGTGCTTTATGTATGTTTTTCCTCATAGCCCGAGGCAATAATGCTACACAATAAATAGAATGCTTCAATCGACGCCGTGATCGGTGATCGGTATTTTCAGATCGGAAGATACTGATTTCAGTGATCGGTTATCGGCACCAAAAAACCTGATCGGAGCATCTCTAGTGTATATATATGGGGTGGATTGTGGGTGACATCAAAAACAACTCGTCTACCAGCTCTGCTTTCAGAGATGACCTCTAAATATATACACATACGTATATATATGTGATTGTTAAAAAAACTAATGAGTTAGGTAGCTGCTCCACATCATCAACAGGATATTCAGACAAGCTAGCATGCGTGCAGCCTGCAGCTATACAAGCATATGCCCTAATAAAGTTGTTGGCCCATGACTGAAGCTGGAAGGAGCAGCAAGACAAGACCTCAATAGAAAATTCCAGACGAACAAAACAAACCTATATTAAAGAATACTTGCCTATTTGTTTGTTGTTCTAGAGTTGAAGGCAATACACATAACTGCTGGCTTTAGGGCAAAAGCTGTAATAACAAGGATGAAATAAACATGTTCTCCTTTTTAGATTAAGTCAAAAACCACAACCATACAGAATGTTGCAGCAGATTTGTGAGTGTGTGTGTGTGTGAGTGTGTGTGTGTGTGGGGGGGGGGTGTCAATTTGATTCGGCCCAGCAACAGAGCATCTCTGTGAGGCTTTAGTGAAGAAAAAAATGAAACCAAAGCAGGCAGCAGTCGAGGACGCTGAATGCTAAACTGACTAAATATGTTCTCGGGCTGGTTGCAGCTTGGCCTACAAATGATAACTAATAAAAACCTTTGAGAGGGCCGGATAACCGATCCTTAAATACCTATTTGGAGAGCCTTCCCAAAGAACCCAGCAGAGCTTTGGGGCCATGCTGGCTCGAGCATGAATGGTGCCCTCTGTCACCCTTTAAAAACAGTCAACCCAGAGCCTGGAGCTGACGCCACACCCCAAACCAGAGCAGGAGCACACAGAGGACAGGACTGCTCTCATTTCCATCTGGAGCTTTTCTGAGGGTGGGAGCAGAGCAAGTTGTGGTTTCAACTGTACAACAGTGCTCAATAGACAAGATTTAAAAAACAGCTACAGGAACGTGACTATTTCTTATTAAACTCGAGTATAAATTACCCACATTTCTGTCAATGGAAAAAGGTTTCGCCAACTCATCAAATTGAAGGAGTAGTTTTGACATTGAATGGCACCAGATGCTCTGCGAGCCTGGTTCTCTTAGGGATGAAGGGATTCACTCAGCAAGCTTTGAGAGACGCTAGTAAAAGCACAAGGGTTTTAGTTCAGCTGGCTGAAGCGTAAAGGATATGACACCCCGCTTAAGAATGCCAACCCCAAGGCCACAAACATTAAGAAGGAGGCCCAGTATACATATTTGGACTGACCACCAGAAAAATGTAACCTTCGGTTAACTCTGCTGTACGGAAACGACCAAGTATCCGGAGAGGTTCATATCCCACTCAGGAAACACAAATGCGGTAATTGCTAGCATGCACGTTCAACCTCACTTAGTCAGGAAATATGTCCCTACAGTCACGGCTGCTAATATGCAACATGACACACACACACACACACACACACACACACACACACACACACACACACACACACACACACACACACACACACACACACACACACACACACACACACACACACACACACACACACACACACACACACACACACACACACACACACACACACACACACACACACACACACACAGTGCAGCTGTTCGGCCTTAATCTGTTCACCAGAATCTGATCTCTGAAGCCTGTCTAGACATTTACCTCCTCCACAATCTATTGTACCAGAACCGTAACAGACACTTCGATCGCAGACACACACACACACAGACAGACACACACTCCAGCTCAGCCCGAGAGAGTCGCAAAATAAAAAACATTATCTTTGAAATTCTTGTCTTGCGTCAATTCCCATTTCACAACCTCTGCGCCAAGTCGATCTCCGTGGGATTACATCTCGTACAGAAGTCAGGGGGCAGAGAGGAGGAGTGGAAAAGTGGTGAAGATAAAGATCGGGGGGAAGGGACAAAGGGAAGTCCCAGAAAAACCTCCCCGGTATATCGTCTAGCGCCGATGGCTCGAGAAGGTTAATGAAAAGTCACCAGAAGAGCCTCAGGGAGGGAAGGGACAGAGGAAGACTTCATGGAACTGGAGCCTTTGCTGACCTGCCAGACACTTCAAATGAAATATAGAGCTCTTTATGAAAGAGGCAACATATCTATGGACACCGATCCACGGGAGGTATCGACTTCATGAGAGTGAATGCTGTTGATGCATTACTTTTAGGTTTGTTCAGGTTCAGTGATGTTTACCGAGAGTGGTTTCAAACCGATTGGGGGGAAATCTAATTAAAAAGGGTCTCAAGTGAGATCAATTTATTGAATCACAGGAAGCAACCAACCATACAAGACTTCCACTCACTCCATGTCCTCTTTTCAAAGTGCCGAGTCGTACGATAAATCAAGAACCTGCTAGGTCCATTAACCGAGGACCCGAATGGTTCCGTCTTCGTCCATATGGCTCTGTAAATCTGAAACCAGGAACCAGTAAAACCACCAGAGGAAAGAAAGGAGACTATGAACCATATATCAAAGATGATCTCCCTCCTCATTTCCCCAAGAAGAACTGGCTCCTTTTGATTCTGGACCAGCAACAGTGTGAGTGGGTTCAGTGTTCCCCACAGGATTGTGGGAGCCTGTGGTTGGTGGGCCTCAGATCCTCTAGGGGGGGTCCAGGGGCATACTTAAGGTTAATATTCTATAAAGAAGCTTTTACTATTGTACACGTACATTACTTTAGTGTATTTAAGTGCCATTTTGAGGTACTTTACTCAAGTATTTCCATTTTATGAAACCTTTAATGTCCCCACACAAACGAGTGCAAGTCTGCTAGAAACGACTCCCAGTGATTAGATGAAGGGCGGTCCGTCCTCGCCTCTCACACTTACGCTCTTCTCTTGTGCTCTTGCATTTCCACACCTACCTTGTGAGCATTACTAATCCGAGTGAGTCTCTTCACTGTGATTAAATACACACTATCCACCCTCTTGACACCTTTAGTTGATAAGCAGCTGCTGATTTCAGCAGTAAAAATAAGAAACACTTCAACTCTCGTAAACCGACGTTCGACGACTTGTAAATCAAAGAGAGCGGGACATAAAAAGGGAACTGCATAAAAGAGATGAGAAAATTCAAAGAGCAAACAATCAAGAGGGTCTCGTGGCTTCTTAAGCCATCCAACCTCAAACTGTTTGGCTTGAAATACTGATATGCCCATGTAAACAAGCCAAGTCGTTCTCTAAGGACCATATTTTGATACCGTCTGGCTTTGGTGTAAATATCAATGCTGTGGGTTGTTAAGCCCCTTTAAGGCCATAAAGGGGGCAGCCAGACAGTGAGCAGGGAGGGCAGGAGCCATCTGCATGGGGAACATTCAGCCCGTAGGTGGTCTATAGAGGCAGAGCCTGCAGACACAAGTCATGGCTGAACAATAGTTGGGACCAGGAGGTCAACAGAGCCATGCAGCGACCAACAGGGAAGATTAAGGAAACACAGTGGACGGACAAGTGTTTCCTTGTTGGCCCGACAATGTCCTCCAAAGCTAAAACAACGTGGAATAGAATGAGTTACATGGCCTGAAAACACAGACACACTGCCCTTCTCGCTCTGCACTTAGAGCTCCGAAACAGCACCCGGACGTCATTGACAGTGGGCAGATCTGGTGTTGAATACCATCATTTTAATAAATAACAATTATACACATTTATATTTATGTGTTTGTTTGTTACATTTTGCTTTACAAAGTTAGGAAATAGGCATGTTTCGTCACGCCTGATGTTGCCTTAGACATAAATGAAGTGACTGGGGTCATTCTTTCTTATATCGGATCGGTACCCAAAGCCCAGATATCAGTGTCTTTCGAGACTGCCTTAATAATCAATTTATTAAAAAGAGATGGGAAAACTCCCTTTCAGTTGAACAAGTTGGCCAAACAGACAGACGCTGACTCGACTTTTAGATAAAGTACAGTTTCAAAAATGTGAAATTTAAGTTATAAAAGAAAATGTTTTGAAAATTTAAAAATGTAACTAATTTTTCCAAAGATATATGCATTCTTTCAAAAGCTAAATTTGTTTCAATATTTTTAGTAATGGTTTCATTTGACAGAAAAAGTGGGTTGTATTGTTATAAAATGCTGACTTCAGGATGAAAAGAGGCGAGTACCTCCAGTCGCTAACCGAGACGAGATGCTCCCGGTCCAAGTCTTTAACCCTTCCCGTCATCTCATCATCCCCCGACTGCTGATCGCTACTTAACCCAAGCAGCCACTGACACCGAGAGCCATAATGATACTGCTGTCCTAGTGGGGGCTTTTGAGGACTTATAACGCCAAAGTCTACACAATAGGCCGCACGTTTAAATAAGATGGGGAGTGATTAACAGGATGTGTAGGACCAAGGCAAACTAGACCCAGCAAAGCAGTTAGCCAACCGGTGACCCGATTCACTTGACCTTCGGGGGCTAAAGACGGAATTGTAGACACAGAAATATCAGTTTTAATAACAGTCAAAATAGCAACAAGAACTAGTCAGTCTATCTAAATCTAAATACTATCAATTTACAAAGAAAATGTGATTACATTCAGCTAAAAGTAGGCCTTAAAATACACACTTTCTCCATTTCATACTGAATAATACTAAGTTACGTGATAAGTACGTCCCCTCTTCACAGCCACAGCCCCTGAGGATATGGGTCAGTGTGTGAAATCCGTGTCTCCGTCAGTGTGACTGCTTGGACAATAAACATCCCTAAATGTAAGGCACTGTCGCCACAGCATGCTGAGCCACGTTCAATTCCCGTTTATCACAAACAGTTCAGACACAGCATTTAGAAGAGGAAACAAAACATTTACAGTAAAACAACCTGAACAACTGTAACTTGACATTTGGGTGTGTCACATGTTTGTTCTGATTTGTGTCAACATTAATTTGCACAATGTAGAAAAAACTAAAATGGTGCGCTCCAAAGCCCGGCCAGGCTTCAGTTGCGCTCTCCATTTAACCCAGATAACATAAACATGAAGCGGTCTGACACAGGCATATCCCCCGCTTGGCGTGCGGCATGTGCGTACTCCAACAACCCAAACCGACTATGTGATTAGGCGATGGCCCAGGGTTTGCGTCTACAAACATTTCCCAGACTATATATATATATATATATATATATATATTTATTTCAAAGCAGTGCTCCCTCCTGCATTTACAGCCTTCCACATGTGGCCATACCACTCAGACACGTTGTTATCAGAGCTCATCTTTCCTCCATCTTTAACTCCCCCTCACATCCTCCTCCACTTTCTCTTTGAAGCCTCAATCTTTTCCTTTCGGTAAATGTGGCGATAAACGGTCGGGGACGGGGGGGTAACCAGCTGTGCAAAGCAGTAAACACAGACAGACGTGAGATGAGACTTCCCTACATGGGACTCGGTGGGCTTCCATCACCCTCACATATTCCTGAAGGCAGCTTCTACGTCTGCCGTGTCGGCGTCACCGTAACGCTGCGAGCTGCCTTGTCCAGTCTACTCTCTTCTCTGGACACCTTACTAACGGAAGTCGATTTATCAGGTCATCATCCGAGAGGGTATTTGCTGCACAAGATCATTTTTTTATAAAGAAAACAGATAAATCACAGTGTGGAGAGGCAGATCAGTGGCTTCATGCGCTTCACATTCCTGATATCTCTGCCTATTTTGGGCCCTCTCTGGCATCTGGATGAGAGGGACCCAATACCGCATCATACGCGGATACAAATGTGCAAATACATCTCCGTTTGTAATGCCAACTGAAATGTGGCATGGGCGTGGACACATTCAGTCATGTGTGTGCTTATGTGTGTGTGCGCGCGCGCGCGCGCGTGCGTGTGTGTGTGCATCTGCACGTGCGTGTGCGTGTGTGTGTGTGTGTGTGTTTTCACTGTTTGAATTCCTCGGGCTCAGGCATGAAGTGAACATGGAAACCAAGTGTACAGCTTTACTTAGAAGGTGAGTTTCAGACAAAGCAAAACATATTGACTCATTTATACAAGTTATTCATCATGAGTCTGAAGATAAACACACACAAACAGCTTGCACCATTAAATAATCTCTTCGAATAAAGAGGAACAGGTGCGATCCGACCTTGCGGCTTGTTCAGCGGAGAGACATCTCACCTGATAGTAGGCCTTAATCTGCCTGATGAGAATAGAGAGGTTCTGGATGCGCAGAGTGGGGTCATTGTTCACCTTCTTGTTGGTCCTCTGCACCGTGACCTTCGGATTTCTGTGGAGAAATAAAAAAATGCATTCAGTCAGTTTGTAGAAAAGATGTAAGGAAACATTTTTAAATGAGTCTTTCTGAGCATGTGTCACTGTGTTTCTATGACGTGTGTGTTTGGCTAAAATCATCGTGTGACAATGGACCCTGGTCTCAGGACGGTCAGTGCCATCAACATGTGAAACAAAGCACAGCGAAGACAGTCCCCTTAAAATCTGGAGGCTCCAATTGTTTAGACGGTTTTCAGCCTAAAAAATCTAATTCTTCATACGGTTAAATCAAATTCAAAACATGCAGCGTTTACATGTTCAGGCTCTATTGTCACAGCTTTGAAATGATACAGAAGACTGTGCTTCAAACTACTGGGAAAGATTTCGAGAGCGCGTTAAAAGGGAGCATGCTTTTCTGTCGTTCTGACCATTTTGTCTGAATCAAAAGAGGTTTTCTCCTCGCTGCGTGCCGGATACAGAGCCTGTGTCTTTATCCCACTGGGACGTTAAGAAAAGGAGCGTGCACGACGACTGACGTTACCACGGGTGCCAACATGTTTTATTGAGCCTCGGAGACATTCCACAAACTCCCCCCCAGTTGCTGTTATCCAACAATCCACACCACCACTTGCATATCTATGCAAATGACCTTTAAAATACCAAACCTCATGTAATCTCAAACCTGGTTGAATCACCGTTGTTGGCATGCTAATTGGTGAAAGTAATTGGTGCCGAGAGGTGAGTGTCCTGGCAATTTGAGCGTCTGTCCGTCTGTCTGTCTGGACGCTCAACAAGCCATCTGCCAGGCACATGGTCAGTACTAATTAGCAATCCAAGCATTTATCAATTACTTTCCCACGTCTCGACTTTAAAATGAGCTTTTCAACCGCTACGTTTGACACCACGAATAGTATTAATTGAAAAGGTTCTTGAAATGGCAGCTTTTGCATTGAGTGCAAGTTAAAAGTAAAACGGACTAATAATACGCAGGCCATGTGGCCTTAATGTGATAACTACGGATCCCCTGAGGGAAAGTCGGAAGTCCTATTCCATAGACTCCCACTTCCGAGAGCAGAGGCGGTGACACAAGAGCAGATACGGTTTCACCGAGAGACACTTTGAAAGACACGCGCCGTCCCACTCTGCAGGCTTCAGAAATATGTGTTTGGCACAGGAGTTAAATTCATAGTTAAATGGAATCCAATGCAACCAATATTTGAATGATTAAACAATGAAATATAAAGAGAAACATCACATATATAATCCACTGGAACAAAACAAAAATGACTGCTGGATTTGTTTCACTTAATCTATCCAGTAACCGATAACTGATGCACCAACATCGTGCATCGTCGTGGATACGTTGAGCCCCTGTACCAGTAAGTCTCCATATAATCAATCTCTTCAGCAGCGAGGTTGTCAGCTGTGTGCCTGCCCCGCGTTCTCCGCCAGGGTTTCCATCGCAAGGCAGGCGAAACGTTAGCGAGTGTCTGGCCGCGAGACCAAGAACAGTGTGTGTGTGTGTGTGTGTGTGTGTGTGTTTTGGTGCTTGAATAAATTCTCAAACTCCTCAAGACGTCCAAAGCATCCTTCGTCTGCACCAAGCCCAGGAGGGAAAGTAGGAAAATCTCACCCACCTCCCTATAATAAAAATAAAATAGCTCTATATATAATTAATAATACATTTAATACATCACACCAGCAGTACTAAAAGAGCAGCGCTCTTTTTTTCATGAAATACACTTCAGACTTCAGAGCATAGATCCCATGACCTATATAATAGGGTCAACGTGCTCCGAGTAGGGGGGAGGAGTCCTGGCTGCTTGTGGGTGTGTGCGTGCAGTGTGTGGCACATGTGTAGTCATGCATACATGTGCGCATGTCTGCATCTGCGCTCCAGAATAGCGTCTCTGTAAGAGTGCATGAAGCTTCATCCTGAATAAACATTAAGACGGTGTATCAATCAAGTTGTTTGTGTTCAGCGTCCGTCTTGTGAAGAGGTCAAAGGTGAAGGAATCTTCATCTTCCTCAAGGACATTCAGCTCGGGGGTGTTGCAGTCTCGGGGGACTTGTGGCTTCCTAATGACTCTAGCATGCTGCTGCTGCTCCGCTTCTACCAAGACCGATTACACGTAGAGGGATTTCAGATAAAACTCTCACACCCAGGAATATAAATATTCCAAGTTCCCAGCAATCATTTTCATAAAATTCTAATGTTGAGTAAAAGACTCAATGTGCTCATTATAATATGCATGTAATGCTTTAGCAGCTTAACTCGTAAATAGCATTCTAATATATAAAGATACGCGTATCGTTTCCACCCAGAGAAAGAGGCAGAACGCCTTCCTCCTAAATCACCCGGCTGCAGTGTGGACGTGTTCATTGGTCTTTGATCAGCCTCCGCCCTGACACACACACCCCCACACAATCATGCTAATCAGAAGGACACAGGGTTCTATTTAATGCCGGTCTAAATGAGCAGTCATGTGACCTCATCCCCCCCCGCCCACCCCCCTCCACACACACGCTCAGCCCCTTTGGAGGTCCATAGTAGGGGGTCTATTTAACCCATTAATTAAAAGGCACAGGAGGCAGTAATCCTGTCAGGGCGAGGAGGGCGATGTGGGGAATGAGGTGCGAGTGTGTGTGTGTGTGTGTGTGTGTGTGTGTGTGTGTGTGTGTGTGTGTGTGTGTGTGTGCGTGTGTGTGTGTGAGAGTGTGTGTGTGTGTGTCAGAGATTAAAAGAGAGAAAAATAGCAAAGAAACATTCGCCCAGTCATACATTCCTTCACCATCAGTCAGGCAAGAACATGGCGGCCACAACAATATAACCGTGACGACACCACACACTCCCTCGCTCATCTTTGGGGCTCCGATGCCAGGCGCGCTAGCACGCGACAGGCCGACGCCCCCTGTGGATCGCCGGCCGATTAAACACGGGGACTTACACCGGTACCGCAGGCCTCTCGCCCTGTTCCCGCTGATGCAGTAAACCCAAGGCTTTGAATAGACGAATACATGAGGGAGGCAGGAAGCCAACGAAACAGCCAGCAAGGCAGACAACTAGCGGGCCGGTCAGCCAGACGGCCGGTCAATAAGCCGGGCCGTCAATAAGCCAGGCCGTCGATGGGCACCGCAGCCTTCTGCAGAGCCAAGGGCCACCGGGCTTTCTCCTCTCATCTCCTGGCTTTGATTGGCTGGGTAGGTTAGAGAGTAGTGTTAACCCACATATGACAGGCTGCATTACACTCAGCATGAGCACACACACACGCACACACACACACACACACACACAGTAGGCTAAATGCACACATACAAAGACAAGAATGCAGGCTTCATTTGGCCACGTGTTGGGGATAGAGCTTATGAGCTGCACTGTCCAAACACAGCAGGGGAGTGTGTGTTTGTGAACGTGCGTGTGTGTGTGTGTGTGAGAGAGAGACACACACAAGCAGATACACAGAGAAAGAGGAATCGGGGGGGAGCTGTTATTAGCAGCCATGCTAATGTTGGCAGTTCAGTTCAGGGTAATTCTGTGGCTCTGCTCCGTCACATCCCCGATTAAAAACTAAAACCTGTCTGAGAGCAAGATGAGAAGTCATCCTCTCACAACAAACTAGAACATGGAATCTAAAATCTACTCTAATACCCCTGAGAACACACACTTAACTCAATTAGCCAGTCTTACTTCTTAAATTAAGCAACTGACACGACAAAGCCAACAATCAATGTGAAGCCTGCCAGTAGCGGACAGGCCATGTGATGCAACACGGGGGACAACAATTACAATAGTGTATGAGTTTCTAGGATTATGAGTTGAATTTTACAGGATACCTTTAATAGTATTACAAAGCCATCGCTCAAACACGTCCCTCTGTGACATGCACAGGGCCGAGTTGGCAGATTCAAGAACGTAATTAACGTTAAAGCTCCGCAAATCAAATTGCAAATAACGTTTAAATATTTACACGGCGTTTGCAATAATTGAAGTTCAGCCTGAATCTTGTTCAAATCAAATCTTGCAACACCTGAGTGCACGTTAACCACCGACCCCCCGTCTCCCAACGGAAGCTTGAGAGCACAGTAAACACACCGAGGCAACACGCATAGCCAGTGAAGAAGAATGAAGCCATGACTTTGTAACATCATGGCACCGTTCTCATTAATAATAATAATAATTTGCGTACCAAATAAGGAATACTTGTTTACTTTGCGATATACATTACAAAATATCACTTATCACATATCACAACAAAATATGTCTTTTGCTAGGAGTCAGCCTACTGCTCGAGGTGGCCGCTTCCCCTTTTTGTTTCCCACGAGAGACGTGGTGTGTAAAAAAAGCCCAGCGAGGGTCGGGCCATCGGTATGTGGCTCGCAGCCGACTTCCTGGTCTTGGCCTCTCATGGGGTCGTTTCTCTCCTCGTCTTTGTGTTCCCACAGGGCCTCTTCCCATTCCTTAGGGACTCCAGATAAACGCGCTGGTGACAAACTGGATGTGATTGGACACTTTGCCATGTGCTGGACTACAAGCACATAGACCATAAAACATTGAAATGCACCCCAAAAGGGCCTCGAATGATAAGCGCATTCCTGTAGTGCCACACTCACTTCTCTGCTGCACTCGCTTCCTCTTATTTAACAGAAGCGGTGTGCTTGGTCACCGATTAATTCTACTGTGTTGCTAATTCTCAAAGTTAAGCTGCTGTTAATGAACAACTCAACACTTCCTGCAGCTGCTTCACAGCAAAAAGGTCTTCCCGGGAACAGGAGGGATTACGCCCCCTGAGCCACTGAGGGGCTTGTAACATGAAGCAGATGGAGGAAGTGTTGAGTTTGCATTTACAGGAAACCGCAGCAGTGGCAAAAATAACTAATTTGGACAAGTTATGATTAAATATAAAAGATGCTGAACATGTTGCAGCCCAGAAACCCAAATTAATCCCGATAATGCATTGCATTAAATATCAACCACGGTCGAAAAAAAGGACTGAATTGGTAGGGCGGAGTAAAATGGTCCATGTGGACTTTAACATGTCCTCCGTTATGGGATTTTGAAAAAGTGCCTCCCATTAACACAGCCTTGTTAAAAGGTCCGTCCTCTCAAGGTCACAGCTGCCGTTTCCTGTCCGACTTGATATACAGCCCCCTGCCCGACAGACGGCAGGGCGCGGGCACGATGGTCCGAGGGCCGACAGATTAATGGTGGATTCTACACTTTGACGAGGAGGGCGGCGGACCCCGCGGTCCAGGAAGCAGCGGTGGAGGAACCGAACAGCTCGGATGGCCTCTTCGCTCGGTCCGCTGGGGCTCGCCCCGAAGAGAGCAACGACAAAGGCTTCAGAGCGCCGCTCAAAGAAAACAGAGGAGGACGAGGGGGAGAGAGGGAGAGAGGGAGAGACATGGACTGAGGAGCAGACCGAGCTGAAGGAAATGACTGCAGCGGGGGGGGGGGGGGGGGGGGTACAGTAGCAAGAGGGGTTGAGACACGATGCAGAGAGAGGGAAAGGAATGAGATGGCAGAGGAAAGGGAGACAAACAAGACGAGTCTCATGGAAATGTTCTCCATCCTCCTTCAGTCCAAAACCAAAAGCAACTCGATTGCAGGGCAAAAATAATTAGAGACCGGAACCAGCTCATTTCTGGTATTTTTGTACGGCTGCAGATTAATTTTATTTTGATCAATCGATTGCTGCAACGCTAATGTATGTAGATGGATAACGATGTATCCAGGGAGAACGCTAAGGAAAGTTCTTACTTTATTAAAAATACTAAAGATCACTTATGAATTCCATTCATTAAGATCCATTATGTCTTAGCAGGTCTAAAAAGGCAACATAAACAGGAGTGTGTTTAAGATAGGATACTTTTTTCACTGCGAATCAAAGAAAAAGATGAATGTAAGACAGAAAGAAGAAAAGAGAGTCCGTTTTTAGATTGGTTGCCAGATGGCTGGTACCCTCAGAATATTGATATAGAGCAACAAAGCCATAAGCAGAGCAGAAGCGTCATAATGTTGCCTCCATATGTACAACAATAACCAGAGAATCACATGATGCATC
Organism: Liparis tanakae; assembly: GCA_036178185.1. NCBI lineage: Eukaryota > Metazoa > Chordata > Actinopteri > Perciformes > Liparidae > Liparis > Liparis tanakae. Next base: position 12,466,612 of record CM070100.1, read on the forward strand.
AGAGCCTGCAACAAAAGACCAACGGGGTTCAGGGCTTAAACCAACATGGTCATTCAGTGGCGTCCTTCCACAGCAGGACTCTTCCCCCGAGCTCATTGGTCGAGGGCTCCGTGTTTGCGTGACGTGTCGAAAAGCCAATTCTGTCATGAAAGGAAGTGATGACGGGCGTACCGAGGACATCCTGTGTATACGAGCGGCTAAAGATAATAATAATACAAATCTAAAATCCACTGACTCATGGGTTCACTTCTTTAAGGCCGACAGCAACTAGCGAGTATTCTCATAAGCAGAACAAAGATATGCAGCTGGGAGGGGAAGCCGCCTTCATTTGAGTTTTGACACTCACTCCCATGTGTGCAGCGCTTCAGACGGATCCACAGACGGCAGCAGAAATGATTCTGTGCAACATGCGGGACGGCATTCTCTTTATAGTCCACCATCTTTCCCTCTATACACTTAATCCCACAAACAAACAGTCAGTCAGTACTCCCGACTGATTTCCACCAAAAGTGTCCCTTTCCCGATGCCGGGGTCATACGTCCAGATTGTAAAGCCGTCTGTGGCACATTTGCGATATTTGGCTTTACATATAAGTTTCAATTGAAATCAGATCTCCTTTTTTTAATACCGAGAAGTCTCCATCTCACGACTGCTCTGTCCCAACGGCCCGCAGAGGGCCGACCGACCGACCGGTTCACGGGCCAACGAGCCAGCACGGGCCGACGGGACTGGCAGCAAAACAGAGAACTCCACTGGACGCTTGTCACTCTGACAAAACTCAAATTAGAGTGGCTCTTGCCGAGCGGGAAAACTAATTGGTTTGACGGCACGGAGGAGGCGATCTAATTGGCTAGGCAATGTCAGTCGCAAGAGGGCAGGTGGGGGGTGGGGGGTGACGTGGTGCCATCTGGGTGTCAGCAAACCGTTAGATAATCCCGGGGATCTCTCTCTCTCTCTCTCTCTCTCTCTCTCTCTCTCTCTCTCTCTCTCTCCCTCTCTCTCTCTCTCCCTCTCTCTCTCTCTCCCTCTCTCTCTCTCTCTCTCTCTCCCTCTCTCTCTCTCTCTCTCTCTCTCTCTCTCTCTCCCTCCCTCCCTCTCTACCTCTCTCTCCCTCCCTCTCTCTCTCCCTCTCCCTACCTCTCTCTCTCTCTCTCTCTCTCTCTCTCCTCTCTCTCTCTCTCTCCCATGCTGTTCCGATGACAACTGCTGCCAGCCTGTCTGCGGCGTCGGCACTGAGGCCGCCACACGGCGACACTGAAGCTCATTCTGCAGCAGCTGACATCACCGAGATGCGGAGAGACGTGAAACGCTCAAGTTTCTCCGGCTAGAGGACTTTTGGTGTGAGGGAAATAAACGGGGGGAAAAAAATATTTTTAGGAACCCTGCTTAACAATGTTTTGTGTCCGCCGACTTTCATATACTACCGTCTTTACGTATTAGGAGTTGTACGCTCCACTCTGGAAGACTTAGCACAGGGCATTTCAATCAATGCTCAACTTGTTATTTTCCAGTGTAAACACGGCTGACTGGCGGTAACAACAGCGGAGCTTTTTGAGCGGGAACTGATCAATCCACGTGGGGCGATGCCAACCGGCACGCACGACAAAATATCTTAAGCTGCCAGAACAGAGGGAGAGAGAGAGAGAGAAAAAAAGAAGAACAGCATGAGTAAGTGAGAGTGTGTTCGTAGGCGCCTGCAATGAATACAATCCCCGTTAATCATCGCCTAGAGTTCCTCAACCAGAAGCTGGAGAACGTTCCTGTGGTTTAGCTACTTTTTAATGAGTGGAAGAGAGAGATGTTGAGAGAAGGGAGGCATTTCTAATCCTTCCAGTCAACGCACGGCAACAGAGGTGAACACACTTGAGGCCTATTTCATAAACACATTTATGTCTTTTAATACTGAATTAAAAATCACGCACCGATACCGGGCTGGTTGATGCATTAAACACTTAAAAAGTTAATCCTTATTAAAAGTTAGGAGAGCCATGTTTAAGACTGATGTTGCCTTGCGTATAAAAGAAGAAAGATCCGGATCACCTCCACACAGTGAGGAACACCTACAGGGTATTAATGCAGTCCTGGTATGGGATCAGTACTCGGTATCGACTACCTAGAGCCCAGGTATCTTTATGGGGACAGAAAAAGTCAGATTTTGTATCCCTAATATTACGTTTCTAAAAAGAATAAAACAAGGGGGCGTGTCTTTGAGGAATGCCATCATCTAAAACTCCCTAAAGCTGTGGTTTCGAGGGATGGAAATGAGCTTATTACATAGTATATTTCAGTTAGCACATCTTACTGGAGGAGACCGCGCGGTGCTGGTGAAGTGGGAGAGGCAGACAGAAAGCAGTCTCACCGACAGTGTCTGACCAGTACTGTAGGCCTTTTGTGTGGGAGGGTGGCCGTACAAGACGACTACCGACAGCTGCCTCAGTCCAAAAGAAAAAGCACAGCAGAAAAGAAAGAAGAAAAAAAACAGCCAGATACACACACACACACACTCCCACGCAGACACAGAAGCCCTACAGAAAAGCACACACACAAATATAAACAGGGCGGGCTGTGACCGCCAATCCCCGACATCCTGTCAGGCGATCACTAAGTCACAGTTCAATTCAGCTCAACGCTGGCTGCTCTGTCCAGGAACACACACACACACACACACACACACACACACACACACACACACACACACACACACACACACACACACACACACACACACACACACACACACACACACACACACACACACACACACACACACACACACACACACACACACACACACACACACACACACCACGGTCCCGTCCAGCCTACTCCACTTATCTGCAGACAGAAATCCTACCGAGAGCCCACTGCCAGAGAGCTCGGCCTTGATATGGGGATCTGAGGAGTTACCGTGTGGCTCGGCAAACCGCCGCTAGAGAATATTAGTTTATTTTAGCATTTTCTCCCTCTTAGTCTTTTCTTTTACGTATCTTCTGTGCCATGTTTAAGGTTTTCAACCATGTTGGCAAACCGTTTTCCGTCTCACTCACGCTTCCCGCCCTTCCCCCTCGTATCCTTCCGGTTGCTTTCCGCTATACAATTTCCCATTGGGGAAAAGCTCTAGAAATACTCACGACTTGTTAATCGTTTTAAGGAGGGTGTGTGTGTGTGTGTGTGTGTGTGTGTGTGTGTGTGTTTGTGTGCGTGCATGCATGCATGCGTGCGTGCGTACGTGCGTGCGTGCGTGCGTGTGTGTGTGTGTGAAGATGCCCTTGTCCAACACAACCTGCAATAGCCTCCTTAAACACCTTTCTGCTTTGAAGGATTTCCTTGAGTATAAAGACAGCCTGGAGGAGGAGGAGGAGGAGGAGGAGGAGGAGGAGGAGGAGGAGGAGGAGGAGGAGGAGGAGGAGGAGGAGGAGAATTAGGTACAGGAAAGAGGTGGAAGAGGAGGACAATCAGGTACAGGAAAGAGGTGGAAGAGGACAGGAAAGAGGTGGAAACCTGAAGGTAGGCGGCTCCGTGGAGTGGTGCAGCCGAGCAGCTGGAGGTCGAGGACACCAACCAGAGACGGGAATGGACCAGTCAGAGTTAATCATGCAACACCGTCACAGCTCAACTCTTCTAAACACCATCTACTCTGAATATAGCGAGGTATGCTCCGCTCACCTAGAAACACAAGAGATGCACTAGTGCAGAGGACGAGCGTCCTCACGCCGTGGAATACGAGTGACAACTGCAACACAGCGTAATCTCTACTGAGGGGAAAATCAATTCCACTGGGAAGCAGGGGAGGGGGAGGGGGGAGGGGGGGATGCTGACGGTGTGGAGAGTGGCATTAGCGGAAAATATATGTTTTAAATTGCAATGCAAGCGGGAAGTAGCAGCCCTAAACCAGACAAAGGAATGGAAAGCTGTCTGCTGCCGTGCTAGATGACTGGAAAGACAGGCAGATTCAGACAAATCCGATGCATCATCATCTTCTCCAGAACCTTCCCTCCCTATCCTCTCTATCTCTCTCTCTCTCCCTATAAAGAGATCTGCCAAAGCATCTACTTCACATCTACTTAAGTGAAAACAAACATACTGTGCTGGCCTGCTTCACCGATGAAGGACCTTGTGTAATCTGCTGCATCCAGATTCTGCACGCCTTCCCGTGTTTGTCCGCTCACGACTACCGTTTCTAGTTGTAATCTGCCGCCCGGCAGGAAGCTCTGCAGCCTCCAGGAGACATGCGTCCTCCCAGTCAGCTGCGGATGACAGCCATGCTGCCTCCTCGCATCCTCGGAGATGCTAGCAAGGAAACCAACTGCAGCTGCAACAGATCCTGACAACTGTCTGCAAGGATTTTTGCGTTATATTGTGTGTGTGTCTGAGTGTGTGTGTGTGTGTGTGTGTGTGTGTATGACCCACAAATACAAGGTCCCTTTGTGTGTCGCCTACATTCACTTCAGCAGACAATTTCAAGTACTGGACAGAGGCCGGAGTTCTTTAAAAGAAATGCTTCATTTGGTCATGTGGGGATGACCACTACAAGCCCCAGGGGATCATTTATTGTCTCCCATCAACGCCCACAGACCGGTCATTGAGAGACACACACACACACAGTCTCACACACACACACCTTAGTGACTACTATATCATGCACGTGTTTGAGGTGTGTATACATCTATTACCGTGATGCGTTTGGGGTCCCAAGCCAAAGTGTCTCTACACATGTTGTCATACGACCAATAATATTTCAAATCACTTACATCTCGAGCATGATCTCGTTCAGGTAAATCCCATCCACGAGTTCGATATATTCCGATAACGCGGTGCCTTCGGTCAACGTCGCATGGCCGACCGTCTTCACCTGAAACGGGACAATGCACAGAGGTGTCGGCTCATCAATAAGCACTTCAAAGGAATATGGGTAATTAGCTTGGATACACATCCCGATGCTCCATCGGGCTCTTACCCAGCAGACCAGCGGCGTGAGCATAAACTGCTCCAGCAGAGGGGTGAAAACCTCGCTTTCCATATTTCTTCTTCCAGGGGCAAACTGGGGCAGATTTTAAAAAATGTGCACTCCCCGGGAGAAATCGGCGTTTGTGTTGCCTCCGCTCATGTAGCGGATTCAATTAAGTCGACGCTCATTTTGAAAAAATAAAATAAAGGGGTCCGTGGTTTTACCGGGGAGGGAGGGGAAAAAAGAGAAGAAGAAAAAAAACGTTAATCCTCAATCTTCTTGACACGACACAGCTGTTTCAGATGCCAACGGCGGGGCTTGGCTACCGCATTGGAAAGGAAACGTAATTACATGTTTTAGTGAACGCGAGCTATCTCCAGACAGTCTCCATGAGACCTGAGCCAGGTAGGGCTGTATGCGCTGGAGGAAGAAGGAGAGAGAAGGTCTCACACTGGCGAAGCTAAATATTCCTCCGACATGATTAACTAAATGAACATATCCAGCGCGTGCAGAGGAGAAGAAGAAAAAGAAAAAAAAGTCCAGTAGTTTAAAGGTCCTGTTTTCTCTCTCAAAATCCTTCTGTTTACTCCTTTCTCGTGAAGTGTGAAGTCATTTGTGCCCCGGTGGCTCGTCGGTCCTCCCCGTCGGACTCCGGTCAAACGCGGCATACGAATGAAGGGAGGGAGGTGAGAGGATGACTGGAGGACACGTAGCACCGCCCCGCTCTCCTCCGCATCTCCCTCCGCCCCTTCGGCTCGAGAATGTAAAAAAAAAAAAAAAAAATAGGGCATCGATGAAAGTATATATTTCCGTTAGAATAAGAAGAGTTTGTGTTCTGCGAGAATTTGTTAATTATTTAAAAAGATGTGTTGAAAAGACGAACATGTATTTATATGAATAATGCAGACACTAAATGGACAGACGTATAGGTTGTGTGTGCAGGCAGCTCTAAGTGCTGTAATGTATATGCAATGGCTTGCAAAATATTTTCTTCTTGTTTTATTCCTGTGCAAAATAACCTTTTGTCTGCATTCACAGCATGCAGGAGGCTCCATTAAAGCAGCAAGCAAGCAGGTTACTGACACCTAGTGGGTAATGTACAAAGAGATGACTGTAAATGTACAGTAATATGCCCCGAGCTGTGTCTTCAAATCAGTGTGCAGTCAAATAAAAAACTGATGTGATGCACTTCCCCTTCTTGGGAAATAAAGTAATGTGGGACACATAGTGTAACGATTAACCAACAGAAAGTCTAGTTTCAACTATTTTGACAATTGCCCAATTTGATAATTCCCTAAATGAAAAGCCAAACACAACTTATTTCCAGTTTAGAATGTGTAGATGTTATATATTATTGTAAATTGAAAAATATGATGATTGTATCGACGCTCTTGCAGAATGGGGCCTTGTGCTCCTGCAGCAAACTAGCTGTTTTAAACACACAGTATTTGTTTTAGCCACATCAACACAAGGTAGTGACTGAATCATAGACCAACTGTCGTCCTCTATACAGGAGACACTTAATCAACAGTTGATGAATGTCTATGTCTGTGTGAAGAGGGAGCAGTGGCTCTGTGACCAGATAGCCAATAAAGGAAAAACCCAATCACTGATTAGGGAGCTGTGGACCTGGGACACCACTCAGGAACAATATAGATTATTGTATGTTTCCAGAAAGGTTATAATAAGCACATTCCGGCAGCTGCTTAGATAAGCAGAGGCTCTCATTTGCATTTAGAGTAACGGTCGTTTTGGTTGTTAACTCAGCTTGAGGCCATACGCAGTACATGAGCTCCTGACTAGACCGGTTGTCTCTTGTTTTCTGTATAACGGGTTCGACTGGGTGGTTGTAAACTCGGGGAGTTGCAGCATGAAGTGTCGCTTCTTGAAAATCCATATAGGCCATAGAAAGCCTCTCAAAATCTATCAAGATAGGGGTTGTTATTATTTTGGTCTGATTGTGTCTTCGGCCCCCTTTTCTTGAGCTTGTTTGAGGTAAGAATAACTTTCCTCAGTCCAAATGTGTGATGAGTCTACCAAGATACCCGTTTTTATAGAACTCACTTGCATACTGAATACTGCCTTGTGTATATATTTCCTCTGTATATTTATTATTATTATTATTATTATTATTATTTAGTATTGTTATTGTGTTTTATTTGTATTAATGCTCTAATGTGCACCTGCTGCTGTGAATTTCCCCACTGTGGAACTAATAATCTAATCTAATCTACCAGCACTGATGCGTTCATTTTTTGGGAAAATAATTAAACTAATTTACTTGAAACCTTTTGAAAATGTATAGTTTCAAATATATCTAACTTTTGCACAAGTGGTAACCACAGGATAATGGAGCTTACGCGCAGTGTCAAAGCACACAACTCTGCAAAATGCTGCTTTGAACAGCTTTTACATTACATTAGCCATCACACACTATACTGGGCATACCAAACCAATTGAGGGTGTAAAGCTAAAACCTCTGAGTGTATTGAATCAAAGAAGAGTGTGTTATATTGCTTATGAATTCCACTTACACTCAAATTACTCAGTTACATGAAATACTCATTTCTAAATGTGCAACACACAAAGTAAACGTTTGAAGCTTAGTTAAATTGTTAAAGCCTTTTAACCTTTAACTATTTAAGCTATTTATTTAATTCAATTATTCTTTATCAGAAGTGTCCGAGTATCATTTTGTCAACTTTAATGGACAAGCAGTCGCGCTTCTGTCTTAATATTTTAATTCAAATATGGCAAAATCAAGTCTGGTGGAGAGATGCATTAATGTGACTTCACTTGTAGCCCAGTAAGAAGAAGGGAGAGCGGTTAACCTGGAGGAAAACAGAAAATACCCCAAATAACCCAAACTGGTTTAAATGTGTGTGATGTGCTTGATGTGGCATTCAAAGGAGAGGGTTGGATCGAAGATGTCACCAAGGTTACAGATGTGTGTGGAAGCAGCAACAAGGGGGTGCCATCGATGGAGAGGGAGAGGTTGTGCTCGGATTTGTTGAGTGATTTGGAGCCGATAATGAGGATTTCAGATTTGTAGCTTTTGAGTTTGAGGAAGTTGGCTTGCATCCAGGTCTTTACATATGCGAGGCAGTTGGTGAAAGTGTAGTAGTGGGTGTGGTGAATTTGGTGGAGGTTATAGAGGTGTGTGTCGTTGGCTTGGCAGTGGAAATGGAGTCATTGGTGGCATATGATGTTGCCAAGGGGGAGCAAATATGTTGCAATAGTCTGAATAGGAAGATCTGCAGCTGGGGGTTAATGACAGGTCGGGGAAGAAAAGGTGTGTGTGTGTGTGTGTGTGTGTGTGTTTGAGTGTGTGTGTGTGTGTGTGTGTCTGTGTGTGTGTGTTTGAGTGTGTGTGTGTGTGTGTGTGTAGAGTAAATTGTCTGTCAATGATCCAATTTCCTTAAAATCAATTAACTTGATCTAATCTTACTGATGTGAAAAATAAAATGAGTAATTTGCTTCAGGGGTCTACTCCAATCAAATTGTTTCACATACAGCCCTTTTCTGTGTTTCCCCACTCACATCTCTATAACCCTGTCACCCCACGAATACACGCTGACGTAGATGAGGAGAGCCTTTCATGGCTCGCGTGCCCGATTCTCACAGCAGCCCGAGAGCGACATGTGTACAGCCCAGTGTGCTCATTGTGTGGTGGGATTCATTAACCTTGGAGTGAACAGGGTGCCGCTCCGGCCCGTTGAATTAAAATCTATTATTCACTTTTTTCACAAAGCGCCCATCTACCTCCACCTAATAAAAACCCACCGCAGCATTCCTCACACTCAAAACCGCCTCTTTTGGCTCAATATCTACAGAACCAGCATGCGCATGGAAACACGTGGACATACTGTATTTCCTCTTCGGCCGAGGAATATGAAGCCCACAGAGCTGCTCTGAAATGCTTGACAAAAAACTGAAAACATTCTCTCTCTGAACAACCAAATCCCCTCGCCGCTACTCTCTTTTGATCAAATGATCTTTCTTACGAGACTGCGTCAGAGTTTCCTGTTAGTTATTTCACTGGAATTTCCGAGAGACCACAAGCATTTTGATTTCGAGCTGTGCTGATCTCATGTGGCCTTGAGTGCAGGGTGGGCTGAGAGAAATGTTTGAGCTGTTAGCATTTAATCTTTCTTCAAGTAACATATCACTGTTTTTTGACTTCCCCTCATAATATGAATACTAAAAGTACAAGTTAAGTTGATGAGTAAAATCCAAACAGCATATTCTGAGTTAAACTGCACATGTGATGGATTTCCGTTGACCATATTAGAAGTATTACATTATAAATATGTGGGTTTATCCTGTGGGTTTGAGTATGAGTATGTATACCATATCACATGGCAATCAGGCCAGTATTTACTAAGTTCTCTTGTCATGCTGAACCAAAGACTGAGTTTGACACAACATCATGGTCACGCCCTTCTGTATCATCTTGAAATAAATTGAACGGTTATCTGGTGAGTATTTGTGGAGATATCCTTGGACCAGTGTTGAACAAACAGGCCAACATTTAATCACTATATATATATATATATATATATATATATATATATATATATATATATATATATATATATATTGTATTCCTTTGTATATTTAATATTGTTATAGTATTTAATTTTTATTTGTATAAATAACAGCAGCACAAAATAACAGCAGCACAAAACCCCCACAACTTTTACGTAGACAATCACACACTAAACCTGCCTTAATAATGACGAAATAATCTAAAGGTCTGACCTCCAACGTTGCAGCAGAGGTCACTCTGACCGCTCTCTCTGGTTCTGTTACCTCCATCCTGTCGCGCTGCGTTCACAGATCAATGTCTTACTTTCAAATATCCAGTTCAAATGATTAAGACTCCCTGTGGCAGCAACACAGTCTAATTCATTAAAAGGCAATAAACGATGTGTGTTTCTGTCCCAACCTCCTGCATCCTGTAAATTAGGATGCATCCTTTAACTCAGAGGAAATAAATAAGTATGTTCTTTTATAAAGACACAGAGATACACATATTGCCACGATAGCAATGTAATACTCTTTTCTCCCGACTCAAACCCAAAGCTGGGCTTTATCTCGATTTGTTCAACCCGTCCTGAGCAGAGTGAGAGGTTCTCGAGATGAGCCTTAATGGCTTTGGATTTGAGTAATCAGCTGTTTGCATCAGAGGTTTCAGGGCTTTGAATCGCCCTCTGGCCTGAGAGGCTTTTATATACATGTTTCAAGAAAATGTTTACTGAAATATAATTAAATCTGCTCATTGCACCTTTTGACTGTTTAAAACCATTGAATTAGTTTTGTACAACAGTTGTACTGCATGCCATCAAACAAGACCCACAGTGGTATTACCAGTATAGTCTTTATGTCTAGGATATATTTCATGTTATTTATGAATCGTTGACTCTTGATTGATACTGCAGCTTGCTGTTTCTTGTGCATGTATCATACATTCTTAGACATATATCCACTCATCTATGAATCATCATTATCCAGACAGACACTGTGTCCACACACACGCACACACACACACGCACACACACACACACACACACACACGCACACACTCAATGGGCGTTTCTCTCCTCTACAACTAATCATTAGACCGTCCCTGTGAGGTTCATTTATTATGGGAGCTTTACAACCTTCCTGTATGTGTATGGGGAGCTGATTTTCTTTAGATGGAGGATAAGTGGTGACCTACTACCTCATGTACCGTAACAGGCACGCAATGGCCCCTGGGTAAAATCCATCATCCATCAGAGAAAGTAGTTTATGATAGTTCTGTTCTTATGAGGGAGTAGAACTTTATATGACGTGGAACCGTTGCATGTGCAAAATGCAATTACCACGCTGGTGACAAAGGAAAGCCTGCGTTGCCAATTCAAGTCGCTAGCTGTCCTAACGATGACTCCCTCAAGCTCATGCATGTCCATGTGAGTGGATCCCATTACTGTCTTTTCAGTGGTGCACAGGATCAGTAGAGATAAGTCTTTCCACGACAGGAACTTAATGCATGAGGCCATTTCCCACATCACTGTTAAAGGAACATTTGGAAACAAATGCAATTCTGTGAGAAAAATTGTAAATCAAAAACATGTGTCATGTGATGATTAGGATGATATATAGTCTTTTCAAAGACGCAGCCATGTCTGGTCAAAAACATGTGTCATGTGATGATTAGGATGATATATAGTCTTTTCAAAGACGCAGCCATGTCTGGTTGCCATGGACCCAGAAAAACCTCGGATCCCACCCCTGTTAAAAATCGTAAGTGGTGTGTGTGTGAGTGTGTGAGAGCGTACCTGAGTGTACCAGAGCTCAGTTCTGTTATCTCCTGATACACCACAGCATTAACCCCTTGAGTCCTTAAGCGACCGAGGTAACACACTGACATACACACAAACACACACACACACACACACACGCACGCACACACATATGCACTCACACAAACACACACATCTGATTTTCTCTTTTACACTATTTTTTTTAACCTGGGCAAAGAAGACAACAACATGGAACTACATAAAGCTATATTGATTTCTACTCATTTCATACACAGTCCATCACCTCGAAGACCAATTTCTAAGGTCAGAGTGAGATAATGAAGGTTTAATGTTGAATTGATGTCCAGACAGCCAACAGATTGATGTTGGTCGATTGACATTTACATGAGGAGCTTCTCTGGAAAGGAAAAGCTTCTGACAGAGCAACCACAGAATCCTCCACTCCGCTGTATATGAGCCCTGTAGTCTGCCACGGAGCAGGCTGGTCCATTACACATTTATAGTCCATGGCTGCTTGATAATGATGAGATTTCAATGTGTCCCGGAGCCATGGAAACAAGAAAGTACTAGTCGAGCCCTTGGTAATTATGGGATAATGGGGTCTGCTTGTGTTTCTCAGTAGGTGTGAGCTTGTGTGAAATCCTGCAATTAACTGGAGAGTGTGCGTGTCTTTGTGCATGTGAGAAAGTAATCCAGAGATGCTGTTAACACTCAACTGTTGCCATAACAACTGCAGCATCCCCACTGTTAGTGAGTTGGCTCAGTGACCGGCTGGAGGCTGTCAGGCTGTGAGCTGTAACTTCTGGAAATGAAACAAGGTCACTGATATACGGACCGTCTGACAAACTCGCTGAAGCACATCGAAGCCATTTTGACAGTTGGACGAGCTTTAAGATAATGTGAATAAAATATGGATACAAGTGGGCAGCGGTCATTCAAATTAATAAAGATGGAGGCACAAATTATTGAGCAATTAACTTCTATATTACCTACATTGTATTATACAATGATGTTTATATTATTAATAGTCATCATGGTTGATCAGTGTTTCTAAACAGCTGAAAGCTGATCTTTATGAGGCAGTACTGACACCTAGCGGTAGAGATTGCAAACAATATAGACCTATTAGAGGCTCACAAGCGGCTGCTGCCTTTTGCACCAGTATACCTCTAGAGATGTCTACATTATGTCAGATTAGTACTGCCATTTCTGATTTCATTCGGCTGTGTCAGCAGTTTCTCATCCACTGGTTTTATGTTTACACACATAATAAAGTTATTTTTGTTTACAAACAGTCTAAAACTAAAAGTGCCTGTCAGTAGTCTGTTTATTTTATCCTACTGTCTGTGTTCTTCATTATTAATAATCATAATTTATAATATTAAGCATTCAAAATGTCCCGCCAAGCGAAGTACATCCAGGAACCACCGGAAGTATAGGTATGTCACGTGAGATCGCGTATTTGTCAACTTCCGTCGACGCGACTTTCTCTTTCTACGGTTCTGCACTTGACGTTACCCACGCACCGTGGCCGGTCCAATCAGGAGAAGCGTCCCAATAACGTACTTCCGTTCACGTGACTTAACTGACATGGAAGCCCCCATGCGCACATCTGAGCTGTAAAGGCACCGACTGTTACCCCGGTGTTTTTCTTAGTTTGGTGGTCCTGTTTCTGTAGCTATGAGGTATTTACTCCGTCTGGGGCACTCGTTCGCCCTCCGTCACGTCCGTTTAGCTCACCAGAGTGTTTACAGCAACCATACAAATCCACGAAGGCTGGTCGTGGACCTTGGGGAGAAGTAAGTTGACTTTCCCGGCTTCTTTTCGTTTCTCTTCCAGCAACCGTTAACGCGCATGCCGTGTTTGCATTTTGTTATTAGCTATTTAGTCCTGTCAAAGTGTATTCGTTGCTTTATGATCCTAATTTCGCTCTTAACCAGACATAGAAGAGACTGCTGGGATGTACTGGGAACCAGAACACAGGGTCACACGATGCCACTTGATCGCATGCAAACATGTTTTTTAGTTTGTACGACATTTTCACGCGTTGTGCTCTTGTGTTTTGTTTTGTAGGAAACTTGAGATCTCTTCAGGGACGTTTGCTAGATTTGCTGATGGATCTGCTGTAGTACAGGTACAGAACAAATCAACAGTCAAACAGGTGTATTGATTGGAAGCACCTGGAACCTGCTGGACATCCTTTCTGATCCATAGTCTTTATAACATTTCGTCTACTGCCCTGTCATTTATATTTACACCATCACCTCCTCCTGACTTGGTCTGACTCTCAAATATTGAACCAATGCAAAACCAATTAAAACATGTTTTATTAACATCTGATGTATCTTGACCCAGTTTTCAGAGCTTTCTTTTATTGTGATGGTGATATGTTTGATACATTCATACGAACAATTTGAAAGAGCCTCATAGATTAAACGAATAGGGTGCTGTGTGGAAGAAAATCTACCACTCACCCTTTTGTTAATGATAGTTTAGTTAAACACAGACACATTTAGGAATATGCGGTGATTAAAAATAGGTGGAGACCGTTGGTAACACAGAACCCAGACCAAGGCTGTTCTGAAGTCAGTTGGGACTGTGCTTTATTGGTATATATTATAAGTTCAAACTAATTAACACAAACCAGCGAACACATATCAGGATAGTCAATATTGAGCCCTAGTGTTATGTCTTTTTTTGTTTAATTTAAGGGACAGTGTCTAGTGTTTCCCCTAGGTTTACAGCTTCAGGGGGGCGGGACTAGTGCCGGCGAGCGTTGTCGACGTGGGGATGCCGGCGCGCACATCGCTCTAGTGCGCGCACATCGCTCTAGTGCGCGCGCACCACTCCTGCCCTTGCACACACCCCTCTGCCCACCCCACACAAACACTTATATCATTATTTTTTTAAGTTATATTTTATTGAATTAACATTTGCAGGGAATTTTTTTCTCCAGCCTCTATTGGAGTCTCGCATTTGGTTAAAGGACGGTGTATGGAGTAAATTCAAGCGCTTGTGTTGACTGGTCCTGGTGTATTTTGAACCAGGAGAACCATACAACTGAATGAAATTGTATTCCTGGTTGTGTTTTTGTTTGGTTTTGTGTGATGCTTTAGTAGTGGAGGAGCTAGTTAGCCAGACAAACTCCCGTATAAGCTAAAGTAGCTTAACAAATAATGGGTTAAAGGAATCCTACGCTACATGTCCCCCACTGAAACGCATGACTTCAGTGTGTTGCCGGGCTAAACTGTCCGGTTCCAGATGTTTGATGCTTTCTGTGTGATTTCTTTAAAACTAAGGAATGTTTGATGACCTCTTTCTCTTTTTGAAGCTGGGTGATACGTCCGTGATGGTGACGGCTGTGAGCAAAACCAAACCTTCTCCGTCTCAGTTCATGCCTCTTGTGGTAAGTTCTCTAACGTGTTGAGTGTTTTTCGGGTGCTCTTTCAGTGAAGTCTTGTTACATCTGTAAGTAATCCAAATGGCTTTGGTGGAAGGCTCATGAAGTAGTTGGAAAGTGTTCTCCAGCCTGTCTCCATCAGTTGCCCGGGACAACGTGTGCCAGAGGGCAAACATACCTCTATCTCTGAATGAGTGTCCCTCTGCTGGACAGGTGGACTACAGGCAGAAAGCAGCGGCTGCAGGTCGGATCCCCACCAACCATTTGCGGCGAGAGTTGGGCACCACTGACAACGAGATCCTCACCAGCAGACTCATAGGTGAGTTGATGAGTGTCTCTTGATACGTCTGCAGCTCTGTGTGTTGGCGCTGTGACTGAAGCCAAAGTTACACCTCCTTCTTCTGTTGCTCAGACAGGTCCATCAGACCGCTGTTCCCTTACGGCTACTTTTACGACACTCAGGTCAGTTTTCAAGTTGTCCTTATGTGGTTATAGTTTCACACTTGTTTTTTGGTACATTAGGTGCTATTGATGTGTCTCTGACCTTATGTATCTGTGTGTGTACGGTCATGTCTCCTGAAGGTAGTTTGTAACCTGCTGGCAGTTGACGGTGTCAATGATCCAGACGTGCTGGCTATTAATGCAGGTGAATTAAATGGTAGCCGTCTGTGTTTTCCACAGAGCGATAGGGTTTTAGATCCTTAGCTTAAACAATATATTTTTTTGTTATAGCTTCTGCTGCTCTGACCCTGTCTGACATCCCCTGGCATGGACCCATAGGTGAGGAACACGCAACAGATTTATGCCTTTTTGCACTTTTAGATTTAGTGACTTTTTTTTTAATGCTGGTTTTCACTCGTCTCTTTGCCTTCATGTCCTGGCACGTTGTCGTCCATTATTGACTTCTATTGTGTTTGTTCAGGTGCCGTGCGCGTGGGCATGGTGGATAGGGAGATGCTGATCAACCCCACCAGGCTGGAGATGACGTCCAGCAGCCTGAACCTCATCGTGGCCGCAGGCCCCAGCAGTCAAGTGGGTCAGTTGGACGACACTTTAATCCACTCTGATGTTACTGAAAAGACTTTACAAACCCCAACACAGATGGTCGTTTAGTATTTGTATGTTTGAATGAACATGTCATAATGATTTTAACTATCAGCTGCTGATGAATTCCTTCACAATAAAAGCCCATAGACATATACACATTCTGTTTTAAGAGAGGATTTAAATTCACTCTGGGCGTTTTGCTCAAAGGAAACTCAATAATACAGTTTATCGTACCTTAGGCTTTACAACACTATACCTCTTTATTTACTGTCCTGAGTCAATAGGTGTAGTTGACGATGTATTGATCAAGCGGTGAAACTGTCACAAATGCACGTCATTGCTGGTATGAATAGTTTCTAATCTAAGATAATCGCTGGCAAGTATTTTTGTTTACTCTTCCACTGTGAAGAATGCAGTAACGAAGTTGGTGCTTATTTTTACACCATAACATTTGAAGTTTTATAACATTTTCTCCCGATTTTGAAAAACATTTAAAGTCTTTACCTTGGTTACTTCACTTTATGTTCAGCAAGGTAGCAGAGAGCGCTATATATATATATATCTCTCTGTTTACTGAGGCGTCGATGTCATCACAATAACATGTAGCTCTGTCTCCCCGGTTCTTAAACATCCCTTCTTCTGTCTATCTGATGCTCATACTCTTGTTTGACGACTGCCAGTGATGATTGAGGCGTCGGCTGAGAACGTGCTGCAGCAGGACTTCTGCCACGCGGTGAAGTTGGGCGTTAAACACAGCCAGCAGATCATCCTGGCCCTCCAGCAGCTGGCGAGGGAACAGAAGATCACCAAGCGCACCCCGGTCAAGATCTTCTCCCCCCCCACTGACATGGTGGACTTTACTCGGCAGTAAGACCAGTGATGAAACTTAAAAACATTTCTAAACTGCAACTTAACTCAATTCATGATTTATATAAAAAATAAATCTGAATAAAATTGTCTTTAAATTAAAAAGTTAGACATTATGCAACAATGTGTGCACTCGTAGTCCCGCTGCTGACCTTGATGAAGCAGACGGGGTTTGTACGGTCATGGAAAAGTCGTGGGATTTTAAAATGGTCATTTCCAGGCCTGGAAAAGTCATGGAAAAAAACAAATCATAAAAGTTTGGGAAAAAGTCATGGACATTTACTGTAATCACATGTTCATTTACGCCGAGTTTGAAATAATTAAAATGTTTTTTTTAAAAGAAAAACGCTCAAAACATAAGCCGGCGTACGCTCTTAATACTTCAAATGTTCTAAATGTTTCATGTTTTTACCAAGATTTCAAATTTGGTCATGGAAATTTGGTTTAAAGTCCTGGAAATCCATCGGTCAAAATGTGTAAGAACCCTGAGCAGATGAGCTTTATCTCTCACAAGAGAGCTACAGAAGTGGGACTTGTATTGTTTTACACGTTGGAAATTACTTATTTTTCCTTTTTCTTTTTTGCAGGTTGGCTCACAAGAAGATCTATGCCGTTTTCACTGATTACGCTCACGATAAGGTGAAGTCTGTGTGTTACTCGGTTCTCTGTTTCTTTAATTGATTTAAAGCTAGAATCACTGATGGTTCTCTCCTCTGTGATATGACAATGTCGACTTACCTTATCGCTTGATTAGTTTCAGTAATGATCTTGTCCTAATCTTGTAGATTTCAAGAGATGACGCAATCAACAAAGTCCGACTGGAAACAGAAGAGGACCTAAAAGGTAGATCAGCGTTTGTGTAGCTGGGAAAGAATTTCATTCATTGTTGAAACCGCCTTCGCACAACTCTTATCTGCAAGCTGAGAAATGTCCATTAATGTCCTCCTCGTGTAGAAAGATTCCCTCAAGCTGACCACTTTGAAATCATTGAATCCTTCAACGCCGTGAGCAAAGAGGTCTTCCGTAATTTAGTGCTAAACGAGTACAAGAGGTAAACCCCGCCCACGGCAACATTGATGTATATTTCCACGGCGCATGATGTGTCTTTTGTAACTGGATTTAATGATTTGTTTTTACTTTGTCGTGTCCTAGATGTGATGGGAGGGAGCTGACCGCTTTAAGGAACATTTCCTGCGGAGTGGACCTCTTCAAACCGCTGCATGGCTCCGCTCTCTTCCAGAGGGGACAGACACAGGTAGCTAGAGCCACATGACTGGTGATGATGTGTGCAGCAGCAGGAGGGGGAGGTGACCAGTGAGGTTCAGAAATGACAATTGTACTGTGGAAAAGCTGCTCTAGTGTTTTAACAAAGAAAGCTCAGTCCTCTTCCTTTTTTTTTTTTTCTTTTTTTTTTACAGGTGCTGGCCAGTGTCACATTTGATTCACTGGAATCCAGTATCAAAGCAGATATTATCACCACAGCTTTGAGGTAAAGCCATCCCTTATGTTGACCTTATCGGGAGAGCTCAGACACTGATGGTTCTCACTCCTCTGATCATCTGGCTTTCTCTGAACATCATTGCACTCAGGGCTTCGTCCGATGTGACAGACTAAATCACCCACAGTGACTAAAATACACCATTACGTGTATAAAGTCTATAAAAGACAATTCAACTTGTGTCTTCCTTTCATTTTCTTTCTGCAGTGGCATCAAATCCAAAAACTTCATGCTTCATTATGAGGTGAGTCGAATCCTGTTTTCATTTTTAAAGTCACTAAGATTTATTTGATGTGTGATTATATATATTTTTGGTGAACTTTAAAGTACAGGTGCAATGAAGAAGGAAGACAAAGCCCTTTAATGCTTTTGTGCACTCATTTATATGCAAATAAAACTATTTGAATATCAAAATTCAATATTTTTTTTCCCGTTAAAAAAAAAAAAAAAAAAGGGTTCTTACTTGAGCCAGCACTGCCCAATTTAAACTAATAACATCGGGACATCCATCCGTCTATCAGTCTGCAACTTTAAGCACTACATTCTAAGCCGGCACAGTTTTAGAGCGGACCAATCAAATGTAAAGGATATCATTTAGATCTCTCGTAACTGCACTAGTTATATATCTGCTCCACTGGGGAATACGTAGAAATACAGGCGTCAAAGACCCTCTAACTTCGGTTTCATTGTATTTTTTAAAATTCCAGTTCCCTCCTTATGCGACTAATGAAATTGGAAAGATTGGAGGCGTCAACCGCAGAGCGCTTGGACATGGTTTGTATTAAAGTTTCTTCTGCTCACATTCAGGGTCTGCCAGAGACGTAGTTCTTCATGTATGTCTATGTATTTATTTATTCATGTTCAGGGGCCCTGGCTGAGAAAGCTCTGAGACCAGTCATTCCTAAAGACTTCCCCTTCACTATCCGGGTCACCGCCGAGGTGCTTGAGTCCAACGGTGAGAGTGGTGACCCAGTTTCTGAAGAGTAAAGACGGCAGGAAATGTGTTCATTGTCTGGCAGGACGTCTCCCTCTTGATCACGGGGGTTACAATGTCTAAGACTTTTTTCTTCTCTCCTTTTTTCCACCTCTTATCGTCTCTCAGGATCCTCCTCAATGGCTTCTGCATGTGGTGGCAGCCTGGCTCTCATGGATGCAGGTACTGCAGGAAATATCTTGTTTACAGTAATGGTCTCTGTGGTACTTTTTTTTTTTTTACTTGACTGTAATGCTCCAGCTAACAACTCAATAAAACACTAAATTATGTTTTATATATATATATATATATATATATATATATAAAAAAAAAATAGTCTAATTACATGATGCCTCTAATTGGTACTGCAGGAGCCAATATTTGAATTTTGCACTTAAAATATAAACGATATTCAAATATTTTCTATATTCACTATGCATTTTTACAAATACTCAACAATTAAAAACATATTTATATGTTTTTAGAATACACGGATTCTTATCGTGCTCCTCCAGGCAGATTAAAGTGTTTTTCTGAGGTAATGTGTCGCTAACACGTCTGGGTGTGCGTGTCCCAGGTGTTCCCATCTCTTCTGCTGTGGCGGGTGTAGCAGTTGGCCTCATCTCCAAGGCCAACCCAGAGAAACCTGCTGAGATCCAAGACTACAGATTACTCACTGATATTCTGGTGAGCAGCCATTTATAAGAGGAAGAAATAGTTTAGTTTAGCAGGATATCCTTTAAAAATTCTAACTAATATCCCCGCTAAATGATATCGAGATGGTGAATATGAACTAATCATTGTTTCCAAAACCAGGGAATAGAAGATTACCTTGGAGACATGGACTTCAAACTGGCAGGAACAAACAAAGGCATTACTGCTTTACAGGTATTGTGTCTAATAACTCATAACAAGTGTTTTAAAACCAACTTCTTGGCTCGGCTAATACAATAAAATGACCTGAATGGATTCCGTTTTTTCATCTTTAGTGCTGTGTAAATACATGTTGGTGCTGTATGAAACATTAAATAAGAGACTAATGACAATTTAGAGCTTTCATTTAAGATGTGCATGTCTTAACTACATGATGTTTCTTTTAACATACTTATCCAGATGTGGGTCTGAGAACAGATGCTGTACAGACTGTAAAGCCCATAGAGGCAAATTCTGTGATATTGGGTTTTATTATTAAAATTTACTTTTTGAGGTCCTTCATGCTACTTTAACTTTTGTCCTTTTTGGATAATATTTTACACTAATTGATTGAACCTCCAGGTTGACGTGAAGATCCCAGGCCTGCCGCTGAAGGTGGTCATGGAGGCGATCCAACAGGGCACAGGTGAGCAGTGACACTGAACGTTTAACACAAAGAATACGTGTGAACATGTTTTTTGGGTGGCTTGATGAGACTTTTTTAATTCAATATTATTATGTTCCAGTGGCGAAGCGGGAGATCCTGGGCATCATGAACAAATGTATAGCAAAACCCAGGGAGACGAAAAAAGAGAATGGACCCGTTATTGGTAAGCTTTGTGTTTGAACATATATTAAGTGTTTGCATTTGGACGAGTCTCCATGTGTACGGGTGAGATAAATGGGAAAGACGGCTGAATATTGGAGGAAATTCAGACCGAAGCTAAAACAAGCTGCTCGGGTGAGAGAACACAACGTGACATGAGTACTAGGACGGCTCAGCTCAACGTTTGGCTCATTTGACTGTGTACAGGAAACTGATGTGTGCGAGTTTTATTCTGCCTTCAGAAAATGTGCGGGTGCCCGTGTCCAGACGAGCACGCTTCGTCGGCCCAGGCGGCTACAACCTTCGCCGGTTACAAGCGCAAACGGGTAATAAGTCTTTAAAAAGTGAATCCATAAACAAACCCGGGTCATGACCGGGTTTTTGTGAATGAAGTACAGACGATACGGATTCCCTCACAGACTGTCGAAACTGTTTTCTTCTTCTTCTTGAGGCGTGACGATAAGTCAGTTGGATGAGGAGACTTTCTCCGTGTTCGCTCCAACTCCCGGAGCCATGAACGAAGCCCAGGACTTCATCGGGGAAGTCTGCAAAGATGACGTGAGTCTCCAACACTTTTAGGGGCTTTTAAAAAAACATGTTTTGAACGCTGCAACTTTTGTAGAAAACGTTGAAGCCACATGATGCTGTGCGTATGTCTGTAAATTAATGTGCATAGTCATCCATGTTTATTTGTTTTCCTGTTTCAGCAAGAGCAGCAGCTGGATTTTGGTGCGATCTATACGGCCACCATTATTGAGATAAGGTGAATCAATACATTGCGACGTGTACTGTACAAAGTATTTTATGCCATATCGGCACACAGTTTGAACATGTTATATCGGAGCAATGTATTCCTTATCGATGCGTAAATTAAACCTTTATCATCTGACGCCTCGTCCTGCTTTGCTTCAGGGACATCGGGGTGATGGTGAAACTTTATCCCAACATGAGCGCCGTCCTGCTGCACAACTCCCAACTGGACCACAAACGGGTCAGTGTGGAGCAGTTTGCCTGTATCCCATGGTTCTGTAAGTGTGTGAGAATGAAATCAATACTTCATTTCTTTGTATTTCCCCTGTTGTAGATCAAACATCCAAGTGCTTTGGGTTTAGAGGTGGGCCAGCAGATACAGGTACGTGTCGGCAACCTCGGGCCGTGTTGTTAACAGCAGCCTCCTGTGTTTACATTCTGGGCTCATTTTCTCTGGATTGTGCCCACAGGTCAAGTACTTTGGACGGGACCCAACAGACGGCAGAATGAGGCTTTCCCGGAAGGTGCTCCAGTCTCCTGCTGCAACCGTTGTCAGGACTCTCAGTGAGAAACAGAGCATCTCCATGGGCCCGAGCGACGGCCCCTCCACCGGCACCGACGTGTGACACGCGAAAACACCACAGACTAATAACTTCTGGCTTTGCCAACCAAGCGGATTTTAAACCCAGTAGATTTTTGCAACGAAACGTTTCTGTTGAGAAATTGAACCGAGAGCAACATTGACTCACTTAAGGAGGTCGTGGGTGTGGAAGGCTTCAAAGTTCACTGGAATGAACCGCCGCTCATCAAATGCAGCGCCCTGCTGTCATCAGAGGATATGCACCGACTGAAAAGAACACTGAGCAGGTTTTATTTTGAAGTCCACCTGTTTTACAGTGTCTTGTTTTCATCCGTTTATCATTGAGCATGTCAAGCAGTAAAAGGGTTTTTCTTTCAGCAGTTCCTCCAATGCCATCTAACTGCTTTCATCGTGCAATGTATTAATGGTTTCTTTATTAACGTGGTTAATAATACTGCTCTTGTGGTATTCAATTTTTATAATTGGTGTCCACTGACGGTGTGTTCTCTAAGTGAATAGGATCAAGACGCGGACAAAGGAAGCAAAGTGGGAGACCACGGTGTTCAGTTTTTACAACACGTATTCCCTTTTACTAAAGGGCTGAATTTGAAGTGCAAGTCGTCTGCAAATAAAAGACTTAATAGTTTCTCTGTAGTTTTCAAATTCAGAACCATTTTTAGCCCAATATGCAGATGCCAACACAAATACACTTAAGTGCCACAAATTTTACTCGCATTCAAAACTAATCTAATGTTTTAAGAGTTTCACCCACCCACCAGATGTACAACCCTTAGTTGATTAGCTAACTAGGCCACATTGGGAGCTGCTGTATCAGGATATGGTCCCCCCACACACACACACACACACCCAAAGAAAATGTTGACTTTGTGTGACAGACTAATTATTTGGCCCCTGGCAGACTGTAGTTATTTAAAGAAAAAGTCGCAACCCTGGATTTGTGGTAGAAATATGCAGCAAATTAGGATGGTCTCATTATGGGGTGACTATTTTAATGCATACGGTCTATACTTTAGCATACGGTGTGAACTGAAAGCAGTTTTCAGAATATTTCACAAAACCGTCACTATCAGTTGGTAAAGAAATGTCAGACATTGTGTCAGAAGTACAGTTCGTACTGCAACATGGAGGTTTTTATTTTTATTTACATAAGCGTGATTGCTCAATAGCTGTACTAATAAACCGAGTTTGTATTGAAATCATTAGTGTGTTTTGCTTACTGGAAGAAGAAACTAATGTTAAGCTCTGGTCCAAGATGTTTGGAAATTAATGTATTCATAAATCAATTCACAAATAATCTGAAAGTATAATTTTACACGTATGTAGCAATATTCCCACACACATTCATAAAACACATTTTTGGCACGTGTCTACATAAAGTCGTCTTGCAGGTAGTCGCTGCCGCGAGGAGCCGCTAGGGGGCGCGTCATCCTTCTGGCGCTGCCGGCTTCGCCATTGGACGGCGCCGTCGGAGGGGGGCGGAGCCCCCGCGGCGGTTAGCGCTTGATTGACGTCGAAGAAGAAAAAGAACACAAGATCGGATTACAAGATGGCGGCCTGTGGACGTTAGCAAGAAAGGCCCGTGAAGAGTTGTTGTGTTCTCTGTGAAATCCACAGTTTGACAATAGGCCTCCCCGTCGAGTCGTTTCACGTCGTGAACGTAATGTGTTTATGAGAGCACCTTCCGACACGCTTCACCGCTACGGTGAACCTTCACTCGCACGCGCATGTTTTATAACATGCGGGTGGAAACAAAGTTAACAGGTCGAGTCTCGGAAACCACCAGACGGGGTGAGGCGATAGCTTGTTAGCTCCGACTCGGTTAACCATGTCGGACACTCGGCGGCGGGTGAAGGTGTACACGCTGAACGAAGACCGGCAGTGGGACGATCGGGGCACCGGACACGTCTCGTCCACGTTTGTGGAGCGGCTGAAGGGGATCTCGTTGTTGGTTCGGGCCGAATCGGACGGTGAGTTCCCTGCTAGCGCAGCCGCGTTGGCTGAACGTTAGCGCGCTAACTTCTGGTGCTTCGGGACAGAAAGCGCTCTTCTGTGTGTTCTTGGGTTTTGTATTAAGGGTTTCTTTTTTAAATTAGCAGATTTATTTTTTTTGAAAACGAGCGTTTTTCTTTACTGTTCAGACCTTGATAAAGGATTTTTTTATTAACTAGCTAGCTAGTGCTAGTTAGCCTAGTTTAGCAGGCGACGGGCTCTCGGTAGCATGGGGGGGCCTTCAAAGTGTTGCTTAAATGTACAAACTTATGATCACAAGTTAGTAGACGTCTGTAGGTCCACGCACATATCATCCCAAACAAAGAATAACACGAGCACCATTTTATTTTGGCCATAATAATCATGCTGCTGTCGGTTTTAACGTATTTTTTGTATGCAACATTGTTTTATTCCGCGTTTCACATTGTACATTGTCTGCTCCGCGTTTCTTGTTCTCCGGCCGCCAGAAAGGTTAATTGACCGTAACCGTCAATCAATGGGTGACGTTAGCGTCTGGTTCTCGTTGCTGTAAACGTTGGCACTATAGCTCGGAGATGAAAAGTTACCCACGTCTTTGTGTTTTTTAGGATCTCTGCTATTGGAGTCGAAGATAAGCCCGAATACTGCATATCAGAAACAACAGGTAAGAATAGATGATCTGAGCCTGGATCGGCTACAAAAGAGGCATGCCCAAGCATACCTCGGTTATTCCTAATTTACAGTGTGAAAATGTAATCATTTCCACATTGAGGCCTGTTGCTTCACACGTACTGCCACAAAGATGCAGTGCAGACGATGGTAATTCAGTGTCTGGTCACAATACCAGTTAACTTGTTTTTTAACAGTCCGTAGCATGGGATACATTTGTATACCTGCCACATGGTTTGAGATAATACATCTGGACATCAAAGACTAGAAAGAGCTTGTATCTGTGTAATACATGATGGCCTACTCTTTTATTTTTATTTTTTTAATGCATGTTTTGATAATGTGCGAGTGAATGCAATTGTTTGACTGTCCTGTAAATATGATGAGCATTACTTTGTATACAGTCTGATGTTTTTTTTTCCTCCTACCAGGACACACTGATTGTCTGGTCGGAAGCAGATAATTATGACCTTGCCCTAAGTTTCCAGGAAAAGGCGGGCTGCGATGAGATATGGGAGAAGATTTGCCAGGTAAATTAAATCCAATTTGACCAAGTTTTCAGCATTTTTCTTTTTAAAACGTTTGTTCACCACAATGGTGCTGGTTTGCTGAGTTCTATTGACGTTGGCACAAAAGACAGTGCATTCAAATCTACCTATGTATTTCCCAGGTTCAAGGCAAAGACCCTGCCCTGGACATCACCCAGGACCCTATTGATGAGTCTGAAGAGGAGCGCTTCGAGGAGATTCCAGAAACGAGCCACCTGGTGGAGCTCCCTCCTTGTGAGCTCAGCCGACTGGAGGAGATCGCTGACCTGGTTACCTCTGTCCTGTCTTCGCCCATCCGGAGGGAAAAACTGGCCCTGGCCCTGATGAGTGAGGGCTACATCAAGAAACTCCTGGGTCTCTTTAGAGTGTGCGAGGACCTGGACAACAGGGAAGGTCTACACCACCTCTATGAGATTGTCCGTGGTGTCTTGTTCCTCAATAAAGCGGCTCTCTTTGAGGTGATGTTCTCTGATGACTGTATCATGGATGTGGTGGGCTGCCTCGAGTATGACCCAGCGCTGGTTCAGCCTAAACGGCACCGGGAGTTCTTGACCAAGACGGCTAAGTTTAAGGAGGTGATCCCTATCACGGACTCTGAGCTGCGACAGAAGATCCACCAAACCTACCGGGTGCAGTACATCCAGGACATCATCCTGCCCACGCCATCTGTTTTTGAGGAGAACTTCCTGTCCACGCTCACCTCGTTCATCTTCTTCAACAAGGTGGAGATTGTCAGTATGCTGCAGGTAAGGATCCAAACTAGCTAACTCGTATTATTCATTTAAAGCACAATCGTCGACGAGCCATTTCCTCTTCTGTGCTATATTTAATTTGCAGTTGAACAGGTTACTGGGGAACATTTCTGCTTCTGCATTTTTTTCCCCAAATCCATATTTAGTTCATTAATCCATAATGTATATACTCAGGAGTCGTATACATTTAAGATGTTGTGTCCACAAAGACGTGTCTGTGTATTTAGTTCTGCTTTGTGAACTATACATTATAATATGTCTCTGACTGGTGTTAGATCTATTGTATTGCTTTTTACGTGGATTTATATACAAGTCGGATGTTCATTTTTACCGTACAAAAATATTTATGATGAGCAGTACCGTACAGAGCATCCATTTCATATTCACCTTTTCTGCATCCTATTGTGGTTTACGGCTGAGGGGTGAAGTGGATTCAAGAATCATCTTCCCTCTGTTTTTTTCTTAATTCCTTGTTTTATTGTAGTTGATGCTAAATTAGAAATAAAAACTGTCCACGGTGAGTTTTCTATCCCCCGTCTGTTTGGATATCACGCTTTTTATATCGTCAGTATCTTGAGTTCTTAACCCCTTTTCTTTTTTCATGTGCCAAAGGAGGACGAGAAGTTCCTAACGGAGGTCTTCGCACAGCTCACAGATGAAGCCACAGAAGACGGTAAAAGGAGAGAGCTTGTAAGTCGAACAGATGTTGTGATACTATTTTTGTGTTTATTAAATGTGGAAAGCTAAAGGTTGGCTGGTATTATTGTAAAATTGTTATTCGGTGTTGTGGGAATGTGCTCAGTATTCCTGCTCATGTTCATTCTAATTCACTAAGTTGTCTGCA
The DNA here is from genome assembly GCA_036178185.1 of Liparis tanakae. Taxonomy (NCBI): domain Eukaryota; kingdom Metazoa; phylum Chordata; class Actinopteri; order Perciformes; family Liparidae; genus Liparis; species Liparis tanakae. The sequence continues at coordinate 12,493,304 of CM070100.1, forward strand.
ATGCTACTACTTTGGCACGGGTTAAATATTCACTGCACGGTTTTCCATAATAGGTTTGTCTATTGGACAGCTTCGGCAGCATTATTCATTTAACTGTGCCGACACCGGCCGAGAGCGAAATGGGACGTGATTGATTCTGTTGTTCCATGCAAAGCTTTGTATCCTGGAACAGAGACCATCCCTGTATTTGAGACTTCAAAATAAATGATCTCTCTGCTCTCCAATATTACAAATGAAACGATGCTCGGGAGACTTTTAACCGTTTGCTTTCAGCTGTCAGATCAACCGTTACATTTTTTTTTTCTCTTTTTTAATTTCAGGTGAACTTTGTCAAGGAATTCTGTGCTTTTTCACAAACGTTGCAGCCACAAAACAGGGACGCTTTCTTCAAAACCCTGGCAAATCTAGGCATTTTACCCGCTCTTGAAATAGTCATGGTATGTTCTGGCCGTTGCATGAGTTTGTTGTTAATAATACAGTTCCTTTGGTTTATCACACGCCATATTTGTTTTCTGCCTATGAACGATCAAACTGGGGAACCATTTTATTCTGCTCTTCAACTCCTATTGTGCTCTTGTTCAGGGAATGGATGACCTGCAGGTGAGGGCAGCAGCGACGGACATCTTCTCTTACCTGGTGGAATTCAGCCCCTCCATGGTCAGGGAGTTTGTCATGCAGGAACCGCAGCAGACGGACGACGTAAGCCTCGCACCACATCACCGACGACGGGTTCATGTAGCGCAGCTCTGATGCGAAAAAGTGGAAACGTATTTAAATGATGTGCTGTCCTCAAGTGGATTATTTGTATCGAGTATTGCAGGCATTCCTACATGCATTATTGTTATAGCTCCGTGCTGCATCAATTTGACATGCAATTCATGTGCAAACATACGTGGCAAAATATGTTCCTAGTGACAGCCTGAATGTGCATGTGAGCATTGTTTCTCCCATTAAAAATCATGTGCGACTGTGAACACTTTAAAATGGCGTAAAATACAAGACGCCTCCAACTGGAAGAGGGGGGGGGGGTCCTTCAATCGGATGACCGGCGGTTCGATCCCCGGCTCCGCTGGCCCACGTCGATGTGTCCTTGGGCAAGACCCGTAACTCCCGCATCTGTGGCTACAGTGTTTGAATGTTAGTTAGTCCTGATGGGCGTCGGGTACGACTGGGTGTGAATGATGAGTGTTAAAGCGCTTTGAGTGGTCGCTTGACGAGTATCGGTCCATTTACCCACTAGTTTGATAGAGCCCTCTTTTGTTTTTCCTTTCACTTCTTTACATAAATGTGTAGCCTGTATAGTTCAGGCAATATATGACCTTATTATAAATAAATGATCTCCCGGTAGTGTTATGTGTCGAGCTAAATCTTTGTTTGATTTCTCTTTTAGTCGTAATGCGCCGTCAGACTGAATACGCATTGTTTTAACTGTTTTCTCCGGTTTTCTTTTGTTTACAGGATGTTCTCCTGATAAATGTCGTCATCAAGCAGATGATTTGTGACTCTGACCCAGAGTTAGGAGGGGCTGTCCAGCTGATGGGTCTGCTCAGGACGCTCATCGACCCGGAGAACATGCTGGCGTCCACCAATGTAAGCAGATCTAACGCACACAAGAATGTTAATGGTGACCGGCAATAAAACCAAGTTTTGACGGTCGCTCGCTGAGGCCAGCCGGTACATTCCAGGCGATGTTTGTTTTGTCCAACATAAAAAGGCCAACTGCTCTTATTGATCTTATGTCTCCTCGCAGAAAACGGAGAAGACAGAATTTCTGAGTTTCTTCTACAAGTACTGCATGCATGTCCTCACCGCTCCTCTGCTGGCCAACACGGCACACGAGAAAAACTCAAAAGGTGAGCTGGGGGCGGAGACCTCGCATAAAGGAGTTTTTGAGGCTGTAAGAAACGGATAATTTGACAGATTTTTGTGTGTCATGGCCTTTCAGATCTGCAGGAGGGATCAACTAAGATCAACCCCGTCTGTCCAGGTGAGTGCTGCGAAACTCGACATCAGCCAAGAAATCCCCACGGGTCAAAATCAGTGACTGGAATTTTTTTTCTGGGAACATAGTTGTAGTAACATTAAATATGAATTCTGTTTTAGTCTCACCCACAAGAAAATGATCAAATAAATTACCATGTCCCTCTTCATCATGGCTTCAGTGAAGTGTGGATTTAAAGTTTGAAAGTTACACTATAACTGCAATATGTTGCAGGATTGCACAATAAATGAAACGATGCAAAACATTTTCACAACTTTAAAGATCTACAGCATAATGTGAATTGTGGCAATGTTGCGTTGCTCATTGTCCTCTTTTTGTTTTTTTACATATTGTGTAGACAACTTCCAGACAGCTCAGCTGCTGGCCCTAATCCTGGAGCTCCTGACCTTCTGTGTGGAGCACCACACCTATCACATCAAGACCTACATCATGAACAAAGACCTGCTCCGGAGGGTGCTGGTGCTCATGAACTCCAAACACACCTTCCTCGCTCTTTGTAAGCTCACACACACACGCACTCACACTCACACTCACACTCACACTCACTCTCACTCACGCTGCTCTTCCTGTCCTCTAGAAGTTCTGCCAGTTGTCCTACTTTCTGAGTGAATGGGTCGGCCGTATCTGAGCTGTGGGTCTGCTCTCTACATTCGTACAAAAGCAAATCGCTTCATTTGTACTCTGCTGTCTGTTTTTCTCCAAGGCGCCCTGCGTTTCATGCGCAGGATCATCGGCCTGAAGGATGAGTACTACAACCGCTACATCATCAAAGGGAACCTGTTTGAGCCCGTCATCAATGCCCTGCTGGACAACGGCACCCGATACAACCTCCTCAACTCGGCCATCATTGAGCTCTTTGAGTTCATCAAAGTGGTGTGTAGACGCACAGCTAGTGTACCTTTTTTTATGTGTGTTCGTTAGGATTCGGTGTGTGTGCTCTTGGCACTGAAACTGAATTGGTGTTGATATTTTTTGCCACCATTTCTTCTCCTTCCAGGAGGACATCAAGTCTCTCATAGCTCACATTGTGGATAACTTCTACAAAGCACTTGAATCCATCGAGTACGTCCAGACCTTCAAGGGCCTGAAGGGCCGGTACGAGCAGGAGAAGGACCGGCAGAGTCAAAGACTCAACAGGTCAGCATCCCGACGAAGCGATAACATGTCGATCGCCGCGGTCCGTACACAGCTGAACCTCGTTGCGTCAATCTTTTCCCGCCCATGTAGATATCGCAGAGACGCGCGGTCGTTGGACGAGGACGAGGAGTTGTGGTTCAACGATGACGACGACGACGAGGATGGCGAGGCCGTGGAGAAGAGCCGAATGGAGGACGACTTCTCCGACAGCTACGGCAAATACATGGAAGCCAAAAAAGGTACGGCGCCCCGGCCTCGCTGCAGGGCCGCTTCTCCCTCCCCGGTTGCAACGCCTCCGAGTTTGACGTTTACGATCCGTGTTCCTGCAGGAGCGGCCAACGGAGCCAATGGTGCCAACAATAATGGGAAAGCTGCTGTGATCCCACCCGCCTCGCCAGCCCTCACTCCAAACAACAGCTCCACGTCCTCCGTCAAAACGGTTGCTCTTCCCGCCACACCGGTAGTCAAGGTAACGGTCAACTGTCAGTCAGGAGGAATTGCTTTGGCTTCCCATGTGGGCATTTTTGTCACTGCTTTGTTCTCTTCTCCCAGACTGCTATGGTTGGATTGGTGGACTACCCTGATGATGAGGATGAAGAGGAAGAAGAGGAGGAGGAAGAGGAAGAGCAGTCTCCAAGGAAGCGGCCCCGCCTGAGCTCGTAAGGCTAATTGTCCTCTGTTTGGTCGTAGTGGACGGACACTTGAGTCCCTCCCATCCGCCCTCCTCTGGTCGTCTCATTGGTCCTCGGCCTGCCTGCGCCACCTGTCGGTCTCACTGAGGAGACGGGCATCGACGAGCTCCCCCTCCCCCGCCCCCCTGACCTCGGCTGCTCTCGTCTCCCTCCGTGGAAGGAGACGGAGAGCATCTCTGTTGGAAAAGACTAATCCGTCTGTTCCTTCAGCCTGTTGATTTTACCTCTTTTTTTAAAATAACGGCCTCCTCAACAAGATCCCAAAACTCATTGACTCGTTGCAAACTACTTCCCCCCCCCCCCCCCCCCCCTCTCTTTCATAACTATCCTGCTCTCCCAGTTCTGACCTCCTCAACAACTTTTCTCATCCACCATCCTACGTACCGACTAGAGAGGCTTCGGCGGACGTAGCGTTGCCAAGGCGGTTCCCCACTCTGCTGTTGCTATAGCAACAGTAGCAAGGAAGCTGCGGTCCTACAGCAACCCCCACAGGAAACCCCTCATTTGAACTCGCCCTTCCATCCTCCTCGAATCCCAAACCCACGAGCTCCAGAGACGGGGGAAGCCAGAACACAACCGGCCGGCGTCCGGACTGTTGGGCCGGCCAGTCAGGCGAGCGGGACGAGCCGTCGTAGTTATAGGAAGCGTGACTGTCTGACGCCGTGTGTGCCGCTCTGCTAACGGAGCGCTTCTCCTTTGTCGGGGAGAGAGGGATCGAGGCAACGTGGAAGAAATGAAATGTTGAGAGTTGAGGGAGGTCACACGTGTACCAGGATGACAAAACTCAGCAGTTATGAGGCTCAGATCCAGAGGAGCAGGACTCAAACCTACAATAGCCATGGCATCATTATGGCCAAGGCACGCACACACACACACTCACACACACACACACACACACACACACACACACACACACACACACACACACACAGGACTGCGTATGCCAGAAATCCTGTATTTCATGACTTTGTTCAAAAGTACTGTACAGATGTTTTTTTCTTCTTTTTAATCATTTCCCCTGCTCTGATTTTCAAAGGGGGGGAGACGCCTACCCGCCTGTGTTTTTGTTGTTGTTGCACACGGTGGGGGTCCCTGTTCACCCGTCAGTTCATTTGATTCAATGTAAAATGCAGAGATGTTGAAAATGCTGGTTTTAAAAATAACGTATTAAAACTGCAGTAAATTCCTTTTTTTTTTTTTTTTTTTTGCAGCCCACATTTTTGAGGATGTGTCGAGTTTTGTATTTTAGTACATTTAAGAATTTAGTGGCCTCGTTATGATTCGCACATTACTTTTTTGTTTGAACTGTGTGACAAACCTGAGCTGTTGGTGTGCTTAGAGTAGCTTTAGGACACACTTGTTTAACGACTTGGCATCCTCGGACGGGTCTCAGGTTCAGAGTTCTCTGCGTCAGACTAGCGGCTGGAGGGACCCGAGGGGCCAGGGGCGTGCATCCCGCTTCTAGGGGCCACAATGTTAAACGCCAGTCGTTGCCCGGTTTTGGCCCGTGACATAAAAACTACAATCTAAAACAATTTGAAGGAACGCCTTTTTTTTCTTTTTCTAAACTTTAATTTGTATCCTGTGGTTGGAGGAGCTGCTTATGAGTTCTGACGAGATGATTTAACCCCCAGAGTTGATGAGGAACTGTAAGTGGACCATTTCTGCCATCGCGGCCTTGGCGAGGGCGCAGGAGACGGGTCGTCTGTCGTCGTGCGGCTGCTCTCCTGATCTCACCTCGAGCAGACAGAGGCAGCGGAGGGAGTCCAAATGGGCTGGAGATGCCAAATCACAAAGACGTCCGAGTCGTGTGCAGCAGGGCAGCGGCAGCAGTGTACAAATATAATTGCCAATAATGTGCTTTTCAGGAGTTCAGCCGTACATGAGCAGCGAATTGTCTTTCCCCCCCCGGTCCGTTAGCGACGACACCAACAATTTGACTGCCCCCCCCCCCCCCCCCCCCCCCCCTGATGAATTTGTACCAAGTGCATTTACTACCACTATCCATTCTTAACATTTGTATGAATTTATTTGATAAGTTTTGAAATTAAATGTGACCCTGACATTGAACTTGTAAATCTGGCTTTGTTTTAATAATTTGCTGATTGGGCACTTTTTGCTACAAAATATTCTAAATGTTTTTTAATTATTCCTTTTGATTCCAGGTATTTTATCTTAACTCCCCAGACTTGATTTTTGTAGATGTGGAATACAATTTGTACACATTTTACAGTAAGGGATTGACAGCAATGTTTTTGTACCAGTAAAAGTTGAACGTCTTCTGTCCTGAGGTTGTTTGAGAACTTGGTGATGGATCCCTCGTGCGTAACGCCACGCCTCTATCACCACGAATGAAGAACATATTGGATTGAGTCAGTCTTAAATGTTACATTCTGAAAAGTGAACTGATACATCCGTCTATATCCAGTCATTTTAAAACGTGTCATGTCGAGACGCTCGTCTCGGTCACGTGATACTTGACCTAAAACATCAACAAGCTAGTGAAAATGAGTAAATAACATCTTTGGAGAACTACGTTGGTCCAATGAGACAGAAGAGCCGCCGAGAGGAGATCTCATCCTCACCGTTGCATGAGAGGAACCGCTGATTGTTTATTCACCAGGATGAATCCGTCTTCATAAACGGCACTTTAAAGCAGCGATTGAGGGTTCAGACTTCAGTCCACACTTGGAAAGTGAAGCGAATTCATGGTTCAGTCGTGTGTATTAGTTGGAACAATGACTAATGCGCACACGCACACACGCACGCACACACACACACGCTGGGTCTCTCCGGCTTTTCCAGAGGTTATCATCCAGCGCTTCGGCTGTGCACCTGTTGCTGATCTGGGTCCATTAGGCTGACTGAAACACCTTCAACACGGAAAAATATAGACAAATCATAACAATTGCCATGCTAGGATGTTGTTGAAAGCTGTACTATTGTCAGGTTTAATATTTTAATAAGCAATAGAAAATTGGTACCAAAAGACGGCTGTATGCATGTAGGAGTATACACACACATTCGGGGTCGAGCTTGTTTCTATAAAATGTGATTTATTCAACAGCGTGAAATACTGCGTTCCTCGTAGGAAGCGACACACGCGTTGCCTCTGGCCCGCCACGATCACGCGAGCGTTCCTCTCGTCTTCCTCTCTGCTCCTCGGCGAGGACGAGCCGCGACGGCGTCATCACCTCGTCGCCGCCCCCTGCACCCGTCGTCACTCACCGACACGTTCAGGACTTTTCTTTAGTGGCGGTTTTATACAGATAAAACATGCAAAAATCACTCCTTCAGTCACACGAGTCAACTCTGTGGCGAGCACAGCGACGAGTCGTGAGTCACGGTGATCACAACCGGATCCGTGTTGCATAACAACCAATACTATCGATAGTGAAGCGCTGCATTGTTATATATTTGTAGTCGCGTACATGCAGCAAATACAGTTTCCATTTCAGCGTGGGGGGGGGGGGGGTCGAGGCCACTATACAGTCCATACACTTTGCATTTAGAATTTGGACACAGACTAAATGACATTAAAGTGGCCAATCAGGAGCGCTGTGGACACATGTTGTCACGCGTGATGTAGAATCAAAGCCGTCCGGGTTCTCCACTCAACTCTAGTAACACTGGCAGCATGTTGCCTGACACAGACATGCTGGAATGCGTGTGTGCGTGAGTGTGTGCGTGTGTGTGCGTGCTCATATGAGTGGAGAGACACCAAACATACAAGCGGATGTACCTCCTTCCCGCGTAGTCGGCGACGAAGAGAACTTCTGTAAAGAAGGGCGATCTCTTAGTATTTGTGATAAGTGAACTTATCTTATCTGAAGGAGGAGGCAGCGGCGTGAAGGAAGAACATGTGTGAAACAAACGGATATCATTTGGAATATTGCACTTATTTCTTTATCACTTCCTCTTTCAGCTTGTCCGCCAGATGTTTTCTCTTCTGTAGCTTCTTCCTCTCCTCGGCGGATATCTCCTGCAAGAAGAAACAACATAATCACTGCCGACGTGTGTCGTCAGTGTTGTTTATGAAAGCTTTATAGATCTAAAGATAAATTAAAATGCTACTTTTCAATGATAAATCCACAATGTAAGACCTAATTCCCTTCACTTTGTGCAAAGGAACACAAAGAACTTTTCTGTTCTCTTGCATCACCTTCTGTTTGGAGGAGTGAGCAGAGAGTTGTGCTGGAGGAAGAGGAGCAGGAGGAAGGGTACAGGCCCCGTTCCTCTGGGACTGCCCCGCTGCCTGCTGACCGGCCAGATCGGGGCAGAAAGGAAATGACGGACGAGCAACCGGCAGATAAAAGGCAAAGAAAAGAAAAACATGCAGGGAGGAAAAAATGTGGGTTAAAGAAAATCAGGTGAAATAGAAAAAGATATAATAAAAAACTAAAAGGTATGTAATCAAGATGAAGTATAGATTCTAAAGCCCTGTAACGACCTCTCACAGGCCGATGTGAGGAAACAAATGGTTTATTACATCGAGCACCATCGACCATCTTGTGCTGTCCCCCCTCGCAGGGAGATACGGGGAGGGGTCGCACTCACCGGGACGGTGGGGGTGGGGGGGGTGATGGGGGTGGGGGTCTCCTCCGGTGTGGCCGCCCGCCTGGTTTTCTGCTGCTCCTTCTTCAGCGCGTGCAGCTTGTCCCGCTGTTGACACAGATACGCCGCCCTCTGCTGGAGCTGCTCCTGCTGAGACGCCGTTAACTCCTGTGGGGGGGGGGGCAACTATTCATACCCTCTGTCATACTCATTGATTGTGCTGTAACTCTGTAATGATTCCTTCTGGTCACATGACATCTATTATTCCATCCATCCTGGAGAGGGATCCTCCTCTGTGCAATCAGGTTTTCTCCTGATCCGATGTGAGGTCAAAGGTCAGGGATGTCGTATGTGTACAGACTGTAAAGCTCTCTGAGGCAATTGAATAGAACGTTGAATATCGGGACATTAATGAGCAAAAGATAAACAAACGTGTATGTTTATCAAAATCATTCTAGTGCCCCGTAACATCGGGTTTGCAGGAAGCTCAGAGTGGTCCTGGAGACGTTGGTGATGCTCTGAACTGAGGTCAGCTGTTGACACTCCCAGATTCTGGTATTCTCCGGATTAAAAGCTGCTAAGAGGAACCGGTACTCCCTGTAGACGTGTATCGTGCTTCCAGCACAAGTATCACAAGTATCTTTAGAAAACCGTTGACTACAAAAGGTACCGACAGGCTCGTCCGGGCGGACCTGGTTCTGGTTCCCCCGTGAGGGGATCTGATGTCCGAGTGTTCGGCCAGAAACAACAATTTCAGGCGTTTGTGCCGAGTGAGCGGGAGGAGAAGGACTCACAGTGTATGGCTTGGAGAAGCCCGCCTCCCTGTGCGCCTCCTCCAGACACGCCTCGGCTGCAGGACCGAGGCCCGGCGGCGGCTCACCGGACCTCGCCGGAGCTCTCAGTGCTGGGAGGACTCTGGACTCCACACCATTACTGCCACTAGCTGCACACACACACACACACACACAGGTTAGTTATGTGTAAAAAAAGGAAACTAAAATAATATGAGTAAGACAACATTAGCAGGTGGCTTATGTAGTTACAGTTTAACAGAGAGAATCTATGACCACATTTGTTTGGACGACTCTGATCTGGAACTATTCAGGCCTTTCTCGAGATGAGGAAGTACCTGCTGTGGGTTTAGACGTGGAGCTGCGCTTAGCTGCACCCTTCTTATCTCCCCCTGGGGCGTCCGTGTTGGCCTCTTCCTGTGTGGTGGATGTGCTGTGGACCTGGAGGAGGGGACCCACTCGCATCAACGGGATGAGAGTTCACCCCAAAATCTGAAACATGCATTTCTCCTCTCATGGGTGGTGCTGTTTGGTCATCTAGATTGTTTTGGCATGAGTTGAAACATGTTGGATGTCTTGCCTTGTGAGGCTCAAAGCGGTACAGAGAGCAACGTCCCTTCACAAAGCATGACTCAGTACTCAATGCAGTGAGGTCAACTTTTTAGATATATATTTTATTCTCACAAACCATCCAGATTCATAAATAGCACTAAAGGTAAAAAGGAAAAATACATAATTTTTTAAATTTGGGCCTGACCTGTCCCTTTAACACATGTTGGGCGGACGGCACACACACTGCACCGTAATCATCTATCACTATTGCCACTATATGCTAAAGCTGCTACATCCCCATATCATCCTTAAAACTACAACCGCTGTGTTCTATGAAACTACCCACAACCAACCACACAGCGGCCCTCAGGATGCACCGCTCCCTCAGTCACCGGGTCAACACTCGGGTACCATGCGGTACCAAAACCCAATTCACATCCCAGTCTGACATGGACCGACGCGTCCTCAGGTGGGGCCGTGTTAACGATGAGCTCGTTGACTTTAATGTTTTGCGTTACCAGATCACAGTCAGCGGCCGTGTTTCCGTTCACCAGTGGGGCGAGGTGACCACCAGTCCCCTCGGCTCGGCTCTGAGCAGCACATCGGAGACAAGGCCGGCTTTTACAGGTCCCCTTGGTCTCATACTGGTTTTACAGGTCCCCTTGGTCTCGTACTGGTTTTACAGGTCCCCTTGGTCTCGTACTGGTTTTACAGGTCCCCTTGGTCTCGTACTGGTTTTACAGGTCCCCTTGGTCTCATACTGGTTTTACAGGTCCCCTTGGTCTCGTACTGGTTTTACAGGTCCCCTTTGTCTCATACTGGTTTTACAGGTCCCATTTGTCTCATACTGGTTTACATCTCCCATTTGTCTCATACTGGTTTTACAGGTCCCCTTTGTCTCATACTGGTTTTACAGGTCCCCTTTGTTTCGTACTGGTTTTACAGGTCCTATTCATCTCGTACTGGTTTTACAGGTCCCCTTTGTCTCGTACGGGTTTTACAGGTCCCGTTTTACAGGTCCTATTTGTCTCGTACTGGTTTTACAGGTCCCATTCATCTCGTACTGGTTCTACAGGTCCCATTGGCCCGGTCCTGGTCTTGATGCCTTACCTCGGCAGTGCTGCTTTGTGGGCGGGGGGAGTTGGATGAGATCTGGGCTCGGCTGCTTTCTGCCATTGGCTTATCGGAGCAGCTGCTGGAAGTAGAGCCAACCTCTTCTTCTAAAAGCAGCCTCCTGCACATCTCCTCCTCGTACTCCTCTTTGGACTTTCTGAGAAGAAGAAGAATAAAAAATGACATTTGATGCAGGGCTCACTGGCATCCAGGAGCTCCCTTGGACCGTCTTTACGAGTATATTTAGCAGCCCAGGTGTGATACAAGCGAGGCTAATCTACATGTTAGCAGGTTCTATTGGACATGTAACCTTTGGCAGATGGAATAAATGGACCAGCAGCTAGAATCAGACCGCAGCGTCACGTGATCACCACAACATGCTCTCGCTTGCTCCCAGGCATCGCAGGGCGCCATGCTCAGATCCTTTAATTTGATTTATTTAACAACTTAATTTGAATTAGAAGAGACTCCCACAAGGCGTCCATCAGTAGGAGTGCAGAGAAGAGAGAAAGAGAGATGGAAAAGAGCAACATGTTTTTTTTAAATCACCAAGCTCTGTGTTTTATGAGACGGATAACAAAATTAAAGAAAGATTATGCAACATATTAAAAGAGACACTAGCATGATGATTACTATCAGTGATGGCGGCTTCATGTTTTTTCACAAGTGCTTACTCAACTATTGCAGAATTTGTCTAAAAGGGTTTGTTTAACTAAATTGAACGAACCATTGAGGATTTTATAGCATCCAAAAAGGACCGGCTGAGATATTAATAGCACAACAGAACATTTGGAACGTCAATTCAAGAATAAAGACGTCACCGTCTCACTCTGGAACCAGAATATAGTTCAACCAGACGTGAGACGGCCGTATCGCTGTGCTGAGTTTACGGCAGCGGAGTGTAAAAGCATTCACATACACGGTGTTGTGTATCTGGCCAAATCCATCAGTGAATATTTAGGAGCAATACAAAATGTTATGTCATGGCAAAGGTGGCTAAGCAGCCACGGTATCCTGGTGAAACAAACGGGATCAAATAGTCTTCCTCTCAGTTGCTTGTTTAGTGTCAATCCCTCCGCTCTAAATCAGCTGGACTCTAAGGAGCTTATCCGCGGTCCCGTTAGACTCCGGGTGTTCCACTTGGCCCGGCTGCCACGGGCAAAATCCCATTAGAGAAAAAGAGCAGGAGCTTCTAGAGGCCTGGACACCTGAGCAACGGACGCATCGAGAACATGTGGACCTATCAGAAGAGCTGATTATATGATGATTGAATTAAAGAATTAGAAAAGCAATTAAAGGAATACAGACGTCCTGACCTAAACCGTTTGATGTTTTACAGGATATTTCAGCCTGAAACCGTACATTTGAATTAAAATGGTCTCTTTCGTGTTGTAGGTGCAATTATGTATGCGTGTGAGCTTCTTAAAAGGTTGAGGATTGAAAAGATCAAAGTAGGCCGACATTTCCCATAAACATTCCAGTGATACACGGCTGGTTATTGTCAGAATGAAGGGAGTCACAAATGCCCACGTGGATAAGACAGTAGCAAACTCATCATTGCTACCCATAACATCCCAACTCCAAAAGTTCAGGGATCAAAACTTTGATTCCTTTATATCTTCGCTGGAAATAATTCAAGACCTATCAGGTCAGGATATATATATATTTTTTTTCTGCATGCAATAAAACACCACTGCAAAGACTTTTAATGTCTCAGAAAAACCTTTAAATGTCTCAAAGGGGAAGACAGTCAACGTTGTGTGTGTGAAGAGAAAGAGAAGGAGAAAGAGAAAGAGAAAGAGAAAGAGAAGGAGAAGGAGAAAGAGAAAGAGAAAGAGAAAGAGGGGACTTACTTGAGAACTTCCTGCAGGATTTTCATCTCTTGGTCCTGCAGCTCTGTCATCACGTCCACACCATCAGTCAGACACTCGGGGAGGGCCCCTACACCCAGAGCAGGCGCATCACGGGGAGCCATATCAGCAGTGATTTCCTGTTTGTTTATGTGTGTGTGTGTGTGTGTGTGTGTGTGTGTGTGTGTGTGTGTGTGTGTGATAATCCGGCCTACCGTTCCTTTCTTTAATGACTCTGAGGGCTTGAAACTGCAGCTCCATGTTCTTCTGGACCATCATGGAGTGAAATATCTGGAAGTCGTCGGTCGCCAGGACCGTCTGGAACACCGACTGAACGACAAAAACGACAACCGTGTGTGAGACCATGAAAAGTCACCGCGCCCCCAAGTAAACGACGAACATTACATAACAGTGCTGATGTACTCGACACCTTTTTTCGACGCCTTTCATCATATGTGTTAGTAAAAACCCATTTCTTCAAATATCACATGATTTTGGTATTAACCATGTCCAACCTTCTTGCTACATTGACTTGGCCACGCTCACCAAGGCCTACGCACATGTCACAGTCAATGCAGGTATGGATTGAGGTAGTCAGTGTCCCCGTCAGGATATTCTTGCTCCGTTAGCCTCGTGTAGATCAGGACAGGATGTACAGTCGACTAAGGTCCCGACGCAAATGAAGCCATGTTTGCAAACAGAGCGGTACCTAAGCCTTATCTTTCACATTAGTATTCAGCCTCCAGTCAAATGTCTGCACCCCACACACACCTCATCTAGGCTAATGCTTGGCAAATCTTTCTGAGCAACCTTTAATACAGGTTCAGTGTTCTTAGTTCAGATGGGTCATTCGGTTCATCGCTCAGCAATTCTTACAGCTCCTGAGATGGGATGACCTCACTAAATTCTCGATTTTTTTTCTTTTCTAAAGTTCTTCATGACATGGCTCCTCCCCCACTTGGTGAATTTATCAAACAACACATACAGAGTAGTAGAGAAACTAGATCTGTTGAGAGAGGTGACTGTATCATCCCATTTAGGAAAAGTTACTTTAGCCAATCTCAGTAAAAGCAGGACACCTCTGGAACGCCTCTGAGTTTACGCACTAGAACAGATCACTCTTCTAAACACGGCCTGAAGAACCGATTTATTAGCAATCAGATGTGTGAGCATGAATCGCGACTCCCTCCTCAGTGATTGTGTGTACAAAATGTGTGCATGTGTTTAGCTTTTTATGATGTTTTTTATGATTTTATGATGAGGCCTACATTTGATTGTAAGCAGTATGTTTATTGCTTTTTATGATGTTTTTGTGATAACCATTTTAAAAGGATTGTAATATCTGGCCACAGGGACTACGGTTGAAATTTAGCCTTATAGCCAAGACTGACACATTTAGCTAGTTAGTTGATTGATGTGTACGACACAGAGTAACAGGGTTATGCTGCGGAGCTGTCTCGGATAACAATAATACATTAAAAGGTACTTATTGTCATCAGTCAGTGATTCTGAACCCAGACGTTTTTCTTCATTTTAAAGAAAAATGTTTTAATTAATTAAAAGGTAAATTGTGTTTCATTGAATTTAGTAAGCAATCTCTCATATAAAAGGGCGAGAAAAATGCAACACTACACAAAACAAGGCCTTTGAGTGTATGACTGCATGATCCGGTTTGAAGTCTGCATGCGAACAGGAACAGGAGAAAGAAAACTGCACACTGAAACATCCACTACTGTTCATCTTTGCTCTCGGAGAATTTGACCTGCTTTGCAAATATTAACTATTTTTCTCAGTGGTAATTAATGAGATACATGTCTGCTGAGGATTGCGATGAAATCCAGATCTACATCTCTGCCTATCTGGCAGATATAGCTATAGCGGAGGTACGGCATCTGTGTAACACCCTCTAGCAGTCTGAAAAAAACATTAAAAAAACAAAAGAAATCGTAGTCGATTATGACCGTAAAGGACCGATTAGTCATCTGATCGATTGAGAGGGCGAAGCTCTAATCACAGACTGCAGACTCGTTTTGCTGAGTCATCAGGAAAACTGCACATCTGCCTTGAAGGAGGAGACCAGCCCTGTTTGGCACCATCTACAAAGCAGCCTAACTGGGGGTGATGTAAGCAAATCCCATCCCGGATTCTGCGTCCTGGTTAACTGGTGGTGGTGTGTGAGCGGGAGCTTAAGGTACCTGCAGTGTTTTGGACTTGGCAAACGGAGAGGTGCACGCTTCCAGAAACTGCTGCTCGTCGATGCCGACCTCCTGCATGTAATTCCCCAGCAGGTTCTCCACCTACACAAGACAAAGCAGCTTACATCAGTCCAGCCTGATGAGTCACTGACATATAACCACTGACAGGTGACGTTTATCAGTTTGGTACATCTGCACCAAATACTGTACTCACCAGTTTCTTATACTGCTGGTGGATCTCTGTGTAGGACAGCTTGTTCTCATCTTCGTCATCAAAAACTAAGAAAAGGAGCAACATAATAACATGAATACGTGTTAGTGATTCAACATGTATACTGTGCCCCATAGGAAGCATTCCGAACTATCTTTATGTACTTAGCCGTGTGTGTTGTTGGAGCTTAATGACACACAATGAGTTAAAACTCACGACCCTTGTTGGTAGTTTAGGTTAGTACCTGCTAGCTACCTCGGGTTATGCCTCCTCGATACCTTTGTCGACTTGCTGGCGTTACCTGCGTCCTTTGTGGCCTCACGTGGGGGACACTGCTCTTATTAAAGTGCAGCTATTAAACGGTAAATACATGTAGATGTATAGATATATGTATATCCCTCATAGCCTACAAACAAGTCACAAGTTAGCGTTAGCTTAGCCTCGGAGCTGATGGCTGCATACGGCTTCTGTGTGACGTCACGTAACCTATTGGTATTTTATGTACCTGTGCATTTGTTTTCCATGAAGTCCGTGACGGGAATAACCCACTCGGGGCTCCCCAGGTAGCCGACGATGCTCTCGACGACCCACTCGCTGTCGTCCTCAGACATGGTGGCTGCTGCTATGTCACAACAACAACGACACCTCCAGTCGCAGCAGCACCGCGACGTCCGTCAGGTCGGCGACACCACCTCCAATAATGTTTAACCCCGAGCTGATGGACAAAGACATCTAGTTCATTGTCCGCGCTGAGAGAGCCCCCCGTGGGCCGGTTTCCTCTCTAACCGGGACGGGACGGTCTCCGGGAGGAATAAAAAGAGCGCACTCGTGAATTTGCAGCCCGTGGTTGGTGACGCCTAATCGGTTGTCACGGTAACCGTTTACGTCAATCCGATGTCGCGCGCTAGCTCGAGACCATTGTTTTTATTACTTACACATTGAGCGCTGCAATTATTGATTATTACAGATTTATTGGTTTTGTAAAAATAAAAATTAATTAAGTCAGAAGCCAAAATGGTCAAATGCTTTTTTTGTCACAAATAGTTAAACACTGAAAATTACACCCAAATAAACTATACAAATTGTTAAAAGATCAAATGAAAAATAAGCAACACAAGCTGTAGTTGTATTTTTGCATCATATTTGATAAACTCTCCATATGTGTAATGCAATTATTAAATTTGTAACATAACGAAAGCTTTTGAATAATTGTAATGGAGTAAAAAATGCAATGTTTAACTCTAAACCGTATTGGAGTAGAGACATAAAGTTGTATTAAAACACAAATCTCAAGTTAAGTAACCACATTACCGCAAACCTATATGTAGTACATTACTTAAGTAAATATACTTACATTTCATCACTCATCCATAGAGCAAACACAAACCAATAAGTGTGTGTCTGTTTGTGGGTGTGTGTTTGACCTTTTCATGGATTACGTTTTCTTTATCTGATAATATCATAATTATAATCATATCAATTAATCTATGAATGCAGATTATTCTAAAATGAATAAAATACAAAAAGTTCAATACATCTCAGCTGTAAAAGGTTGCCTCTCTGTACATTTGAATCATGAATTATTGATCCTAATAAAGTATTTAAAAGGGCTGTGCTACTTCAACTGTACAACAATTTGATGTTCTCTGTGAATATTACTAGTCATTATGTTCCTGTATGAACTTTAACCAAGCTCCATGGAGGCTCCGTCAGGCCTGACCAAAAGCCAGTACAATAATGTAATAAGGATTTACTTCTGAGGTAAGCCACCCTGCTTTAATTACTAGCCTTTGTATTAAGGAAACACAAAACATGTAAACACAAACACACACAGACACAAAGCAGCAAAGAGTAAATATTTTTTTTATTAAGAGTAAAAACACAGCGCTCATATAATTCAGTAGTGTGCATTAACAAGGGTATTCAATAAATAGACATTCCTTCTGTATTTTTAAAATGTATGTAAGCTTTCATTATTATCTCTGGAAATGCACGTAGCTGTGCAAACTTCATAAAGGCATGCATGCAAGCAGCAGTCATGTCGAAATAATTCAATAGAATAAAGGTAGGCGACATTGAAAAGTTCTACAGAGCATTTAAATTGAAAAGTGCTTCAGTCTGTTCAACTTTGCAGCTACATCAAACCTGTCAACGCTTCTGACTTCAAGAAAACACAGAATCTTTCACTGACTATTCAGTGAAAATGGCTCAATTCTCTTAAAACTCACTGGATGGCCAGCAATCAGAAACATTCTTATTGTTTTTGCTTGGATTTGTTTACCATTTGCATGAAGCAGATTGTAAACCGTGACAGATTAAACGTGTAGTCCTGCTCCCCTGTTAACTGGAAAAAAGTCACTGTTCATTATCAAAATAGCTTGAAAACAAAATAAACAAGTAACATACACAAAGACTTTGGTACAGGTCTGTGTTTGTGTTTACTGCATCTAAGTGTTAGTGTCATGTAAAGGTCATGAGATTTTTGGAGATCAAGTGCTTTGGCACACATACAGCAGCATGGGAAAGTCTTATGTATACTAAAGTGATTCATGGAACTGTTATGTTTATCACATTATTTTTGATGTATACTTTGATGATATATATATATATATATATATATATATATATATATATATATATATATATATATATAAACTATTCTCACTACAATATGTGTTATCCTATAAAGAACGATCTGCTGATCATATCATACCAATAAATAGTAGCATCATTTCAATTAAACATAAGCAGGAAAACCACTTACATTCCAATGTTGCCGCCTTTTATACATTTTATAAGAATTGGTAAACATAAACAGCAGTTCAAAACAATGTATTTTTGAACTGCTTTTGTAAATGTGAGAATAAATGTTCTTTCTCAAGACATCCTCTAGAGGGCAGCATGTATCCGCCATGACCAGATAACAACGGTCAAGTGGTTTGTTTTGTTTCATTTACCACTGGCATCAGTGGGTCAGCTGCGTGTGACCTGTGTGTACACAAGGGGAACATGTTGTGATGCAAGTGAGCGCTGGCGTACATATTAATAACCTGTCGCACAAAAAGAGCAGGCATAAGTACTGTATGCAGAAAACAGGGGATATCCGCCATAAACAATGTGAAATAAACAATTATTTATGAATACAGCTAAACCTTTTATGCATTCTGACCAAGACATGCTATTATTCTTCCTGCTATAGGTGAATTAAGAGTGAACCCTCATGACACCTGTGCTCCTTTCCCATTAAAACACTGGCGATAACACCCTGCATAAAGACACCCCCGTGTTCATAATTAATGGCTTTGATAGCGCTCACAGAAAATTGTGTAAAAGTCTAAAAAACGACATGCAACCATTCAAAATGCAAATGAAAGTCGCTAAAAAAAGAAGAAAGAAAAGTAAATGAGTTGTTCTATGTTAACGATCATGTGTGTGTACCTCCACGCGGTACAGGTCATATATGTTCAGGACATTACAGGCAACAATGTCCTTGAGGTCAAACTGCAGCAACTGCGACTGTCTGATAAAAAAATCATTGTATTGATTTGGCCCTCTGGTCCCTTCGAGTGTGCATTCAATGAGTCACATGCGTTCAAAAGCATCCTATAGATATCCATTCAATTCGCCTCAGTTTCCTCGGGTCTGTATATATTGGAAATGGAATGATTATCTATAAGGACAATGGCCTCTCTTCCTCCGCGTTATGTAATTGAATTATGACCTCCATAAAACAAAACATCTTGATAAATGGTGCATCATGTCCTGGATGATGCAACGGCTATCTGTATCGTGTTCAGTGCTTCTGGTATCGTAGATTTAAACATGGTGGACATGATTTGATCCACCAGCTCCTCCATTGTGGATCACCACTCAAAATTAGTCATGGGGTTGTTTCCATCACAGGACTAAAGGCAACGCTTGTCAATTTCAGTGTGATCCTGTGGGTCGAAATGAACTTGCAATGTTGAGTTAAGGTTCTCATATGTCATTGGAATAAATGAACAGTTTAGTTTATAGTTGATTATATCTGGAAGGAAGATCTAAAGTTATCATTAGAAATACAAATAGTTTGCATTTGTAAGTAATTATGTGAATGCACGGTAAATTATTCATAATACTGCTGGAGATTCCCAAACTACCCCACATATCCACTCAGAGGAGTGCAGTAAGGCTGTAGAGTGCATCTTTGATGCTAACTGTAGTCACATATTAGTCAATCAATACGATTTCATCTGGTGAGAATAAAAATAAAAAGTAGTAAGGTTCTAAGGTATTATTACAGTGTATTACGCAATGTTCATTCTTTTAAAAAAGTCCATCAAAAGTGTGAGACTGCAGGTGAGCGTTTCTTTTCCTTCCTGAGTTCTTCCGTGAACACGGTCGAGTCCTTCAAACCAGATTTCACTTACATCTTAATTTTTTTTGTTTATAAACGATAAAATGCTACAAAGACGAGTGTGTTACGTCCATAGTCACTGGGAGTTGTCCTCGTCACAGGGACCCGTTGAGGATCTCTTTGCTGCCGCTGCTCTCAGCCGGCTGACTGGGTGGATCCATTGGATTGTCACGGTAATCACCTTTGACCTCTACCCGTCTGTCGTCGAGGTGACTCATTTTGACTCGCCCCCTCTCTTGGTTACTGGCTATACTGGGCACCAGTCCACTGGCCTTGCCCTGGCGACCAATTTTGCCGAGTCTGTCGTCAGGGTGCTTTGTTTGAACCGGCGTCTGTCCGTCATCTTTGTGACTGTGTCTCATGGGTGCCGGTGCGCTGTCGTGCCGGCCCGCTCTGGTAGGCACTGGTTCATTGTGGAGGGGGCCGGCTCTGACCGGCATGTTGATCTGGTGCGTGGTGCAGACGGGGAACGTGTCGGCCTGCAGTGAGTGGCTGTAACGTGAAAACCAGTCCCTCTCGAATGCGGCCCTCAGCTGCTCCACCACGGTAGAGTTCCTCTCCTCCATGCCCTCCGGCTGACTGATCACCAGGCCGGCTCCTGCGTTAAAGTTAAACTCATTCCCCACCCAGTCCAGGTTACCTGTCAGGTCACAGAGAAAGAAGCAAAGAAGTACTTAAAAAACACATTAAAAAAAACACTGAAAAACATTTAGCAAAATAAATTAAAATTGCCACTTAAAAAAACAAATTTAAACACTTACAAAAAATATTATATATTTTTTAATAGAAATCGCTGACATTGAGGAGATGATGAGAAGACTGATCCCACTTTAATATCTGTGTGTCGAAGCAAAGAGCCAGGATGCGATGAGCTAAGTTTAGCAAAAAGACTGGAGGCGAAGGGGGAACAGCTAGTCTGGCTCTTTCCAAACATACAAAATAAGAATATCAGTAACAGTAAATCCCACTATAATTAATTAAAATCCATACGCACGCTAATGAAAAGGCAACAATGTGTAGTCCAACTGAAAGAGGTGAAACATGTATGACACAATAATAAAGTATAGTCGATGAGCTCACCTATATAAATGGCTCTATCCGTCACCATAAATCTGTTGTGGTTTATTCCCTGGAGACTGCCGTCCCTCTGCACTCTGGGGTTGAAGAACTTCTACACACACACACACACACACACACACACACACACACACACACACACACACACACACACACACACACACACACACAAAGAGAGTGATGCATCATGCATTGATAAAGTGCATTTGTAGATTTAAAAATAGTATGTGCTGGCCTTGTACTTACGGCTTCCAGAGAGCAGTTGGCCTGCTCCATGCACAGACCCTTCAGGGACCAGAGGAAGTTTGAAGTAAGTGGATGAGTGTTTTCCCAGCAACTTATCAGCAATCGGACCTGGACCTTCCTCAGGATCAGAGCCTCCCGGATAAGACCGTCGATGTGGGACCAGTAGCTTGGCATGGATAGAAACACAGAGACAAGTGTGGACCACAGAGTTTCATCACTTGAACAGCAGCATCCATGCCTTTTCCTTTAAAAAAAAATCCCATCCAAAGAAAAAAACAGTTAGAAAGCGGCACGCTGTCTCTAACCTGTGAGCGTTATGGCTGAGGAGGGGCAGGTAATCGATGATGGAGATATAGAGGAAATGGCGGGCCTCCTGGATGACGCTGGAAATGGCTTCAAGATCACTGCTGCGATGTTTGGGGAGCAGAACCTCTGGGGAGTTCTGTCAGAGGAGAGGTGAGAGGATGACCAGCAATACGCATACAACTCATCATCACAGCAACCGACTCATCGTCACCAAGATGACCATTATGATGCCATGCCTTTGTTTTTGCCTTTGTTTTGTGTGTGTGTGTTCATGTGTTGGACATTTCTTTTACTTTCTTGCTGACAGTGACATGTGAATGTTTACCAGCCAGCGCGTCACTTTCTGGGTATTGATATTTATCTTAATCTACTGCGGGTTGGATGTCACCACCGTCTTTAACAAGAAGACCGTGACAATGAAAGACACTGTATGTGTTGCATTTTAAAAAGTTAGGCTCTCTTGTTATACAACCTGAATAGTCTGTGTCTGATTTCAGCTGATAAACTGTTTAAAAAGAAAAGAAAAGAAGGATACTTTTTCTTATCTTAGCAGGTGTAACTGACAACACTGATAATGTTTCTGCTCCATTTAAAGGCCTCCGTGTCTCAAGGCGTTAACTCTTCTCGGGACTGTGTTGGTGCGTACACAGGCAGTACATTGTGCTTTACACCCCTCTTAATCTCCTGCAGCAGCTGTTTAGGTGGGACATAGTGCATCTTTATCGTCCTTATTGGTGACCTCTCATAAAACAATCAGGGAAATTAAAACACCTGTGTAGGTGTGCAGGCCCTTTAGGTTCCTCGGGCATTTACTTCCCTGTTGAAATGTCCAACTTCTGAACTCTGAGTATTCTCGGCACACAACGCCAAAACATAAACAAAAACACAGCTGACTGTGGCAACCTGATGTTTCTTGTGTACACTTTAAATTATTCATAATTAGCTGACTGTAATCAGCATCCTACTAACACTGTGACATTGTATAACGTCAATTTACAAGCAGAACAGGTTTTACTATAAGATTGAAACGAACATCTTAACTAAATACAGGGGATTATACGTAATGTTGCCTTTGGGTTTATGGTTTATTATTTACAAGGAGCACTTCCAGATCACAAGCAGGAACTCTCACTTTGAGCGCCACTATTGTAATTGTACTAATTGCGATATATATATATATATATATATATATATATATATATATATATATATATATATATATATATATATATATATAGTATGTTGTGTCTTAATGCACATTATAATACGGGTAGATGAAATCAAGCATTCTGATTGGTTGAGAGTGAGTCACGGGGTGTGGTATATTCAGCCCATAATTAAGGGTTCAAGGGTTGTTGCGCGTCGGGCCTAACAACACCCTTGAACACGTACTTTATTGACGTCAAAGTACTGCCTCTCGTCCCTTATTGCTTAAATAGACCTTTTGACCTGTGCACAGGTGGATACATTTCCATAAGGATGGCTCAGCTACATTATGTGTCCCAGTAAACCAAACCAGTGAGGCAGCATGTACACGTCTTACAGCTCTGAAACTAACTCATCTAGATTGAAGACATCCGTTATTCATTTGGACAGTTACATACATTTGGCTGTATTAGTGCTTCTAATACAGCCACTAGTTCTCCACAATTGATGTACAAACTTTCCCCCAAAGCACTCCAGTTCACCGTCTTCACTGACAAATGAGACGAGACTGAATTATGTGATCCACCAATAAGACTATAGGTCATCTTCTTTTGAATGGGGGTAATGGAACGCAATGTAATGTGATGTAATTATTTCTTATGTATTCTTTTGTTTCAGAGCCATTACAGAGGTCTCATATATTCAATGGTTATTTCACTAATCACATAATTTAGTGTTCGGACAAGTACATTCAGTGCTCAACTGATCCTTAATAAAAGATTTAGAGTTTTTTATAAAGAACATTGTAAATATTGTCGTTCAAAATGTCTCTGACCAGGATGAGGGTTGCAAAAGAAGGACACTCTCTTATGGTTTAGCATACCAACCACATCCTTAAACACATAACTTTACATGTCATTGACCGAATGAACAAAACAAAGTAATACTGTAACTGTCGCTCACAGAGACGTAGGCCTGAGCCTTTGTGTTGTTGAGAGTGAACTTCAGCGGCTCGTCCTTGTTGAAGAGGGCAAAGACCCGCTTGGACCAGAAGGAGGGGATGAAGTCTCTGTACTGGAGCCCCCAGTAGAGGCTGAACACTCTGTGGAGGTCCAGAGCCAGACAGCTGCAGTCGTACACCAACACACCCAGCTCCTTCCTCTGGAGAACAGACACAGCCTCCGTTAGATCCCCACCGAGCACCGAGGCAGCCCACGTTCACCTCAGCCCCTTTGTGATAATCATGAACATTATTGGCATTACTCTCAAGATAAAATGCTGTTCCATCATCTTCATCGATATCGTATTTCATTGTGCCTACGTCTCCCTTCCATTGCAGGACCTCCCTCATCGACACAGCCAACAGCAGAGTCTGAGAACACGACTGTGCTTCTACGCATTGTTCTCAATTTTCTGTCGTTGCTGCCTTTTCATTTCAAGGAGGCACTTCTCAATTTAAGCTCCTGAATTGCTTTTTTCTTTCCCTCCTGACATTCTCTCTCTCTCTCGCTCCCTGCAGAGTTTTTTTATGAGCAGCGTGTTCCAAGATAAAGCTTAGACCCCACATTCTGAGGACTTACTCGGCACAACCTAGTCTATCTGCCTCAAAACACGCCGTTGTCCTTCGTGCCTGTCTCGAGGTGTCTAAAGATAGACAAAGCTGCCTAAGAAAATGTGTCTGCACTTTAATGAACTGTGCAAGAATTGAAGCTTTGAAGAAGAAGATGAAAGAATGGCCACTTTCTATTTTTGCATGCCCCCCTAAACCCCCACAACCATTCACACCCCCATATCTAGGACTTTTTGAGAGTAAATAAATCAACTGTATCTTTTAATACATCAACAAAAATCTAAATATATTATCAACAAAAATTCAACCTTTATGCATCTGTAAATTATAATTATAATTGTATTTTATTTTATTATTTTATTTTGTTTCCTTTGTATATTTAATATGTTAGTGTTATTATTTAGTATTTTAGTATTAGTATTAGTATTTTGAATTGTTATTGTGTTTATGTTTTTATCTTTTATTTGTAATGCTATAATGTGCACCCGCTGCTGTGATCCTAAAATGTCCCCACTGTGGGAGTAATAAAGGATCATCATATATTATCTTATCTTAACATTTTTTTTAAATTATTATTATTCACAGTAAAGGACTTATGTTAGATACATACAATCTGGACATAATTAATTAATTAACAGGCAATTATTGCCTGAAATTATTGCTGTCTTCCAGAGGGACGCCCATATGAGAGCGCTGAGAACTTGAAATAAAATGCTGTACTTTTGAGTCGGAGCCAGTCATCATCAAAGCACTGGACATTAGGGGCTACAGAACTCGTGTAATGATATCTCACGTACATCTATTAGATACAACATGGCAACAGAGGCTGTAAGTCTGTGTTACAATGCAGCTCCAGAGTTCACAGGACTGAAGACATGCACAATCCTCTCAAAGGTCTCAGAGTGTGCATATGTTTAAGTATGATGAGTTGTAGATACTGTGGCAAGTGATCTCCAGTCCATGCTGGCGCTGCCGAAGTAGAAATGTCTCCTGTCAACCACCCAGAAGGAGGACAGGAGGTGGCCCTCGATCAGCGCTGTCATGTTCACGTAGTGGACGTCGGCATCTGGAATCAGAGAGAGAGAAACAGAAACCGAGGGAGAGTTAAAGACAGAGAGAAAGAGAGAGAGAGAGACTGAAACACAGGAAGTTACATGGGAGAGGAGGAGGAGGATGGCCACAGGCAAACAATGTTCAACGAGAAAATGAAACATGCCAGATGAAGGGCGAGATAGAAAGAGACTGAGAGATTTACAGGACAAACAGTCATGTTTGAACACAGACACGCAGGATGTGTAACACGGTGAGAGGGGAGCTGACTGTGTTTGGCGAGCATCCTGAGCTCATTCGAGTCGATCATCCCGCTGGAGATCTTCAGCTGGATTCCTTTTGCTTTCAGCCCTTGCAGCCTGGACAGCAGAGCCCTGCCCTGAAGGAAACACATGGCAACACATCTGCTGTCACGTGACATGTATGCTGTGTGTTCAAACAAGACTCTTGTGTATTGTCTTTAAACCGGGGCTCCGTCAGCAGTCCTGTCTGCTTTCTCTATGCTACAGTTTCTTTTTTTTAATTCATATTTGTGGCTGTCACTCATTTCTTTCTTTGTTCACCTGCTCTCATTTTGAATACTCATTTACTCAAAGATGTGTCTAATAATTGATGTCTATTCACACAATAATTGGACACAAGCAGATATAACGAGACCTGCAGTACACATGCCTGCCACTGATATCTCCACCTCCACATCTTGTGACTTTACGTACAGTATATTCAATTTTACGGTCCAGCGTCCCTCCTGATGAGTTTTTTTTTTTTGCAGCTTTTTTTGCAGAGAGCTGCAGGATGCACGGCCATTAGCTCCCCTCTGCCCTGATGGCCTTGGGAAGGAGCTATTACTTTCCAATCAACAGCCTCAGGCTTTCATTACTCCAGACATGCTCTATTCTTGAAAACACATATGTGTGAGTGTGGGTGTGTGTGGGTGGGTGTGTGTGTATTGTGATGCATCCCCTTTGAGTTAAGGATCCTAATGCCTCTTCTACCACGGCTTATTTTGTAGAGGAGGCAAAGACATGGAGAAGTATGCTCGCTCCGGTTTTACCTGTCTGGCAGCTGGCTGGAAGCTGGATTCATAATCAGAGGAGTTGAGGAGCCACAGCGGGGAAACTATCTCCACGACCCGGATAGCTCGGTCCAGTAGGTTGTACAAGCCCACCAAGAGAGGGAGATTTGATGTTCCATTGTCGAAGAAGGAGATGTCTTCTGGGATGTTCTCCACTAGCACCGCTCTGAGGAAAAAAAGATAGAAATATCATTAATCTTTTTCTTTCTGCATAACCATTTTTTCAAAAGTGCATCATTATGCCGTAGAGCCATAGAGACCTGCTAATGGAACAATTCTGATGAAACGAGTGTGAGGTTTGTGTTCTTTCACAATTTATCTGTTTGCAGAAATATTATGAGCTTGGGTCCCACTAATATGAGGTTATATTCCTTCTGTCATACTACTGACAAATTAGCTAACAGGACCCTTGCTCTGGATCGTTATCTTAATGAGAGTTATTACAATCCCTAGACCACACATGCCCTTTGATTCCATCAAGCATCATTACATATTGTACAGGTTGCCTCTGGCAGGGCCGGGGAATAATTGAAGGGTGAGTTGTCAGCAATGCATATTCAATTACATCTAGTCAGGAAGAGTTGCACATTTCGGCTGTATTCTTGCTGGTTTCTCAGAAACACTGCTCCCTAAGCTATCCCTCAGTGCATTAACGTAATCATCAGCACTCTGATGCAGAATGATATACGGCAGCAAGCATAATTCATTCACATACGTAGACAATATCAATATGCATGACGGAATCAGATTGCACAGAGTACAGAATAAACATATATCCCTGAAATTGTCTCCTCAAAGCAGTCAGATATGTTTGGTCATCATAAAACTGACCCACCAAATTGAAAAGTATGTTGATGTGAATATCCCTGCACTTTCTGCCAAGGTGTATTGTCAATTTATCTGGCAAGCCGTGACTCTGAGCTCAGCTAATGCATCGCCAGTTCACATGTTGCCCCTCCAGACTGCCTGAAAGTGACAGGGGCATTAGCGCCGGAGTCAACAGACTGAATGAGCTGTGGCAGCCCCGGACCTGCAGCCACACAGAACCAGCCAATTACCAAGCTCCAATGCTCACCACATGCTCTCTGCATCTTGCTTAGACATCGATTTCTGCTAACAACAATTTATCAAAGCAATAGAAATGGGGAGAGGGTGTTCCATGAGGGCGAAGTCGGATACAAATCCTGCACGTCAATGGGTGATTAGGTTTCTGGGTAAAATGCTTTCCAAGAAACTCAGAACTGCTTCTGCTCGAGACTTAACTCAATTTGTCGTGAGTTGATGTATATTAGAAGAAATGCTATGTAAACATATTTAATTTGTTGGCTCTTTATAGCATGGAGTTAGAGGGTGTCTATAGTTATACATCTATCTTAATAAACACAACATTAATGGATCATTACCATACAAAGTTAATACACTGAACATAGTATAGCTGCCTCCCTTAGAATACAACACTATGATTCATTTTGAGTCGCGTTTCTGGCCGATATACATCCCCCTTTTTGCTCCATTTGGTCTCCACCGCCTCCTTCGGGACTCTTTAGCTGCTTATTGCACCTCCAGGTTGAACGGGTCGTTGCTAAGATACGTTTCTGAGTTGGGAGAGGGAATGAAGTCGGCAAAAAAAAAGAGTCAACCTCATCTAATCCTCATTTGATCCATTGTTAATATTACAACAGTGCAGATTTAAAATGAGCTTGTGTAGTGGAGGATGTTTTTGTTGTGATTGTGTATTAATTATTCCTCCCGGCGAACATAAGCTTCTCTTCACATTTCATGAAAAAATGTCCCTACTTGATTTATTTTCTCAATTAACATTGAACAACATGAGTTTATGCTCTCAAACGCTAGTTTTCAAGTCTTCCTTGATTGTTTTCAGGTCTTGAAAGTTATTTGTGCTCTGAACATATCTTAATCAGCTTTTGGTTGCGTCCCATTGAGGGACCAGGAGCTCACAGCTTCAAAACGTATTCCTGGCAAAAGTAAAGCTAACTCAGGTTTTGGAAAGTGTCCAAAGGTCAATATGTAGGACTCACAGTTCCTCTGTGTTCATAACGCGCTGATCTCTCCTCATTAAAATGACAGGCAACATGCTATGTGAAGCAGAGTTGTGGAGAATCGAGTAACGTTGGCTCAAGTGTTGCTGAGGTTGCATATTCTTCCACTCGTCAGCCAGAGGGAGTCAAATGAAAAGAGAAGTGTAACAAGGTGCAAACAAATATAATTAAAAAGAAGATTAACATTCTCATCACACGGCGGAGACCTCGCTTTGTTGTGAAGACAGCTACAGTAAACACCTCGCGGTGAGGAGAAACAAGGGTGGATGGATAACAGATGAGAAGGCGAGGTAATCTTATTGTGAAAGAAATCCTCTCATCCGACCTTAATGACCGGGGGGGGGGGGGGGGGTATGATGAATGGCGCTTCTGGGTGATTTAAACAGTCAGACAGGCTTTTCGTATTAAATGTGGAGAAAGCGTGAGACATCGTTGTGTCTCTGCCTGCAAGAGCTTCATCGATTAATACGTTCTGTGATCCTTCCTCTGCAAGCCATCAAGGATGTGATTCATCCACAGCAGTCGATACCTAAGTGGCTTGAACAAAGAAAAGTGTGTGTGTGTGTGTGTGTGTGTGTGTGTGTGTGTGTGTGCGTGTTTGCATGGATACATGAGACAGCAAGAGAGAGAGTGTCTGAATATAAAATCCCTCGCTATCTGTATGATAAAAGATTCATATATTCACAGTGTGGTAGGTGAGTGAGCTGATATAGCAGAATGTAATCGTATGTTTCACACCATTCCAGAGCTGTCTGGTTAAATGTTAACCAGACTAATCACATACAATTCACGTTAGGATACAGTGTGTAAAAAAGGTCAATTACACATGTGAGTGCATGTGATGCCGTGTCCCGGTTGGACCCCGTGACAGCGAGAGCCGAACCAGTGTCCCTGACATGTGATATCAATCATCCTGAGCTCTGGCTGCACATTAATATGGATATCACAGGTGCTGCCGCTGCTCTGCTCCCTGCATGCTGTTCATTTGAAAAGTGGTTAAATGTCACGTCCAATGTTTCATCGGTAGCAACGAGAACACTGTTGCACACTTTATATGTAAATTTAAATTCATTAGTTGAAACATGAGCAACTTAAATAGAGGTTTCTTTGGCCATGATCCTCCCGGGATGTGTTTTATGTAAATTGATGTAAACCGCATGTGGCTAATTTATCACATTGTTCCATGTCTGTCATGACTGCTTTTATTGGGTGTTCCCTGGCCAATACTTAGTAGACCAGAAAGGACAAACCTATGTTGTGTTGTATATAAAAGAAAATATATGTATATGTGTATATATATATATATTGCTGCAGCAACTCATACCACATCTCCTATCTCTGAGATGCAATAATTAGCGGAAAATAACAGATCAAAGGGAAATGTACATAAAAAAAACAGCTTTGTATGAAAATACAACACTGAAACTCTGCTGAGTCATTTGAGGCTGCTTAAAGGCTCATACAGAGTGTGTTGTAATAGATAAAAAAATAAAGAGACAGAGAGGATCAGTCGGCTGTATTTAGATTGCTGAGAAGAAATAGTGATGATTTTTAAGTTATCCACTGAATATTTTTCACGTGAGTATGAAAAGGGCTTTACAAGCATTCCTTAAAATAAAATTACAAGCACCTTTAGGAATTGAAGTGAGCGTGAGAGAGCCTCAGTGCACCTCATTATGAAGGCGTCAATCTCAGTAAACTTTTTCCATTTTGTACTGGCACTCGCTTTGAGGAAAATACTTTCAGAAATCATCAATTATGTTACACTTGCACACAAGTTATAGATCTTTCCAATGATGCATATCGCAGTAAAACATCATTATTACGCTTGTGGGATATAACATAAGTAACAGTGCACATCTGGAAAAATGTATAACATGTTTCTTAAACTGCAAATAACTGAATAATCTGTTCATCTTCCACTCATTCCAACCCCAAATCTACCCTGACACCCTCTTTATTTCTTCCTTTACCCATCAAACCTTTCCCCAGCATCGTATTTATCTCCACCCCTCTTCTTTTTGGGGTCCTTCACAGCAGGAGAGGAGTCCTATTCAGCTTTTCAAGTTTGAATTGCAGCCTTAAGTGGAAGAGAGGGATGCCTGATAGAGTTCTCTGAAAGGTTGTTAAATGGCGGATTTGGGGAAGAGGAGGGAGAGACGAGATGGACACAGACAGAACAAAAGAGGCAGAGAGGGGGAAGTAATTGGAGGGTGAATGGTAAATTGGGAGAATCTAATGGAGGGGAACCAGTAAAGGAAGTCAAGAGCAGGAATTGCTGTATCAGAGAAAATGACTGCTGATCACTCTGGACCACCAAGAGATGCTGCAGTGGTTTTCAGGCCTATTTTCTTGGGATCCATATTCTTAAAACTTAAATGGGAGGTTAATTGCTTCACATCCAGATAATCATTTCAGCACAGCGAGAGAGGCGACACAGATTTGTTTCGTATTGGTGCAACTTGGCACGTAATATTAGTTACTTTGAGACGAAAGCAGACTTTCTCTAAATGAATGCAAGCAATTTCGTGAGGTTTGCAGATGTTACACTGCAGTATTATATTAGTTAGACCTTTAGGATTGCAACAGGGCACAAACTGAGATTGAGATATGGTTTGAAACTGGAGCTTAAAAACAGTGTTTAGTATTGGAAGTTGTTAGAATGAGCTTAAGGTTCAAGGCCAAGGAAAGCCAAATGATTAAATGGAAATTTGGATAGAAGTTATATATTGCAATACATTAGCTTTACTGTTTTGATCTACACATTATAGCTACTTATCAAATATGCACACAGGCGTCCTCGATACATTTACATATATGGAGAATTTTTCCATATTTCTCTTGACACTGTAAATGAACAATGAGGGGCAAATCCACAAAATAATTGTGCAGCTCAGTTGCTAAACTTATTCATCCAATATCAGTGTCTTTTGTGAATGGTGGTTAGAATCCACACATAATGAGTCGTTTGTCGCTTTCTCATTTGGAATCTGCAAAAAACTAAACTGACTGTAATTTATAAACTTACTAACAAAAAGCAAAAAACAACAAATCAGCGAGGGTCATCTGGAGAAATGTAACCTGGCTCAACACAAGGCGGTCCCCCCCACACCGAGGCCATGCGAGGTGTCGCAAGCGACAAACGTCCGCAACCACTAAGAGTGAATTGTGTGCTTGTGGTTCTGCAGTTCTCACCTGCAGTTCCTGCTACAGTTCTCCTCGGTGATGCCGTCTTCGTCTTCGCCCCAAATGTCCACTGCAGAGAAAATGAGCACCACCAGTACGGCGCAGCAGCACACCAAGGCGAAGATCACGATGCACTTCTGCTGAGACTGCAAGAGAAAGAGAGAGAGAGAGAGAACCGCATTGATTTGCAAGGTGGGTTTTCTCCTCTTCATCACTAATGTAAAAACAAGGCCAAAGTGCCCCAACCTTGGCTCCCTAGTTGGCGGCTCTGGCTGACACAACGCCTGATTTAATGCACAGCTCAGCAGATCATAACATGATATAGAGGGGAATTTAAAACAAACATGTAGGTCTACGTATGACCTCACAAGTTCAGGCTTTAATGTAAAAAAGATGAGGCAGGGCTGAGGAGAAGAGAGTAAAGAGGGAGGGAAGAAAGGAGAGAGCAAGGAGGGAGAGTTCTTATTATCTGGTAAGCTATGTTATTTTCCTTTTATATAACCCCATTGTGAGGATTTATTTGACACATCTTTGGTGGGGAGGAGACAGATCTCATTTTCTGTACTACACAAACTAGAACAGATGTTTTTTCTACCAACCCTGTGTCCTGGAAATGACGTGTAAGCACTACTAATCTGTTTTGTCTAATACGTTTTGAAGGCAACGTAATTGCTGGCAGCAAATATGCTTACTGGCAACAATTTGCCAATCAAGACAGTAAAATATTCTTGTACCACACCGAAGTTGTGGGACACTTGAGGAAGAGTGCTTATAAATATTTATGAAATAAACAGTGTTTCTAATTAGTGTTGACTTTTTGATTATTTAACCACCACCACAATCTGTCTTTACCAAGTTCTTTGAGCCAAACCATAATGCTGCCGTTAATGAGCAGATTGAGAGGGAAACAAACAAAATGGGTTTTCTCACAGCGTTTAGCAGATGTTCTGTATGAATTTTTAATTCATTAATTTCAATAAACTTCTCTCTTAATGTTGACAAATGTAATTTTTCCAACAATACAGTCCTAAAAAAGTATTCAATGTTGTTCAAAAACACAACTGCAACTCATACGATTAATGCGGCATTTTTTTGTATTAACTTATCATTCTGAATTAAATGTTTACTTTTGCGCGCTTTCACCATGCAGTTGTGTCTGCTAAAGTTCTTTAGTGACTATCCCAAGTAGCATTCATGCCGGATGTTGGAACAACCAAAAGTTATTGTGGAAAACAACATGCAGTGTGTGTGTGTGTGTGGTGTTGGTCGGCTGTGAGGAAAACAGAAGGCGACCCGGTTGACTTAACTACAACAATGTCAACAACAACACCACTTGGAGACGCTACTTTCATCCTGGCTCTTCTTTAACTATCTGTCCCACAAAGTCACGTCAGTGTGTACATGTGTGTTGATACATGAGCCCTGAACAAATGGAAATCAATCATAATTCCTGCTATTGAATGCACTTGTGTTTGTCCTTCCATGACAGGTGAAGACTTGAGTTCAGTGTATTGATCGCTACCTGATACCGTCGGCATTATTCCACTCGTGTAAAGAGATAAGCTTTTACATTGTTTATGTAACAACACAAACTCTTGTTTTTATTTTAGGGATGTAAAATGTATTTCATTATCTATTATTATCATATAAATGTGTATGTATTTATTATCTCATGTTAGTGTCACAGTGCCGTCGGTGGATCTATTGCAGCCTCATCCATGCTTTCAATATAGGTCTGTGAAATAGATAAACTGTTTGTGAAATGATAACAAATGTATTCACGTCACTTTGAAACCTTCCAGAAGAGCCACGACTGACTAATTACTCTTGAACACAGCAGATCATTAGCAGAGCCAGCCAGACTCTACTCATTATCCTGAGAGACAAATCTCATATCACACGCCATCGACCTCTGAGAGCCGCGCACACGCAAAGCCCCGCTTATTTAATTGTGCTTATTGTAGCTAAAGACCATTGGTTGCCATGTGGGATTTAAATGAATCTTCCAGCCAGTCAAAGGAGCGTCCCCCAGTGGACCAAATAGACACTGTCGGGGATATTTAACTTCACACTCTCATCCTCACAACCATCTGCCTGAGTGGATGTCTGACGTGGGGATAGTGTTTTCTATTTCTGCTTCTCAGCCAACTCGTTTTCTCCCGATCCTCCGTGTCTCAGGGCGTCAACAGGTTAAACTTCATGAACACAAAAACGGGAAATGCAGGTGAAGGAAGAAAAAAAGAAACAAACATTTATATCTACTGAAGGTACTTAACAAACGCTTGCTCAGCAAACACATGTGTAGGCCAAATGGATGCTAAATCAAATCTCTCACGTAAAAGCCATAACAGATGAAGCTCTACCTGCAGGATAGACTCCAGCCCTGCATGCGTCTCATATTTCCAATGTGTGCATACCAGCTTCTGTATTCACATGTGATCAGATGTGTATGTGCCTCATGGCAGGTCTGTATAAAGAGGTCAAACTCAAAGTGTTCCCTTGGGACAGCTAAGGATCGATAAACCTACAGCTGCAGGATGTACTGTGCCTCACAGCAACTTTTTAAGAATAGAAAGATTCAGTTTGAATGGAAAAGTTATGGAAAGGGAAATAAAATGTAGGCTATTACAGTAGTTTGCCTATTTTTGCATTGACTGCAACTGAAATCTCAGAGATATACATCTTAAAACCAGGACACATGAAGGATGAACCATCTGCATGGCTCGATCCCACTAGGGGCACATTTATTTTTGTCATTTGGGTGAATGCACGTTTTCAAAGGTGCGTAAAATGAGATTCTGAGCATTCAGTTTGTTTCTCAAAAGCTCCCAACATGGCTACACCTGAGCTGGCGGCTCACGGCTAACGGTGCTAAAAGCGCAAACTGCTGCTTCTATGATAATGCTCTGAATGTGTGATATATTGCTCCTTTTACAACACATGATGGTCAAACAATCTCCTTCCCATATGGCTTCCTCACTGTAAACTGAATCTGTTAGTTTCATCAATAACTTTCTTTATCTTAGTGAACGTATCACAACTTTTGTGCATTCTTTGTGTGTTTGTGCCTTGAGAGGCATTTTACAGTTACAGTTAATTACAGCACCATGTCGTATATAATTGGAGTCTTCTATCAGAAGCAAAGATAGCCTCCAGAGAGAAAGAGAGTAATAAATAACATGATTTATTGAGCATGGTGGACGTCTGTTTAAAAAAGCTCCCCAAAGTCCATCTAAAAATGGCTGTGCAAGATGGATGGTGCACACACACACACACACACACACACACACACACACACACACACACACACACACACACACACACACACACACACACACACACACACACACACACACACACACAGGCAACACAATTTGAGAATAGGCAATGTGGAAATCGCTCCATGCAGCTTGTTGTGCTGCCATGTCATCAGACAGCGAGAAGGAGACAACCATAACCTCCTCACTCTATTTTTCAGTCACTCCCACCTCATTAGTCTAACTCCCTTCACCTGTTCTCTCACCTGACTCTGATGCCTAATTAAGTCCCTATTTAGGCTCCTCCCTCCAGCTACACATTGCTCTCTCTTTCTCAGTTGTCCATGCCAGACGCTCCGGCGCTTGTTCTCCGATCACCTGTTGCCGACCCTGCCTGTTCCCGTTTAACCCGCTAGCCCGATTCTGGTTTATCCTACCAGCCTTCTGTGTATCATTTTCTCTGCCTACTGTTTCCTGGAGCTTTAAGTAAAATGTCGAAGATCCCTGGAATGATTGCATTTGGGTCCAGATACGAAGCGTTGCCTATGGTTGGTACATACAAAGACGCAACATGACTTTCTTCCCAGTGCAGCCTGGGAGTGGGAAAAGTATACGTATAGTTACATTGCTATTAAGTATCAACAGGTGAAATACAATGCAGCTGACAGATGTGGTCACTTCATCCACATGAACATTTGCATCCATATTCAGAATCAGAACTATATATTACCAAGTATGTTGGTCATGCAAGGAATGTGTCTTGGCGGCTGGTGAATAGCATTGGACAATATGACAAATAAACAGTGCAGGAAATATGAAAAATAGTTTCCCTTCAAGCTTTCAGAATTTGTTTCCTGTGTTAGTGTGATTTACTGATAGAAATGTTGATGCAGTGCTTGCAAATGGACACATTATTATTCTAACCATGCATAATATTACACTACTGAAAGTGGGACTGCAGCTCAGAAATCAGCCGGTTGTATGCAGGCATTAAACATGCAAGTGTTTCCCTTCAAGGACACCGAACAGCATCCTGCTGTGTGTATTTATGGGTTTAGGCTGCTGATCTTAACAAACACACAAACACACACACACTTGCATTTACATATAATTACACACATCTATACATTAATCAGTAGCATATTCTGTGTGCCTATGTGTCTGTGTGTAGTATATTCACGTAGCTTTTGAGTACCAGCTATGCCGAATGAGTGACAGAAAGGGAGCAATATCAGACAGTGTCACGACATG
The DNA here is from genome assembly GCA_036178185.1 of Liparis tanakae. Taxonomy (NCBI): domain Eukaryota; kingdom Metazoa; phylum Chordata; class Actinopteri; order Perciformes; family Liparidae; genus Liparis; species Liparis tanakae. The sequence goes on from CM070100.1 coordinate 12,529,021, forward strand.
CTGTCAACTTAAGTGCTGAGGAGGCAAGCGTTTTATGTGTGGGAGTATATATATATAGCTTGAAGCGAAATGCTTCGAATGCGGTTCATTTCTAAAAAGCTGTTCTCTCACCTGACACCTCATCTCATTTCATGAGTCAGATTTCATAACTGCATGCTCATCATTATTTTGTGTTTACTGCGGTGTCGGTGTCCTGCGTCTTTTGTCTTCTTCGGTCTCTGGTCTTTCAGTGTATTTAATCGATCTTTAGCATGGATCACAAATAAAACGAGAGGATACGCTCAATCAACTGAACAGGAACATGTTCTAAGTTCTCTATCAGTGGTGAAACAAATACCCTTTTTATGTTAGCACAGCTGAAAACCGTTATGCTGGTGAGAGAAGCTATACAACTGGTCTTCCTTAAAATTAATATTTCAAATAAAAATAATTATTTCTAACCTTGTCAATGTCTTGACTATTTGATTAATTTTGTAATTCATCTGATGAATAAAAGTGAGTTTTCATGGAAAACACAAAACTGTCTGAGTGACCCCAAACTTTTTATCGGTAGTGTAAATCCAACTGTGACGGTCCACGCGTAGCGGCATGGTACATTTCATTGTCACAATGTTTGCCTCTGTAGTGTATTTTCCTGCTCATTCATGCTCATTCCTTAGTATGTTTACTCTAGCCTACCTTGTGACTCTGTAGGTGTTTACGACTTCTCCACTGAACTGATCCTGTCTGTGTCAGGCTCATTCGCCTGTTCAAGCTTCAAGATTTAAGGTTTCTTTATTTGCCATTTGTGTCTATACCAACAGTCCAGACACTTTGGAATTGTTTTGCAGGGCTCTCTGAGTCAACAGAGGTACAAACACACTATAAGAATAAGAAAAACATAAAAACGCACTGTATTCACTTGGAAATGATGCCAACAGCTAGTTAGCCTAGCTTAGCAGGATGTCTGGAAGCTATTAGCTATTATTGATTAGCATCAGAGCTGTGTGGAAAAAGACAACATTGCTACATGACTAAAGTACAAAAGAATGAGCCAGTGTCTCTACAGGGGGAACTAAATTGTACTTAATGTATAAATGCTATGGAGAAAGACACAGGAGCATCAGTGTGTCCAGTTGAGTTGTCACAATCTAAGGAATGACCGCGCTGTCAGGGCTCGTGGTTTGAGCAGCTGCTTGCTCCCGCCTGATGGAAAGTGACAGAGTGCGCCTCTCCAGAGAGACGGGGTGCTCTTAGTTTATCCCACTGACTGACTGGCTGCTCGCGTCTCCTGAGTGAAGGCAGGGCTCCGAGTGCCCCGGCCAGCCGGATGAGCAGTCAAACAGATCTGCGCTAACTCAAACGCAATCACAGCAGCTTTATAAGGAAGTGACTTCATGATAACAGAATGCTATGATAATGAAGATGATCTGTAGCCACGGTCATGAGGTTTCTACTGGCCATGCTGTGCACAATTCAATCCCTGTTTTGTTGTCTTTGAGTAAGAAATGTCTTCAAGAGTACAAACTACAAAGCAAATCCAGTTGACTGTGATACACAGAGGGCAGACGCTGGCTGGCTGAGAGCCCTTTTTCCATCTCTGGTTAATCTTAAAGAGGAGGAATAATCTGAGCTTGACGCCACTGGTCAAATAAAAGAAAGAAACGAGTGACCAGATTCTTGGCGCCCCGGTCTGTGATGGCTGGAGGCCCAGATCTACACGTCTTTGAAGATTTGCCGTAATCAGTCTGTTTGACAGCTTTGTTAAGTCTCACTTTGGTGTTGATGACTGTGTAACCGAAACACTTCCTAGAAACTTTTGGTAGTTATAAATATGTAGGAGCTGAGACAGCTTCCATGTTAACTCTTTTCTAAACTTGTGTTCCACATAATTCAGTCTGGCGTTGTGAGATTGGACAGTTTGACGTTGCGTTTTTTTGTGGGACTAATTGGTGGAAATGGACTACTCCATTCCAATAACATGCTTTTAAATAATGAAATGTCTTTAGCTTTTCTTCCATAAGACCGGGAGGTCAATGTCACCCTTGTGTCAGCACGCACAATATGAACCCGGAGCCAGGTGACCCTCAGCCGGGGTCTGTCAGCCTTACGGTGACAACAAGATGCCAGGAAGTTACTGCTCACAACTTGACTTGACTTTTTTCTTCCACTTATTAACTCAAATTAACTCTTATTAAACATGTATCATTGCGTCAAGCTCAGATGTGATTAAAACACATTCCAGATATGGCCTTCTGCACACGGATGATGGGATTATTATTATGGCCAAAAGCTTTTCTGTGGGAAATCTTCGATGGCGTCTTACAACATGATCCACTTCTTTCCACGTTATCTGCCTCTAGCCTGATATGTGTAATAAAAAACTCTGCGAACAGAAACATGACCTGGCTTAATGCCAACATTTGTCTTTTTCACTTTCAGTCTGAATCCACACACACACACACACACATATATCTTTGGAGCAAATCAATAGAGCAGGAACACCATCCATCTTTAAGACAGGTGCACACTCAGGAAGGAGGCTACAACCTAGAATACTGAAGAGAAGAGGCATCCCCCATCACTATCTCACGTGTTGAAGGGTGTCCGATACCCAATTCTATGAGTTTAAACTTAATACAACAATCATTCATAACATGATTTATAGAACTATATTTCCAAAAGCATGTCAACAAATTCAAGCGAATACTTTGAACCTGACTTTATACAATCATCACATGTCTGCTTTGGAAATGTATTTGCAAATGTCCACATATTTGCAAATAATACATAATCTTCCTATTCATGAATAAATAATTTTACTACCAAAAAATGTTTCTTTCTCTTATTAACCAACAGAAGAAGTGTCACTGTTATCCCCATTCAACTGTTGTATCAAAACAATCTATTATATAGGAATTCAGTTGTGAACCAGCGCGTTAAACAATGAGCTGAAACAGCTGCCAGCTGGGAAATGTAGAGTCGGCACATAATTCTCTGCAGCAACTCCTTTGAGTCATCTCCCTTGTTAATATAAAGATATTGATTAGAGCAGCTTTACCCTAAATGAGCCTGCAATTCATAAAAGGTGGTATTTTATTAAAAGTGATCTTTCATTTGTCAAAATAGCTCCATATTCCTTTTACAATGCCCCCCTGATTCATGTGCTGCAGGTTTCCACAATAAACAAGAAGCTCACACATCTACAAACACACTCTAATTAGATGTGTTGGTGTTGACACTGTTATATATCATCTAGTATACAATAATTATGTTCCTTTATTTAATTTATGTGACAAATGACTTGAAACTTTTGTCGTACCAGTGACACTTAAAATAAATAGTTAAATAAAGTTGTTCTAAATTGAATCGCTTCTGTGTGAATGACAGAAACTATTCCTCTGTTGAAACTGAAGGCGATGCCATCCATCCCAGACGTCCTCTGACAGTCACGCGACCTCGTACCCAAACTCATCAACTCCTGTTCAACTGGGAGCTGGGCTCTCAACCACCTGCTCATTTCATCCCCCCACCTCCACCCTCCCATCCCTGGCTTTATTCCCCGACTCGCACTCTGGACTCGTCGGCCCTCTCTGTAAGCCCATCGCGATGTTCGGAAGACTTGCTGAAAGTCCCGCATCACGTGTGAGGTTGGGATGCAGAAGCTTGTGTATCTGACGTGTGTAATTTGTGCAAAGAAAACCAGAGTTTATGATTTTCACTGCAGCTGCGTACTGCTCACAGCATCCTGTATCCTGGATGAGAGAGAGTCAGTTGATGTCTGAGGACACGAGAACTGATTGGTTCCTGGTGAGGGTGCATTCTCTGCCTCTGGATACTGGACCCAGCCAATCAGGACTGATTAATGGTTACACAACGGGTGCGATGAGTGATTTAGAAACTCAGTGATGTCCTACTTACGGTTTACATCCATCTTCATGCATGTCAAATAATTCACGCAATGTCCTGATACTTGACGGACGATATCAAGTACCAACGCTGACATTCAAACACTGAAGGCAACCGCCCCATGCGTCATCTTCTGAAGGCCGCTTCAGATGCAGCCTGCCCCTCCCTCGCCACACTGTAACTTTTTCCTGACCTTTTTCCCCCCTAATCTTGTAATGACTGACTTAACGAACGGAGAAAGGTCAGAGGAAGAGGCTCGGCGGCGCTGGCCAGAACGCTCTCGGATAGAGAAGGAGTCATGAGAGAGATTCATATAGGAGGGGCTCAAAACATGACAAGATGATGAATTTAAGGTCATATCTCGTAGGAAAAAGAAGAAGACTGTTGCTTACGTGAAAACCAGACTTCTATTGATTTTTGAATGGCGTGAAGACAGAATACCAGCCGTGTGGGTATTCAGGCAGTGTACATGTGTGCTATCTGAGACATTTTAAGACACGGCGATGGCATTTCAGCCTTTAAACGTGCATTGTGTTCCTCCGCGCTGTCTTTGAAGTGGCTAAAAATAGCTACGAATTCTGGGTTCTAGCTCAAATGACGGCACTGTACCCTTATGCTGCGTTCTTTTCTTCTTCCCTTTAAGAATCGTTAAGTCTGAGTGACCTTTACTTCGCCATGAATGTGTCAGGAGAGGTCATCGTACCTCCTTTACTAAACCACAGCTAACGATGCATCAAGGAATTGAAGATCCTCTTTCATAGTTCCTGTAGTCTTTTTTTCATTCTCGAGACTGCAGCGCATTCTCAAGAAATCACGTTATGTTGATTTTATGTTTTTTTTATAATCACGTTGGCTCATTTTCACGGTGCAAAAGCACTTAACACTGTCGTATAGATATTTATGGAATATAATATGTATGTCTGACAGATTTTTTAACGGATCATATTGCATGTGTTCAAACGATGAAGGAACGTTGTGAAGAGATGTGCTTATTGTGCAAACTGGAAACAACTGCGCTTCTTCGCACACACGGGCCAAACACGTGTAATTTGTTTTAATTAATGAGAAATCTGTTGGGAGCAAAACGCCAACTGTTCAAAATGAGAAAAAGCTGTGTAATAAATCATAATCTCTTTCATTTTTACAGCGGTTTACAACATAATCCCAGCGGCTATCATTCGACACATCTCTCTCTCTCTCTTTCTCTCTCTCTCTCGCTCAGCTGGCCTCTCAAAATCAATAAGTCAATTATAGTCCCTGCATTAAAATGACAGGCAAACCCTGCTGACTATGATGAGACCTGAGCCCAATGATAACTCCCCCAATCAACCATATCAAGGATATACATATACACATATATAAACTCAGTATGGAGTGGGTGGGACGCGGTGGAAAGACTTATCTTTCCTTGAATGCCATGTCAGTCATAAGAATGAGCAAATATGTCATGAGTTTGCTTCTTTTGTCTCTCAGATAAAAGAGATTTAACAATTACATTTTTCCTGTTTCCTAACAAACTGTAATTATAGAGAGACCCTATTAAAAATGCAATTACTGTTCTTTTTTGGCCTTATGAGAGCTGCGTAATTAGTTGTGAACACAACATCCACATGTCTTTGCCTTTTTAAATGCTTATTTGGCCTTCCAGCAGTTACGTAGAAACACTATCTTAATTTTGTTGTTGTGTTGCAGGCCACTTGGCGACTATAAGCGCTCTCTCTCTTTCCCCTCTGTATTTGTTCTCTAACAATTCCTGAGGGGAATGTGTGGCTTCGCCGCTGCTAAGTGCTTCACATTGTTCATCCGCTCGTCCGTAACACTCTTGATATGACATGGTTTTCCTTAAAATAAGGATCATTTATTCCTAATCTGGACTTGGATAGGTGTCTCGCGTTCTCTGGGTATTTAGATACTTGATGGGGGACGTTTTAGAATGCACTGAGCACCTATCTCCTCTTTTCTTTCTCCTATGGATGAATCTTCATCTCAATCACACATGACTAACTCTGCTTCTCCCCGGAGTCCTTCTGACTTCACGTCTCATGGGGTCATCGGACCCTATGAGACGGCATAGATCCCATCTGCTGATGGATCATCGATGGTCTGGGTCACGAATTCCTGCCACCAGCTGTGCCGCTTCCCTGCTGGGACTCCGCCCACTGTTGAGACTCCGCCCACTCCTCGTGAATATGGCTACTATGAACTATTCATAAACTCTGTCAAATTCGTGGAATGTATTTTAACTCTAAATATGTCCTTCTGTACACATTACATCTATTGCATCTGTCCATCCTGGAGAGGGATCCTCCTCTGTTGCTCTCCTGAAGGTTTCTTCCCTTTTTTCTCCTGAAGGGTTATTTGGGAGTTTTTCCTAGTCTGATGTGAGGTTTTGGGTCAGGGATGTCTATGTGTACAGATTGTAAAGCACTCTGAGACAAATTTGTAATTTGTGAAATTGGGCTATATAAATAAACTGAATTGAATTGATTGGTTAATTTAATGTAATTTTTTTGGAATTATTGGAGGTGCATTAGATGTTCATGAAATCAGTTTTATCTTACAGCCGTTTCATTATTTTCCTCCAACAGCGTTTTGTTTTCCCGGCCACCAACGCGTTCATGTATTCTGCTTTCGTTTTCCTTGGAGAGCAGTTTGCAATTATGTTTAGGTTGATTTCTACAGATTACGTTTATTATCCTCACTCTTCTGCCTCCCCTCTTCCCTCCACCACACACACACACAAACGTAAGCTCCTCCAGACACACAACTCTCTGAGTCAGCACGACAACCCTCCTCCTTTACTACTTCTATACTTTCTACCTAGATCTGATACTCCCACCAATCAATAATAAAATGATGATATCCCACTGACAATATGCTCCCGCTGGCATAGCGACACACGAGCTATGTGCTTTTTGTCGACGGCAGTACTCACGGCGTTCTCGTCTTACTAAGAAGCAAATGTTTTTTGTAGATCTCTGCATTTTTCGACCACACTTCCGATGTTTAATCCTGCCACTGCTCTCTTCTTGCATATTCATAATCACGAGTGTATTCTATTGCCATCAGTCTCGTCACTACCAACTACACGTCAGTGCCTATGTGTGTGTGTGTGTGTGTGTGTGTGTGTGTGTGTGTGTGTGTGTGTGTGTGTGTGTGTGTGTGTGTGTTTGTGGTGGAATCAGCAGGATGTCCAATTACACTGGCTCAGCTGGTGTGTATAGACAGACAGGATGGTTTGCGGTGTATACACACACACACACACACACATACACTCACACACACACACACACAGTAAAGCACACGCATCATTTAAGAGCCAAGAGTGTTTCATTAAAGCTCTGCCAGGAGAGCTGCTTGGGCTTGATCCCTTGACAAGCCGCAGGCCTCTGCGAAATTACCGCGATGGCAGCGAACAAAGAAAGAGGAAAGAGAGAGAGGGAGACTGCCATGAATCGAATCAAATAAGTCCTCCGTCTCCTCTTGTTTAATTCCACTGGATTTTTGATGGCCAAGCAGCTTTAAAAACAGGGCACGAGCCAACCAATTATCACTGCGATTTCTCCTTTAATTAAATGAGATGTCTACAAGATGGCCAGATAGCCTCTGAACAGGTGCACTAACAAATATACACACAAGACAAACTCATTTTAACTTTGGCTCTAACTTGATTCAGAACCAGAACTTTTTTTCTGTGTCAAAGTCAGAGTTTTATTTTTATTAGCCACCTTGGGGACGAAGAGAACTGCTCTCAGGAAACAGCTTTGGCACATATCTGCAGTGCAGCTAAAATAAAGCTGAGCAACAACTCTTCATCGTGACCTTTTTGAGTCTTGGGGCCAATACAACTTTTCATATTGCAGAACTTTGTGAAATACAGTAGTGTGTGCCTGTGTGTGTGTGTGTGTGTGAGTGTCTTTCTCACATAAATTCAAACCCTGCAGCAGTTTGTTGACAATGTTACAGTCGCATTGACTGTATATTAGAAGTGGATCTAGTCTCCCAAAGTTATGTGTACAGCTTTGAAGCTTTGAGTTAATAAAATCGAACACTGAAACAAAAAAAATCTTTATCTGAAAGCACACAGTGAAGGAATCAGTGTTGTAAGATGAGAACACAGTGTGTGTTTGTGTGCGTGTGGATGTGTGGATGTGTCTGTGTGTGTTTTTCTTAGCAGTTGGGATGACAACGTCGGTCAGTTCCTCCCTTTGGTCCAGACTCAAATATCTGCCTTGAAATTCTGAACATCAGAATAAGAAACCTTTTATTGTCTGTTTTCACATGCAAGGAATTTGTCATAGCGGATGGTGCGTCGTTGAACAATAAGATTAAACACTCATGATATGTTGCAAGAATTGAAATGCATTACCTCTACAATGTAAAATATAAAGTGCACAGATAAACAGATAACAGCACTTTAATCAGAGTCCATCGATGTGATCCCTCATCTTCTGTGTATACGCCTAACAACACTTCTCCCATGGCGGTGGACTCTTAGACGTGTTCGTCTGTTAGCATGAACCATGAATCTCGTGTGGAGGTGGTTGGCACTTTATTATTGTGGAACAATAGAGTACGTACATACTTGAGTGGAGTGTATGGCTGGAATGTGATCGTTATCATCAGGTTTTTTCATTTTCTTTTGAGAAATGATTTGTACAGGGAGGATATCTGGCTTTGGTGGATCAACCATTAGAAAATAAAACTGTGGTGCAGACTATTCGTGTTGAAAACTACTCATTTTCAAGGGTGAAGATTTGTTATTTTATCACTATGATGTTTTCAGGTTAAATTCCAGTCATAAATTCCAGGAAGAGGCTCAGGTGCAACACTAACCCAGAAGGCCATAACTTAACATGCCAAATGTGCTGCAGTATAGAAATAAACCAGAGTAAAATTATGAATATGTTAAGTTATATTATCTCTTTTTATTTTGTGTTAATAATCAACATCTTGCAAAGAAACTAGTAACTTATGTTATGATAAAAAGTACAATATTAGCTTCCAAAATCTAGTTTATAGTAGAAGTATATTGGAGAGCCATTGCCAGGGTATTATGTGACATGCTGTGTGAAACATCGAAATAGGATAATCTCTAATGCCACTGTTTTCATGAAGCTTTCAAGATAAGAGCAATTTTTTGACAAACGTATAATTTCTCTGCATGTGGCATCTCCCAGTTTACAGTGAAATAAATGCACAGTGACAGCAGCTTGAAGAGAATTGATCGAGTCAAACTGTCGCAGTCATGAAAACGTTATTACTTTAGTAACACAAAGCACTCAACTATCAGGGGCATGATGCGGCTGAAGGGCCTGAGGGCCACAAACATGCACATCACATGCACTGAGTGGCTACGGCAAATATATACCTCTAGTTTCACAACAAAGCCATCTGTCACATAGACAACGGCTATAAAACTGGAAAAATTATACTAATCCATCATTATTGTGGCACAATTCAAACGGGCTCCCCCTGATCTCAAACCATCACGTTAATCCGTATTAGCCTACACATTAGCGATGTGTGTGTCATATATTATGCTCTGAAAAACTAATAAAGTGTTTGAATCCCGAATGAACGATGAATGGAAAAACCTCAGCAATCTCTCCTCTCCCCCTACGCGTCTGATGTAATAAAGGCCTTTCCATAATTAATGCTTTGATAAATCAGATTGTGCGTCCTCTGTTAAGATCTTGTAATGTTCTGAGAGGTGTTATTTGTTTTGCTCGGCTAAACCTTTGTACCACGGGATGACGGATAGTGTGTCAGAATTGGGGTTACAGGAGGAGAGACTGTGTGCGTGTATGTGTGTGTGTGTGTGTGTGTGTATGTATGTGTGTGTGTGTGCGTGTGTGCGTGTGTGTGTGTGTGTGTGTGTGTGTGTGTGTGTGTGTGTGCCAATCAGTCGTGAGCAGGTTAACACTGTTGGCTCCAGAAATATGTCAAAGCATTTGTTTTTTACCCACAAAGGCATATTTAAACACACGCACACACACACACGCACGCGCACAAACACACGCACACATGCATGCTCGCTCGCTGAGGCTCCCATTATTCATGTGGTAGATAGAGAGGTCTGTTGCTGCAGCTTCTCTGTTTATTTCCATGGGATGTAAAAAGAGAGCGAGGCTATATAGTTCTTAAATGTATGGTTCTTCAAATTGATACAGACTTATCAATTTAAATATTTGTCAGTTTGAGTGAAAGAAGTGACGCATAGAAAGTCACAGAAGCTCAATGTGTGCACGGGTTCGTCAGAGTTCAGCGTGTCCAAGGATTTTCTATTATTCCTCTTAGCTCGGTACTGACCCTCCAATCAAACTGCCTCACGCTGCTGACATGTAACTGCCAGGATATCAAACTCTCAGCAGCCCTCAGAGTGACAGCAGAGACAGCACCCGTCTATCCCGTCCTTTTCTCAGCCTTGACTCCCAGCAGAACCTGCATGATAATGCGATGCTTTACTTCCACAGCGCATCAACGCTGAGAGCCGGACACTCTCCTGACACGCTGAGCACAAAGGCAGCAGCCGGAGCAGGACTCTACGAGAACCAGTGCACAGAGCAGATGTAGACATATATATATATGCATTTTAAAAAATGGGTTGCAATCACATACATAACAGGTACCGACACAAGCACACTACGCACATACAGTATGCCTCCATCGCGCATGGGCATTAGAGACAGCGTTCAACTGAAGGCAGCAATACAACTCAGCACTCGGTAAGTATTTCTACAACATAAGGCATTCAGGGCAAATTAATTAGCAACTTTTAATGACAAAGAGGATTGCAGAAATAATATCTTGCCTGTATAGTATATAATTATGAAAAAAAAAACATGTTGCCTCTACAGGACTGTCTCAGAAAATTAGAATATTGTGATAAAGTTCTTTATTTTCTGAAATGCAATTAAAAAAACAAAAATGTCATGCATTCTGGATTCATTACAAATCAACTGAAATATTGCAAGCCTTTTATTCTTTTAATATTGCTGATTATGGCTTACAGCTTAAGAAAACTCAAATATCCTATCTCTAAATATTAGAATATTTCCTCAGACCAAGTAAAAAAAAAGATTTAAAACAACAAAACAAAATCAAACATTTGAAAATGTCCATTAATGCACTCAGTACACAATATTCTAATTTTCTGAGACAGTCCTGTTTGCACATTCTTAACTGGAGGCATCTGCACCTCGTTCCTTATGCACAATTCAAATATTTGTCGACATACTGTCAGTCATTTCCATCCCAGCGGTGCAGTGGGTTCTGCCACTTGTTGTTTTTGAGAGAGTAACAGGAGGTATAACACGACAGAGCTGGACCGCTTTGGCCCGGAACTGATCCGCACCAGGACCTGAAATGTAACGGCGAGCGCACCAACTCAGCATATTTTTTACCACTGGTTTTTTTACAAAACATGTAGTGAGCCAGTGGTTTTGGTTGCCATGGATACCATTTCAGGTGTTTTGGACTCCACAGTTTGCTGGCGCTCTGCACCATGGTCTGATGGGCTTCTGGGCCGGTTTGTGTGTAGGGTGTGTGTGTGTGTGTGTGTGTGTGTGTGTGTGTGTGTGTGTGTGTGCGCACCGAAATGAGAGTGTGTATAGCCATGCAGCATATTGATGGTGCCTGCAGACCTTTTTCTTTTTTTGATCTTTGCCACGCCACCTTTTCTGTCTGTAATCTCCTTTTCCCCATCTTCTTCTCTTTTCTCCTCGTTTTTTCTCCTCTCCTCCATGGAGTAACAACGCCATATTTAAACTATCTGCCCCTCTCATTCTCTATTTAACCTCTCTACTCTCTCTCCATTAATACTTCAGCTGTTCTCTCGCTCCCTTCCTTCTCACTTGGCCTATTTCGCCCCAGCAGCCCTCTTGTGAAGGATGAAAGAACTCATGGGACCAGAAGGAGAATCGGGGAAGTCAACAGAGAGAAAGAAGTCATAACAATGAAGGGAAAACCTCGCTGTAAAAGTCTGGGGATGATGTAAAGCTGTGCAAGGTGCTATGGCGCACACTGGAGAACATTACAGTAAAACACTAGTTCAGATCTTTGTCTTCCTTCAGCCTTCTTTGGTTTGTGTTGTGATGAAACTCCTGTGGGAGTTAAAGGGATATCTCACTGTATATTAGGATAAATACAGTTAGTGAGGTATGCTGACTTGAAAGACAAATCTAGAGTAGTTGTCACAACTTTTTATACTGGAAGGTTGATATTGAGGTTTTAAAAAATTATGGTAAAATATTTTTAAACAGTAAATAAAAAAACTATAAAACATTGTTTCTTAACTAACATAAACATATTTTATGTCTGTAATCATGTATTGTTCATCCTATAAACTCTGTTTCTACACTATACTCCATACAAGATAATATTGGTTGATTTATTGTCTTAGCTCTGAATAGTTTTCATAAACTAATTACTGGATGTGTATGGGATCAAATCTCTCCATTACCAAATATAGCTGTAGCCAAACAGAAAAAAAACAGATCATATCATCCACTAAAAGTCTGGCTTGCTCTGCCCAGCAACAGAGACACACTTCACAGCTTCCAGTTGTGTGACACTCAGACAGTGTTGCCTCAAGGTTGGGAGTCGCTTCTTCATCAGGTGTACAACACTACAAACTATCATAGCTTCATTAAATATTAACAACACCGAGTCAGGATCAGCACCTTCTTCTAGATTTACTGTGCTATGCATGGACTCGCATACACACATGGAGATACTACTGCGTCCCATCATGTAAACATCAGAGGAACAGGCGGGATCTGAATCGGATTCTTGGAAACAACTGTCTTCCGATCCTGCGCTACAAGAGCTTGGCACATACAGACACACACACACACACACTCAGTTAAAAAAGCCACTTGAGTGTGAAACATGAAACGTTCTCACTTTCTTATCGACAGCACAATGTCGAGAGGATCAATCTCAGTTCTCAGATAGGTAGATATGTACATATACATAGATAGATACACATAGATAGCTAGATAGACATATAGATTGATACATAGATAGTTTCATAGATATATACATAGATACATAGATAGATAGATACATACATACATACATACATACATACATACATACATACATACATACATACATAGACAGATAGGAACAGGTACAGTAATAAGACCTTACCTTCATGGCGCATCCATCTGTCGCTAGTCCACTCTTAAACACATGTGCTCTTCTGGTGTGTTATGAGAGAAACACAGAGATAGTGTGTGTGTGTGTGTGTGTGTGTGTCTCTGTGTGTGAGCAATAAAATCTGTCGCTTGCCCCGGAGTCAGGGGAGGGGAGTCGGTCCCTCTCCCTCTCTGTCGCACAAATATATGGCTCGTAAAACGCACCTGTATGTGTTAAATGAGTGTGTGTGTGTGTCTGGGAAAGGGCTGCTCCTCCTGCCTGTTCTATGAATGAAAAGTCAAACACAGAAGGACACTCCTAAATCCTCACACAATGCTTATCTTCCTCTATCCGTCCGTTCTCTGGTCACTTTCACCATCATCTGCTCTCCTCTCTATGCTTCCTGTCCTCCCTCTTGTCTGCCTCACTTTCCTCCCCTCCTCTCTGCCTCACTTTCCTCCTCTCGTCTCACAGGATTGTGTGCTCATCCACCTCCTTCTAACTCTCCCTCCCTCCCTCTCTCTCTCTCCCCACCTTCTCCCAATAGAAAGCTCACATTTCTGCGTTCTCGACACAGAGGGAGGGAGGGAAGATGAATAAATACTAGATGGATGGTCCGTCTCTCCTCGGTTTTTCCTCTTCCTCTCACTCAACTGTGCTTGATTGTGAGCCCTGTGCTTACTTATTAAATCTCCATTTGACTAAAACAATTATGCACATATTTTTAATTAGCAGTGAACCACCTGCAAACATTCATAATTTGATAACTGCTACACATTTTGGTTTAGTTTTCTGCTTAATCACATATTATGCAGCAAGATGCAATTACTGCACACACACACACACACACACGCACACACACACACACACACACATGTGCACACACACATGTACACACACACAAACACACACACACACACACACACACAAACACTCATGCATTCCTGCTCCTGTTTGCGAATGAGACAGAGGGAAGATGTCCTCGTGAAGTCATTCTTGGAGGTTAACTATGCAGAGGCAGCACATTGAGATCCTGTTCAGAGTAGAGCAGGTTAATCTTTTAAAGTCTGTCTCTGCCCTGCAGCTATGTACTGACAAAGGAGAGCCACCAGAGGGCGCTGTTTCTCTTGCCAGGGCAGAGCAGTACACAAGGTATAAAGGAAATACTTTATTTCTTCCAAGGGGAGATTCATCTCCACGTCAATGCATATCAGACAAGACAACGGCACAATTACACAAGTCAAACTTTTGTTTGCCCAAAATTAGTCAAACAGCATTTGTATCAACTGTTCATTTAGCCTGGACTAAAATGAGGACTCAGATGCAGAGGATAGAACGTACAAGACCACTTTATTGAATTCCAAATCTCTTTGAGGAGTGACAAATAAATGGGCTCTGGAAAAGAACTGTCTACATATACTAGGGCCTGGCAAGATAACTCATGAAAGCAAAAATTCACTAATAATGAAAGTCTCCAATAAAAGGATAACCCACACTACAGAGAAGGGCGTCTATGGGTCAGTGGGTAGCAGGCCTTGAGCAAGACACTTAACCCTGAATTGCTCCCTGTAGCTGCGTCTACGGTGTACAAATGTAACAGGATTGTAAGTCGCTTTGGATAAAAGCGTCAGCTAAATGACATGTAATGTAATGTAAAACGGGACAAAAGAAAAAGGCACACCTACAACTGGAGGCTCTACCAACTATCTAGGTCTAATGGCCCAGGGTGGTCAGGGTCATCCCTCGGCCCTGGTTGCGGACCGCCAACAACTGCTTGACCTTGTACACTGGACCGCCTTCGATCATTTCTGGGGGTGGCGGAGGGGCAGCGGGTGGGACCACCGGACCCTTAGCAGGCTTGACCCGGCTTACATGGAAGGTCGGGTGGACACGGAAGGATCGGGGCAGGCGGAGGCGAACTGCTGCAGGACCGATGAGCTTGGTGTTGGGAAACGGACCCACGACCGCGGCGCCAGCTTTTTGGAAGGGACTTTAAGGTGTATATCTCTGGCCGAGAGCCACACTCTGTCCCAGCTTCTTCATTTCAACAGTATGTTACAAGCAGATGGAGATATTAAAACCCTCCATTTATATTATCATAACTCCTAACTAACTTATCCCGAAATATAGAAGAGATGGATACACAATTATTCTAAGAGACTTTCAGAATTAACCTCAAGCTTGTCTCATCTATAATATATATATATATATATATATATATATATATATATATATATATATATATATATATATATATATATATATATATATGCTCCTTTCGACCTCTAAGGGATCTATAGAATATAAGATGCACATCGGATCAATAGCCCATCACTCTGCTATGGCTGATTCACTTCAACCTGCTGTGACTGCCTCTGAGCTCTGAAACATCTCTCTGTGTGACTCTGTGCTCCACATCAGAGGAGCCTTCATCCCCGAGGGGACACCGGGTCATTACAGTAGCAAATAACTGACTATAAATAAAATACAACAGTTAGAAAACAAGAACATCGCCATGTACACTTCTGAGCAGGAGTGTTACACGTGGCTAATATGACGATACTCTGGTGTAGCATGTGTCAGTTGTATTTGGGGTAGCATGTGTCGGTGTATTTGTATTTGTCTCAGTGATGAAGCGCTCTTCTGTAGACGGTGGTGAATGTTCGTAATTGTGTCGCTTTGCAGAACTGAGACTTTCCTGCTGACTTGGCAATACTCGCAACACGGGGGAACAGAGACTTTGGTCGGCCCTGGCTTATAATGACAGTTTGGCGTGGGTGTGTTGGTGTATCTGCATGTGTGTGTATGCACTAACACAACTGTCTCAGGTAAGTTTTTAGCCAATCAGATATTAGCAATATAGCTTTACTTGTCCCCAGGCAGGTGCTGGTAAACATGTTGTAACCCTTATTTGTCACGATACAGAAATTGTGTCTTGTTTTGTGTCTTATTTTGAAGTCCTTGTGTTGTCTGTCTGCCTGTGATTGTCTGCCCTGGTCCTGATTGTTTCCTCCTGTGTGATTGCTAGCCTCGCCCTCATTGTGTCCACCTGTGTCTCGTTTCCCGTTGTCCAATCACCTCCGCCTGCCTGTGTACGTAAACCCTGTTCGTCTCATTCACAGTGTGGCTTTGTACCGTTTGTAATAAATATTGTTTTTTGCAGTTATGTCGGTATTTGGGTCCTCTCGCTGCGACATCTGTGACACCTCCTGACATTATTGCTGTCCTCTATTTCTGTTCATCTGATGTTCATAATGTACGTGGCCATCGTGCCAAGTGTTTAGCAGTTAGGCAGCTCCTGTGAGATTTAGTGTCGGGAGGATGGGGGTAAAAACCTTAAAGAGTTTCACCATCAAGCAACATCAGATGCTCGATGTTGTGCATTCGCCTCTTCGTACAAGACGAACATCCATCTGCAGCAGATGGTGATTTGTTACACTGGTGGCTATGAACTCATTTAAAGGCAGGATCTCAGAGCTGTGAAGACGGGCTAGAGACTCTAATGAAGCTATGATGGGACCAAACATCTACTCAACCAAATGTAGCCTCACTTTGCCTCTCCATCTGTATGGTTTAGACATCATCCTAAAGGGTCATCAACATGAATGTGTCCAGCGTCACCTGCAGTCAGATTTATGAAACACACCACAGAACCAAGAGGTTTGATCCTCAATGACCCAACTACATGTATATTCATCATGCATGGCTCTGAATGAAAATATCTGATATATTGTGGTAAATAAATCAGAATCCCTACAGACAAGATGGGATCTTTCATCTGAAGAGCTTCCCACTTGAAGAGAGAGAGTACAGCGAGCTTCTCGTAATACAAATATAAGCAGTGAATTCAGCACTAACCAACAAATTAAGATGATGGAATATAAAATTATAAAAATCCTATTCAACCTCTGTTCTGAGCTTAGTGCTGCAAGTGTTCAGAGAGCCAGAGAGCATCTTTATGAGACATGAAGGGACTGTTGTGCACAGATGTGTATCCCATAGGCTTAAATCCTTCTGACACTTCGGTGACGTGTTTTCACAGATCAGTGAGCCCCCCCCACACACACAATCACACTCATATAACTAAAATAACTTCTCTTTGAGTATAATGAGTTTCAGTTAATTGCCTAATTAGTCCACCTCCAAGGCTTCCAGTAGAGTCCCCATTAATCTGCCTCTGTGTGTGTGTGTGTGTGTGTGTGTGTGTGTGTGTGTGTGTGTGTGTGTGTGTGTGCGCGTGTGCGTATGTGCAGAGAGAGTGTGAGGCAGAAGTAAAGCGCAAGAGAGGTAACATGTATGGAGTCACACATAGTAAAGAACAAAAACAGCCAATTAAAGCCAATGAGCTGAGAGAGATGTAAAGCTCCCATATGGTAAACTGACAGCCGGCTTACGTCAAACCCTTTTTGTCCTATAGTGACATTCAATTAGCTTGTGTTGAAGCTGATGGTGTTCATTATCGCGGTACTAACACACACTTGCACACTCAGGTGTGTTCACAGAGACACAGAAACCTGGTATTAATCACTCAGTAATCTTTCATGAAGCATTAATTTTTAACAGCCCTCTTTTACATGTATGTCTATACAAATATACTTATAGAATTATATTATTAGATGTATATATGTAATAACACACAGCAGCACTCTCAAGGGTGTGTTATGCCTGATAGGTACGCTGATAATGTTTTTTATACTTAAATATTTTCTTTTCACTATTCTGAAAGCATGAGTATGTCCATGAGCCATATTCTCCGACTGTCACAACTCATACACACTTCAGTGAAAACCTCACTGCAGATGTATTTGTGCCCAAATATAAACAATAAAACACTGTTATTAATGATGTTTCACTAGCAATAAGACGACTGAAAGGTGTTAGTGTGGCAGAATGAATGGTTACAACGTTGATCCACGTGATGGATTTCTGTAATATGAGTGAATGGTCGTCTTGGTTTGCTGAACAGCTGCAGCAGCATCAAACATTTTGAGCAGCAACCAGATGGAAGAGGGAGGAACACTCTAACTAAAAGCCAGAAGCCGGGGCACAACTGAAGTAAAGTGAAGCTGAAATTGAGCCAAGCCGTCAAACACGGAGCCAAACACCCCAAGCATCAGTTTAATTGGATTGGTACCTGCTCTCAAGCACTCTACATGCATCGATTATAGAAATCTGAATTACGACGGCGACATATTCCCCTCACAGGAATATAACTCTCGCTTTGCATGTCAAAATTACCGTTATAACCTGGGTAGGATGAACATTCTAGCGACAAAGACTTTAATCAGCCGCTGCAGGCCATGAAGAGGGCCGTCTATCATTGGCTGTCTTCATCTAATACACAGAGTACATCCTGTCTGACGTGCATGAGGAAAACACACTTAATTAACCAATCAAACGATGGCAGCGTTTTTCAACTTTCTTTTAGCTACCTACCACTACCTACTGGCACAAAAGAGTATTTAATTACTAGGCCAGCCCCTATATTCCAGACACTCAACAATGGCAAATTATTTGCGACAACTAAATAATATTTTTTTGGGGACCGATTAAGTGAAATTGGATAAAACTCACCAATTAAAAATGAAAGGAGCACAATTAATTAAAAATATGTCCATCTTTAACTGAAACGCCAGGTATATTATGCCAGGGATTCTTTAGTTTTAAAGGACTATTTCTTTTTCTAGTTGTGATCAGGCAGACATTGTTTCAGAAATGTTGCATTGTCGTTGTTTTTATTTTGTTTTATGTAACTTTTAAAACTGTTATCAATACAAATTAAATATATTTATACTTTATGAATCTTGAGAACGGCATGCCATTAGATCACTATGTATTACTATTGAATGAGATTCAATCAAGGGTATAGTTTCACTCCACCTCCTCTAGTTTATTGTTTTCAAACTTTATATCTTACTTTATATCCTACGGTAACTCTGGGTACTACGGCCATGTTTCAAATTGACTATTTAAGAAAAATATTGGAAGTTATTATGATTTTTGTTTTCATTCCCGATTGAGGAATTACCTTGATTTGTCGTTTCTGTGTCGTTATTTGATCCATGAAAAGTTCCTCAATTTAATTTACTGAATATTTTATAAATTGCTATATTTATTGGTAGTGCATTGTTGAAATGCCGTGCAGCTAAGTTTGTCAATTGATTGAACCAATCTTATTGTATTTCTTTTTTCATTCTCCAAATACCAACTTTATTTTTTGTATCTGTGATTGCTCGCTCGCCAAATAGATTCCTTAAGTCTTTCTGTTGGCCATTCATACTTCTATTTGATACTTGATGACATACGTGCATCAGGAAGATGCATAACGCTAATCAAAAGGTTATCGGTCAAACTTTTCAGGGCATATAATCAATACCTATAATTGAAACTATGGCGGAATCGGTTTTGTTTCAATTTGAGCTCAGACCACTTTGTGTCCTGGAGAGAACCGGACCGACTCTACACATCACACGTCAGCGGGAAATTGAAAATGCGATCAGGGTGAGAAGCCCGCTCTCCTCGAAGCTGCCAACCTTTAGAGGTCCCCGGGGAGATTTCACCGTCTTTGATGCCGACTACCTCGTGCACTCTGAGTCCATCTTAAGAGCATTCGGTGAACACGCTTTGGATCCAGTAACAGCCTCATGAGAATCCTAAAATGGTTCATACACCTCAAATGCAATGTGCATTAGAAAGCGAGCATGTAAGCTAACGTAAAATATAAGCATCCATAAAGCCATAAACCAGCTCCTAATTGTATAACATCCACTTAGATGTTTCAGAAGAGCAACCTTGGTCAGCATAGGTTCATGTAACACCTAATAACTCTGTCAGCTGGCGCTCTGCTGTCTGTTTAAAGGACTATTACACTGCGCAATAGCAACAATTTCACAAGTTCACACTGTAGACTTGTAGGATCGTCATACAATGATGGCGTAGCGGCATTCACATTGTGGTATTTGGGTCCTAAATATGTGGCGTTGTCACATTCGGATGGAGCCTTTTACCAGGACTCTCAACATCTATGATGGACATCTGTTCTGTGGTTACCTATCAAGAGTATTTTCCAATTGTAATTTTCTTGGTGAACCAAAATGGTATCATACATCATACATCCTGGATGAATCATGTTCAAAAGGCCCCAGTGTGTGTGTGTGTGTGTGTGTGTGTGTGTGTGTGTGTGTGTGTGTGTGTGTGTGTGTGTGTGGGTGTGTGTGTGTGTGTGTGTGTGGGTGTAGGTCTGCTGATTCATCATCCTAGTTGATTATGCAGACGGGCTCTCAAAGCAGCTCTCTCTGAAGCCCCGTGCAGAACGCTGATATTGTTTACCTGCGAGTCTCCTAACACCTACTTTATAACAGAAAGACAAAAGTGATTTTACAAAGAAATAAAAGACAAGTGTAAAATGAAGAAAGAAATCAGCTTGTTCCTCCAGCAATAACAGAAGATCTCCCACAACATGTCACATTTAAAGACGGACACTTAGCAGTGGTTAATGGTCTGAGTGTGAATGGGACACAACGGATATAGCTACTTTATGGTTCGCCAACATTATTATGTACATACAATTAGGGCTGCAAGGGATTATTTTCGTTATCGATTAATTTGATCATCACCAGTTTATCAATTAATTGAGCTGTCGTAAAAATATGAATATAGTAATAATTCAAATTACCCCAAGCTCATAATGATACATTCAAATGTTTAGTTTTTTCCAACCAACATGCCACAACCAACAATAGTCAATTCACAATGATACAAAAAAAGAAAAGCAGCAGATCCTCGAGAATAACGACACTGGAAGCAACACATACTTCACAAATAGTTTGTGATTAGATACCTGTATATTGTCATTGTCTAGAAACAAAGCCTGATCTCCATTACTTCCATAGTATTGTTCTAATACTCATCCATTCTTCAATAATAATCCAGTTGAATATTAAAATGTTGCAGTCTAATCTCTCAGATTTTAACTGTGATATTCTGAACCCCTTATTAATAAAGTAAATTAATCTCCGCAGCCAACTAGTTTTCCTCTGAGACCTGATTTGACAAGTGGAAAGTGGCCAAGAGTTATAGCACCAAGTTACACTTTGCCAATAGCATGACATCATCACTGGCTTACTTTTATGTTCCTTAAATAACATTTTAGCATGTCCTAGTCTGTATAAAATCCCCCCAAATCGTTGCAGTTCTTCTTGAGACAAACTCACACATTCGTCGTTCACATTAGTGAATTTTCAACATTTGTGTTCCCTTCCTCGTGAAAATATTTTTTTCTTTTTTTTTGCAGTTATAGTCAAATGCTAGTTTGCTAACATCGCTTAGTGCTTAGTGTTACGCCATCACTGCCCACTCTTAATTGACATGTGATTATCACATTATATTTTTGTTGTCAGAAGGAGGCGAGGTGTCTTTCAATTTGATTGGATATCAATTAGTCGAATAGAGTTGGCTTTTCTAGTTCCTATTGCATTACCCTTTAATCAAAGGATTTATTATTTTGTCACAAATAATGAAGTATTTCTTGGATATATACTACATTTATCTCTTTGATTTTGGTCTCATGATCTCAGCCTCCTTCCATCTGGTCCTCACACCATAGCTCCAGTATTCAGAACTTACATGTTCCAGTTTGTCCTTCCTGCGGAGCCAGATGCCAGCTGAGTATTCCTTCTGCTGCACTGACGTTATCATGGAGCTTGCTGGAATCCCGACAGTTGGCATGCCAAACCCTGACCCATGACCCCTCATCTCCATATTGCCACTGGATGATCTCTATGTTGGTAAAAAAAAAAAAAAAATCAATCAACCTGTTGTGAATAGCTGAAGAGGACTAGGAAACAAGCACTTAGCTCCAGTGTGTGGTCTTCTGTGTTGAGGTTATGGGACAGATGAGCTAAAAATATCATAAAGCTTTCAGTACAACCTCAACTCTTCTTTTCTTCTTCTGAGTTTGAAGCATCACATTCCTCAAAAGCATCCCCACAAAGCGTTCACTGTCGTCATATCTCTGTGTTCACGAAGCGGGAGTATCCCTCGTCTTCACTTTGCTCTTGGCAAATGTCCACAGGCTGCAGCACCTCCTCTTCCAACGTGACTCCAGAAAGCAGAGACCTGGACCGGGTCTAGGAGCGCACGGACCTGTTAGGCTCAGGGACTTCGGCAACTCTGATCGGGACTTCCACTGATCCCGGCATCCCCCGGTGTGGGAGTGTATATGTGTGAGGAAGATGAGGAGAGACGAAAGGGGAGGGGTTCTATAAACAAAGAGGAAGAGGTGAACGAGAGAGAGAGAGAGAGAGAGAGGATGGAGAGAGTTGTGGTGATGCAGATGCAGAGTCATAGAGGAAGGAAAGAAAGCCCCCCCCCCCACCCCCCCTGTAAAACGGACTCCAGGTGAACTATCGGCCCTGATGGAAGTCCACGGACACACCCAGACTTCAATTATATATATACGAATAATATATACAAATACAATGTAAAGACATCTGGGTATCTATGTGTTTCCTTTGTGATAAGCACTGCAATTTAATTAATTCAGGGAGATGTCCAAATGTGTGTTTATTTTCTGGTTGCAGACCTGAATGGAGTTAAACCTCCAGCCACCAGTCAAAACTACCAGCCTTACAATCTGCTACAAGTTACATCAGATATATCATACCGTATGTGTTACGATTTATATTCATCCTTCCTGCATTAACTCTCCTGTTATTCCAGATCCTGTCCTCCTCACCTGATTATCCCTCATTCCCTTCACCTGGTCTTCACACCCTTCTCACCTGCAGCCCATCCCCTCATTAGTCCCTCACTTCTTAGCTCCCTCACTTCCACTTGTCCTCTGCCAGATTGTCTTGTTTTTCATTGCCAAGCTCGCCAGCGAATACCAAAATACTAAATCTGATCTGCCCATTACGACCCTGCTTGCCTTTGGACCCAACTTAAGATTTTTGCCTGCCCCTTTTTGGATGTGTTGCCTTGTTTGACGGACCACCAGGTTTTGACCCTGCCTGAACCACTAAGTAAAGAGCCTCCTCCTGCAGTTTTGTTGTGCTTCTGGGTTCCGGTACCTGTAACTAGTGATGGCGAGATGAAGCCTCATGGCGTTGAACCACTTCAGCCAATTGATTCGAGAAAGGGTTAATTTCTCGAAGCTTCATGTGCGCATGACACCACCTACTGGCCAAGTGTATAATCACAGGCAGCTGTATCTGAACCACTCAAGGTGATGCATTGAATTGTTGTGTCTGTTATGGGTGTTGGGAATGACTATGAATTACAAAAATGTATGACCAAATGATTTTTGTACATAAATTATCACATATGTGCATAATACAATATTTTTTTAATGTATTCTGTGTGTAAATGTTCCCAAATTGGTAGTATGATATGGCAGGTTGTGTAATAATGTTATTATGTCACTTTAGGAAAATGGCATGGGCTTAAGCAGGCAGAGGACAGTGAAAGTGCTTGAGGAACTAGGAAGAGGGGACTGAATATGCGTATGTGAGTGTCTAACTTGAACAGTGATGTACAGGACAGGGGACATTTTATTTATTTTTATTCAGAAATAACAGTTTGTCAACAGTTCCACATTCTCACCTTTCCTTCTCTCCTAACTCTCCAAACTATCTCTCTCACTAAACTCTCAACCAACAACCCACATGTTGAATGGAGCCTGAGGGGTTTATATTGCTGTCAAACCTCCCGGCAAAATCCGAACCACTTCCTGAAGCAGTCACGTGGTACAGTTGGGCAGCGAGGCTTCAGACGTCATCATTTTTTGGCTCCTCCCCTAAATGAAGCAAGCCTCGATACGCGCTTCCAGGAAACGCCCCCTCCATTACTCGACACACGCTTCGAAGCGTTGGCACATCTCGTAACAACACTACCTGTTACCATTACACTATGCAACGCCCTGTTCCGTTTCTCCTGTGTTCTATGTCTCCTCGGTGTCTCCTCTGTCTTGATTGGTTAATTCCCTTCACCTGCCCTCAGCCACTCCTCTGTCTCCCTAATTGGTTAATTCCCTTCACCTGCTCTCAGCCACTCCTGTCTCCTCGATTGGTTAATTCCCTTCACCTGCCCTCAGCCACTCCTCTGTCTCCCTAATTGGTTAATTCCCTTCACCTGCTCTCAGCCACTCCTGTCTCCTTGATTGGTTAATTCCCTTCACCTGCCCTCAGCCACTCCTGTCTCCTTGATTGGTTACTTCCCTTCACCTGCCCTCAGCCACTCCTGTCTCCTTGATTGGTTAATTCCCTACACCGTACACCTTTGTTTTCCCCCCTATATATTATGCCAGTCTGTCCCTTGTCTCCTGTCGGTTTGGTGTCTTTATATTTGTCTCATAGTATCTGTTTCGATGGCTCACTCTCAGTTTTGTTCCCATGGTGATTCCTAATGTTTTTTGTAGTTGCTTTGAAGCCAACGATCTAATGTTTACCTTCGCATTGACGTAGTTGTATGCGTGTGTGCGTGTTATTCACATAAGTTAAAAAGTATTAAACCAAGTCGTATGACATTTGGTGGGATGATTGGTTATTATTCGGGGACCTTTTGAATAGATTTTGGGGTCGATCGGGTCAAAGGTCATGGTCATGAAAAGGTCAAAATCTCATTTTTATCCAATTGGCATGCAACTAATGCCAACATGTTCATAATTCAATGCTCAATCTTGTAATATGCGAAGTTATGCGCTCTAATGAGTGCCCATTCTAGTTTACCATGTTTCTCTTTCTGCACCTGAGCCTCACCCTGTGACAAACCTGTGACTATATATATATATATATATATATATATATATTAGGAACGATCGTGTTGTATTAGCAGCCTGATCTACCCATATTAATGATCCCGTGTTTCAGTTGACAAAATCTGAACAAAACAAATCTGGGTGTAATAGATCAATTTACACACAGTGACTACAATTTAACCTTCTATTGTATTATCTCAGAGTGGGAGGTCATATTTATTATAGCTTTACTAATTTTCCTGTTCAACGGTACAAGTAATCCTTCTAAAAATGAATATAGTGCCCCATCTCATTTTTCCAGGAGGCAGAAATTATTCCTTTGGTTATTCCCAACAATGCAGAGTCATGCACATTCACGAGGAAGCTCTCAAACAAATCCTCCACGGACTCCATCTCATTCAGTCCAACCCCACAACTCTGCTGGCTGAGTGCACTGCAGACCGGCGGCCATCAGAGGGAACACTCGCTGCATACTGAGTAGGAGGTTCATAGGAGGACTTACTGAACACGAGCCAAAAACATCAACGTTGAGACACGGTGAAAGGCTTCTGAATTTAAGACGTAGAAATGGATCACATCTGCTGGCAAGGCTCTAAATGTGTTCCTGAATTGATGGAAAGCTTTCATTTCACTATAGCGATAATGAAGCAGATCTAAATATTTCCACAAATTATCATTAAGCATCAAGAGCAAAATAGTGCAATCAACACGTCAAACACCAAACACCATATTGAAGCTGCAACACTCCTTAGGTAGGGCTCAGGTTAGGAAACTATAACTCAGCGCTTTTAACACAGGGGATGGGG